>CM059587.1:16162500-16762500 GCA_030407085.1 Trichopria drosophilae | reverse complement strand
AACTGCCTTGCACTGCAAATACATGGGAAATATACCTGCAAAGAAGTGTTTACAAGATCGAAAGGGATTCGAGTTATTTTTTTATTACAGATTTTTTCCAACATTTTTTTGCAGTTGTGTATATTCAATCAAATTATTAATTTAACTAAAAATCTCTCTATCTGACTGAAGGAATGAAGGAATAGCAGATCCATTCCTGATATTAGTTTACTGGTGCAATGTTTATTTCGAGAACAGGCATAAAATCTACCTCAAACACTTGAAATATTACCCTGTGTACTGCATTGCAAAAATCTTTTCTAGAGAAATTATAATGGTATATATGCAAGGTACTAGCACTGACAAATTTGTTACGGTTGCTTCTTGTGGACAATGAACTGAACTGCATACGGTGCATATGCGCGTTTTCTTTAATTGGGCTCGACTGTGGATCAAATTGTGGACCGGGTATGTTCCCATATTATTGATAAATTGCATATCTGTATTTACAACTTCCAGAGGAAGATGTCCTACAATGACTTTTTAGGGTTAATCCATAAAATCGAGCTGATCATCACTATTCACATTTAAAAGAACAGTTCGTTGAGGATGATGCCCGAAAGCCTAGATATCCAGAAAACCATCAATCTGATGATCGGTATTTCTTTTTACAAATATAATTCCCCGATGAGGATGCCCTAAAGATACCTAGCCATAAAGATGGTCTAGAACATTGACTTATTGATTGCTGATAACTTTTAAAAGTTAATAATATTTAAATTATTAATAGTTTTAGGATTTTTAGTTTATAATTCAAATGTTAAAATGTAACAAAAGAACCGGATTCGTTTATATTTATTTTGATTTTGATGTCGACTGATTTTTTATACAGTTTGCTGGTAAGTTTTGTACGTCAAATTCGTACGATTTTCAATAAACAAAATTTATTTTTAGACTGAAACATCGTATTGTTTTCTGCGAGTGCTGGTCGTTTGGTACACTTCACATTTTAACGTTAGTGTTGTAAAGCACGTTTGAAAGAAATATACAATACTCCGTTTTCTCTCGATTTCGAAGGGAATTTACGACATTGGCCAAAGAGCACCTGCAGCCCTCGCTAGTACTTGGTTCAAGTCAAACTGTGCTTTCTTAGCTCCCATCCCTTGCACTCCCAGCTTCTAAAACTCCTTATCTTAGACGCATGTTTCGCTACTCTCCTTTATTTATCCCAAGCTCCACGAATTCCCAGAATGCATTTACGTACGACTCACATAAGAGATACTTTGGATAACGTATGGACGGCAGAAACCACCCCCTTCACCCCCTTTTTGCGTTGCTGCGCTTCGCGTCGCCATGATAACAACATCACGTGCGATCGAGAGCGAGCACCGAGCATCTCCCTCGCATTCTCGCCTTTATTTATGTGCGATGCATTCGAAACCTGATCGTCGGGGGTGTAGTAATGTGGTTCCGGTTGTGGTCCGCCGAGGGAGATGTCGCGCTTAATATTTATGCAGCCCATGATAGTAAAAAATATAAATGAGATTTTAAGTACGGATGAATTTTTGTTCGCGATAAAATATTATATTTTTATTCCGACAGATCCACCTAAATATCTGAATTATGCATCCATTTTTATTTCGAGACTTAACGGAATTTCATTACACGATGAAAATGTATTTAAATTAACTTAAAAAATTCGGCGAAACTCGATGAAACATTATTTAATTGCTTTGAGTAAATTAGAGTTTGATTCCTGCCACCAAACTTGTGGTTACTAGAACTAAACATTTTGGGGATTAAGTGGACAGTCGAAATACTACAATTTCATGTGAAATTCTGCGTATATTCTGTAAACCGAACGGTTTACTTATATCAACCGAATGGGTTTCCTTTATTAAACCAAATGATTTATTGTATAAACCTGACGATTTTATTCGAGTAATCGAACGTTTGAGTTGCATTAATTCAACGGTTCTATTGTATGAATCGATCCTTTTTGTTCCAACAATCGTTTTATTACGTTTAATAATTTGGGGCTTCGTTACTATATAGTCTCTAAACCGTACGGTTTACTTACATCTACCGAACACTTTTGTTGTATCAACCGAACGATTATATTGTACGAACCCAATGATTTGATTCCACTAATTGAACATTTGTTGTATCATCCAAACGGTTTGGTCGTATTAACCGATCACTTTAATTTCAACAATTAAATTGGTTAGGCACCGTAGATGCATCTACATTTTCACCAAACTGATCGATTTGTTTAGATCAACCAAACGATTTTACTTTATAAATAAACATATACTCTGTATTGCACCGACCGAAAATTTTAGTTGCATTGGTTCAACGGTTCCATTGTATGCAGCGATGCTTTTAGTTCTGACAATCATTTTATTACTTTCACTAAAATGGGGTTTAATTACTAGCACCAAACTTATGGCTACTCGAACTAAACATTTTTGATGATTAAGTGGACCGTCGAAATACTAGAAGTTGATGTGAAATTCTCCATACAGTCTCTATACCGAATGGGTTACTTACATCTACCGAACCCTTTTGCTGTATCAACCGAACGATTATATTGTACGAACCCAAGGATTTGATTTCACCAAATCGAACATTTTGGTTGTATCAACCAAACGATTTGGTCATATTAACCGATCACTTTAGTTTCAACAATTAAATTGGTTTGGTACCGTAGATGCATCTATACTTACTACCGAACGGTCGATTTTCTTATATCAGCAAACGAGTTTATTTTATAAATAAACCTATGGACTATATTGCACCAATCTAACATTTTAGTTTAATTAGTTTAACGGTTCCACTGCATTCACTGATCCTTTGAGTTCCGGCAATCATTTTATTTCCTTTACGAAAGTGGGGTTTAATTATTAGTACCACACTTGTGGTTACTTGAAGTAAACATTTTTAGGATTAAGTGTATTCAAAATACTATAAGTTTATGTGAAATTCTCTGTATATTCTCTAAAAGGAACGGTTTACTTATATCTACGGAACAATTTTGATGTATCAAGGGAATGATTTATTGTATAAACCTAACGATTTGGTTCCACCAATCGAACATTTTCGTTATATTAACCAAACAATTTGGTAGTATTAACTGATCACTTTCGTTTCAACAATTAAATTGTCATGGTACCGTAGATACATCTATATTTTCTCTCAACCTATCGATTTGTTTAGATCAACCAAACGATTTTATTTTATAAATAAACGTATCGACTGTATTGCACCAATCGATCATTTTTGTTGCATTAGTTCAACGGTTTCCATTATATGCAGCGATCCTTTTAGTTTTGTTAATCATTTTATTACTTTCAATAAATTTAGGTTTTATTACTAGCACCAAACTTGTTATAACTGGAACTAAACATTTTGAGGATTAAGTGGATATTCAAAATACTACAAGTTCATGTGAAATTCTCTGTATATTCTCTAAACCTAACGGTTTACTTGTATATACCGAACGGCTTTGCTGCATCAACCGATTTTATTGGATAAACCTAACGATTTGATTCTAGCGATCGAATATTTTTATTGTATCACCCACATGTTTTGATCGTATTAACCAATCATGTTAGTTTCATCAATGAAATTGGCTTGGCACCGCAGATACATCATCATTTTCTCTAAACCGATCGATTTGTTTAGATCAACCAAACGATTTTACTTTATATATAAATTCAACGGTTCCATTATATGAACGAATCCATTTAGTTCCAACAACCATTTGATTAAACGAACCAAACCAGGGTCAACCAAACTAGTGCGGTGAAAACTGTTTTTATTAAGACATAAAAGTTTCATCTTTACAGAAAAAAAGTAAGAGAGAATTTAAATTTTGTTCTCAAAATAGTGAAACCAGGTATATCTCGAAAGGGTATAGAGTTAGAGGGCTTTAATTGGAGGAGAAGTCTCTTGTTACCGAGTACTAAAAGTCGGAGAGTAGGCGCAAGATCTTTGGTTGCTATTTAGCGATTTCACGCTTAGATCAATACGCATGATCTACTAAAAGTTCATCTACAATTCTTACATTCTTTGCAGAATTTATTGAAATGTAACTGGAAAACTGTTTTGTCGGAAGATAATTTAGTAATGGCCAGAATAGAAGAAAAATTGCCCGAGATTGATTTATTTTCCATATGACCTTGTTTCTTGTAGAATGATATTTTCAGGAATTCTCAAAAACGAATGTCTTGATCGCATCTCCATAATCATATTTTTCTCAATTACTGCTTATTCTCTTTCAATGCGCGTAAATCGTTCGTTTCTTACATTTCGCTTCGAGTAAAAATCGCATAGCAGCGGATTAGGTTTCTCCGTCTCGCTTATGGTAGGTTGTTCATCGTTTCATCTCTCCATTAAGTTAATTGCGAAAAGCTACATTCGCTCGTGATTCTCGCGAAATCGAGGCTAAGCGGTCCGTTTCTCCGCGTTATCGTACAATCGCCTTGTCACAGGCGCAAGAAATTCGGAGCAATTTTGAAATTAAAAACTGTCCTCGAAAAGCGGGGCTAGCTAGATGCAGGGGTAGAGACGAGGAGCAAAGACGGTGCGAATTTCATTATAGAAGCGCTGGCGAATGGCTGGTCGGCAGACGACGAAATTAATGAATTTATAGTTTTTAATATTTGCCCACCGCGCTACGCCTTCCCTTAACTTCATCTTTATTTCGTTTTGTCTCGGCAGCACAGTGTTATGAAGTCGTTACATTCATGGCGAATAAAGTAGCGGAAATACCACTTTTTAATTAGCTTTTGAAATGCACGAGAACATTGTTTATAATATCTTTTATGTGCAGGTTCGACAAATTTTGTGACTTTATAGGTTAAAGATAAAGGAATAGTTATGCACAAACAGATTCTTCTATACGTACAAAGAGTGTAAAGTCTTCATTAGACCATAATGCGTCATTTCCACGAAACCGCGTCTTTTTATTTAAATATCGCAAGAATTAGTTAGTTCAACAATATCTGTAATGATTTACTAGTTAAAAGTATTGAGAAAAATGGAACGCTATTAAAAATTATACATTATTAGATCAGAATGATTTTATTATTGCTATATGCACCTGTTTAGACTCGACTTATTTAAAATCCAGAACGCTGTTTACAAACAAACTTACGGTATGCCAATAGGGTTTGCCTCTCCCCTGTTCTCGCAAATCTAGTCCTCGAATATGTAACAGAATGTATTGTATATGGGAATATTTCCGAAACTTTTCATTTTTGTGATGATGGGTGGATTAGGACCTTCCCCGTAATATATATTATACAGTGACTGCGTAAAACATTAGTAAATATGTTTAAATAGAGGAAGATGTTAATTTAAACTCAGTTGTGTGTCCTTTTCAAGTACAAAAAGTGACAAATCCACTAAATTTTGCTAATGTAGCAGTGATGATATCAATTTTGTTTTATATTTTATTACTGTAACTTGTTTAACATTATCGATAATGACTTTAATTTTTTTTACAGCATCACTAGTAACCTAAAAAAACAAAAAAATACTCAACATTTATGTGTGCCTATTAAAAAAACGGAGTTAGAAAATAAACAAAAATGGAGAACGCATTTTTAGAAAATTCATCCTGAATGATTATTTATGCAACAACTTTTTAAACATTTTATTTAACTAAAAACGTTGACGGTAGGTCTATTCTACACGAAAAATGCTACAAAATGGCCTTGAGCAATTGAGTGTGCCCCTTCAGAAACAGTTTTTATAGCATTATGAATTTTAAAATTAAAAGCGCCACTCGTTAAAAAAATATACTTTTCGACCAGGCACACTTTGTTATCAACTTCAAATGATATTCTAGCCATTGCCAATGATTATTTACACCATAACAATTATGTATACAATTTGTTGTATGCATAAATTCATATTTAGGGTTATAAATATATTGTATGTAAAATATATATATAAAAATATTTTGTATGTAATTAGTAACTATAAATCGCGCATTTACTGTTTAAAAATATTTGTAAACATACATTATCTTAATAACATGTCTGCGGAAGAGAGAGAGGGAGAGAGAGAGAGAGAGAGAGAGAGAGAGAGAGAGAGAGATCATTTTGATACGTGAATAAAACTATCATTTTTAAGACGTGATAAATTTATATTATGCAATGAAATAAGTACAAATAAAAATTTATTTTTCTTCATTGTATACACGTGCGTATGAATACAAATAATACAACTCATTGTCTATAGACATGGAAAATTGAGTATTATTACTTTCTATCAATTAACATTTAAAAAAAATGAGCAGCACAGCATTTTTCTTACTATTTAAACGCATATAAACGTAAAAAAAAAGTTTGGTTAGTGTGCTTTAAAAATTTATTTTTATTTTTTCTGAAGTGAAAAAAGAAAAGTTTCAGGGATATGCCCATGTAAACTAAATATTAATCCAATTTTTTTTACCGATATGTTGATGACATACTTAAATGCATTCCGGAAAATAATAAATCAGACATCCTACGAGAATTCAATCATTTTGATTTTCCCAATAGATTGAAATTCACGTCAGAAATTGAACAAAATAAACAAATTAATTATCTGGATGTCAAAATATTCATTCAAGACAATGGAAATCTGAAACTTGATTGCTTTCATAAAGAATACTGGTCATACATCCATTACGAATCCATTCTTTGCAAAGTGGGCCAGGAGCGCTACTTACGTGATCGAAAATCAGCTTCGTAATATTTAAATAACAGACTAACCATTGTATTAAGTGGCAATGAAACTAGTTTTACAAAAATGATTTACTGATCAATAAATTCTTTGACATTTTGTTGTGATACAGACTCGAATTAAGTTCATATTTATGAATAATTTATTCTCTTCTTAATTTCAGTTTTTGTTTAGAATAGTCCTTAGATTAATAATTGTTCCTTTTTTGTCGGTTAACAGCAAAGTAGAAAACACTAAAATTCTAATTAGATGATTAATTAAATTGTTACTGATGGTTTAATATAATATTAATATCGAAAAAGTTTTTAAAATCGCGTTCACGCTGTGGAATGTAAGTACCAAAATGTTCCATACTATTTTTAATTGTTTACAGCGGAAATTTCTTCTATAGAGCTTGAAGATAGGTTTGCCCGTTTTTTAAATTAAACATTATAACACGCTAAATCGGACAATGAAGAAAATTAATGTAAATACTGATTGTTCAATGCAGTTTCAGGTCTATAAGTTTCAACATTATTTAAAAAAGAAAAAAAGAAAAAAAAGCGCTTCAATAGTCCAACTTTTAACCTACACGTAGTGAAGCGCGAGAGTAGGTTTTATAAAAGTAATCGAAACTAATGAAAATGTTAGCATCAATTAGAGTACTTAATTCCCTTTCTTTATATAATATATATTTTTTAACTCCTGTCTATAAACAATTATGCAAGTATTATGTAAAATTATTTACAAATTATGTAAATTCATTTAAGTTTTAAAATTCAAGGCTTCGATATTGGATTTGCCATTTTCAATTTTGATAATTTATTGTCAGATTCGTATTCAATGACCCAAAAATACCCCCGAGAAACAAGTTTTAGGCAAATTCCATGTAACTTTATTATTTCATGCACCATATTGGGTCCGCAATCTTGAATTTTGAAAATCTAGTGTCAGATTCGTGTTCCGCGACCCCAAAAACCTCGGAGTAACACGTTTCAGACAATGTTGAAAACTTCTATACTTTTGGCCAAAATAGTAAGTCTTCTGGCCTACAATATATTGTAATAGATATTCAAAAAATTTGTCTGCCATTTTGAATTTTTTTAGGGTAAAATGATTATGAAATCAAATTTGCTTAAATATCGAAGATGATTGGCACACTAAGATGTCAGCACAGCCAATGTGTTATTTTAGATGGTGTATTAAGAAAGCAAATAACATTTTGTTGTTAACACGAAAGTTTCAAATTAATTAATAAGTAACCAAGGAGTAATAACCACATTTACATGAATGTATTTTAGAAAACCGGGAAAAGAAAGAGTTTCGGAAAAGTTATTCTTAATACAAACGTCGGTTTCCTTTCGTTATATTCCTTTAAAGCGGCTACATTCCGCTCAAGATCGATGACAAGGGGATGGAAGGAAATAACGGCGATAGACATAATGTTGACGGAAGGGGTGATGTCTGTTCGTAGAAACTTTTCATGCTCCACTGTCGAAGGAAAAGTGCAACAAGTATAGAGAACCGAAGTCTTCTGTGGGATTGTGCGAACTTTTAATGTGACACGTGGTAGACTTTCCAAGTTTTCACCACGTTATATCGAGTGAGTCGTAACTGGTGTTGTGCTGAGCATCGTAAATCAACGTTCGACAGACAAACCACCTAGTCTGACCAATTCCTTTCTCGGAGTGGAAACTTGGGGCACTTAGGTCCATTATATCGAGAAACTTCAAACGTTCGTGTTTCGAAGCACTTCATTAATATTATTCACTTAACTAGTTGTATTATTCTTAACTAAGTTAGAACAACCAATATACACATTTTAAATTAAAGTCCAGAAAGTTGATAGAAGAATAGCCTTTAACTACAATAAAGCAAAATTCTGGTCATTGAAACTGAGCAGTTCGGTTGCTGGTGCATAAATCGAACTCACGAAAGGTACTTAAAAGCAGGTGGTTGGAAAAGGAAATGGTCCGCGAAGTGCGCATGCGCGCAGAAGTTAGAAGTGGCCCGCCAGGAAGTATCATGAACATTTTTTTCAACCCGCATTAACGTAAAATTTTTAATTTTGTTAAGTCTTGAATTTGTCAGTCTTCGTTTGAGCGATCCCGGTACATTTTTGATAATCTAGAATTTAGAAATAAGGAATTTTTTACGAAACTCTTTCAAATTATCTTTAAATTAACAGAAGTGTATGCCGCATAAGATGATTGTAGAAGTAAGACTACGAAGTTTTTCATGTAGTGGACTTTTGTAACTCAACATTTTTACCCTGATATATCTCGGAGATTCGTTTCTGTAGATCCAACAAATAATTTTTGTATTTTGAAAAATTTATTTTAAATAAGCACTTTCAAAACGGCCGAAATGACCAGAAATTTTGAAAATAAATGATCGCCCATAAACGAGTACTTAATGGTATTCAGATATGATTACCAGGTTAATTTTTATAAATTTTCAAATTGCATTTTAAAAATAATTTCTTCTGCTGTATACGCGAAATTTTTATATGTTAGTTAGGTACATCGAACGCCTGTATTTACGTTAAAATTGACATAAAAATATCGGACGAAAAAGAAGCACATTATTCAAAACTGTTTATCTGGATTATTCAAGAATATTAATTTCAAATCTTGAATTCGGAGACACGGTTATTCCTTGAATCGTTACATCTTTAGGGCTTTCGTGCGACAATCAAATGAATAAACAAAAATTACTGTTGGTGTGTATCGATCTTAACAAATACATATACTACAATATTACAGGAAAAATTATAATAGTTGGAGAAATTAATTTTTCCTTCTTATCCTTTCCTCTCCATTACTTTAAATTTCCATTTTTCCAACTATTATAATTTTTCGTGCAATATTATTATTTAAAAAAAGTGACATAACTGGTACTGTATCATATGTGTACGTATTTGAATAACTTTTGAAGATTTCAACCTATTTGAACCAAAATTGGTATATAACTGTTTTTCGGCATACTCTATCGGAATAATTGGTTGCTTTTTAAATTCTGTATCCTAACTTCAAAATGACAACTTACTATCCTGCATAAATTTCGACACTCAGGTTTTCGGGGTCGCTGATTCGAAAAATTTGTGATAACGGTCATAAAATAACGTACATAGTACACTAGAACCCCGATTTAAAGACCTAAATCGAGAATGACGACATAACATCATATATCATTGGCGTAAGGTACCAGACCCCTTAATTTAAGTTTCTCGAAAAAATGCGAATTTGACGCTCAAACATTTTTTTTCACTTGTTTCCTCGACTTCAGCCCTTATTTTTCAAAACTTAGAATGTTATAAAATAGAAACTGAGCTTGGAAACGGAATCAACTGTATCAAAACCTCTCGATCAAAGTTTCTTGAAAATTTCACCCGCAACACTTATTTTTTCACTTCTTTATTCCACTTAAACTCTTATTTCTCATCCTTTTAGAATGTTATAAAATAGAAACTGAACTTGCAAATGGAATCAGATATATCTCATATACCTCTAGATCTAAGTTTCTAGAAAAACTACAGTTCCACCCTCAACCCTTAATATTCCACTTCGCTACTCTACTTCAACCCTTATTGTTCAACCCTTTAGGATGTTTTAAAATGAAAACTGAGCTTAGAAACGGAATCAGCAATATCAAAACCCAATACATCTGAGTTTCTAGAAAAACTGAAAATTTCACCCACAACCCTTGTTTTTCACCGATTTCGGATGTTGCAAAATGGAAACTGAGCTTGGAAATGGAATCAGGAATACAAAAAATCCTCAGAGAAATAGATTCCACGTATTTTAGTAGATGATTCGCTTCTACCAGAATTGGTACGAAAAGTGAAAAATGCTACACAAGTTAACCGGTTAAGACCGATACATACGAATACTAATTTTAGTTTATTATACATTGAATGGTCGAGTATTTGCATATGTATTATTCAAATGAATTACCAGAGAAGAAGCCGAATCGCTAGATAAAATCAATGTGTTTAGATTTATTATTTTGCCACCAATAATATAGATATATTGAAACATTTCTCGCTGCACTTTAGTTCTGAAAGATAAAATAGATAACCTTCTGAATATTTTTAATAGATTTAAAAAGATTCACGGAATTGAATATAGGATTCACTTCACTATCAAAGAAGAGAATCAAAATCTACATTTTCTAGATTTACTTACTATTAGAAAAGATAACAGATTGTTGTCACAGCGCAATGATTGGTATAACAAAGAAACACCTCAAACACCCTATTATATATCTGTGTAGTTATAGGTCTTAGAGACCACGCTACTAAACTAGCAGATTTAGGAAAATGGAATTTGCAGATCGTTAAGAAAGTTCTGAAAGAAAACGGTTATCCTAATGATTTAGTTCTTAATTGTATCAAAACGCGAGCCCATAATATAAACACAATAGCATGCGAAACAATAGAAACTATGATAGTTCAGTTGTCATTACTACGTCATTACCATACATTAAAGAGAATATTAGAAAAGCACACAAACCAATTAATACTAACTTCGGGGGGATCAACCCGTTAAAAGACAAATTTGAGATAGAAAGGATGAGTAATGTTGTCCATCAAATTCCATAAAAAACTGTGAGAATATTGTAACCTTTCATGCGTTATAACATTTTAAGTAGATTATTAATAATTCAATTAAATCAGAATTCGTCCAACACTTGCCTGATGTCATCTAGGTATTCTACACAGAAATTTTGTAAGTCGCCAAATCCATGTAAGTTTGCCCACAATTATATAATACAACTGGTTAACATTTTTGTAAGATGGTCATCACATTGACCAAAACGTTAAAAATCTACTATCGTTCTGGTTTACTGACCGTCTGAATTCATTCATTGAAATACTAAATTATTGCGGTCGAGAAATCAAACATGCCATAGCATAATTATCTTAGTAATATTTGGATGTACTTCAAATTTTAAGAGCCATGACTAAAGGATAACTATTACGCTTCAGGTATTGGACATTTTCTCTTGGAATAAGTCCAGATCAAGGTGAAGCTTTGATACATTCTTCGGGGATGAAACATTCTAGCTGAATAAGCATTATAAACATGCACTAATCGAATTTCAAAGCACAAATTTTTTGACATATTTGGAACCCAAAAAGATAATTTCCTGCAATATCGCAGCTCACTAGGTTGTTCCTGTGAATAATAATTAAAAATCTTGTTTTTTATTGTTTTCATTTTTACAGACTGTTAAACATCTTTCAAAAATCAAAAACTGGAATTGAAGAAGGCATGTTTAATTACATTTTCGTGATATATTGGGTTGATTAGTATCGAATCATGTTTTTAAAAAATCGCTTTATTCCGTAGAGTCTTTTTTTATAATTTTTCAAAATTTGAAGTAATTTCACTCTCAAAATGTTCTCTAAATTAAAAAAACTGGAATGAACCTAGAAAGCGTGGATAATTCAACTTACTTAAAAAAATAAAATGCCTAACACCGTTAAAAGCTTCCAAATGTCTGAATTTTATCGAACATGTGGAAACGATGTGGATTTTAAATAGTATGAGAGGATAGAACATCATATAATCGATTAGCTATAATAAAGCCAGACAATTTTAAAATACAAAATTTAGGGTAGCTTAGCGCTTGCAATTGATTGATAGTACAGAAAGAAATGATTATTGTAAATCATCCGCAATAATCATTTATACTTTGCATTTTTTGTGATGAAGCATAAAGATGGAGTTTCGGTACCCCTGAAGCAGACTTCCGTTTAGTTTACGAGGGCACTGCAGGGACCGGGTAGGTGTACAAGGTATTTGTAACGTCGATGAATAGAGAAGTAATGAATCGCAGCGGACATAGGACATGGAAGAGGCGAGGCAATTTGTGGCTTCATTCTGGTCCTCCAGTCGAAAAATATATAACCCGTACACTCTCGCGATCCTCGGTATTCGAGGCACTTATCGGACAAACGGCCAAAAAGCCCCACCTACGCGATAAATGGTGGCGATGTTATAAACTGCTTTTACTGCATGAAGAATCGTTCAATTTCGATGCAAATTTATTTCGTACTTTTCAAAAGAAAAAATTGTTTCTAGATTCAAAATAAGAAATTCTTAACACGCTTATTTTTTATGAAATTACGGGATCGAATACATTTGTTTGCTCTTTTTAGTCAAACATAACGTATTTCCAGCGGGGCAAATATGAGAAAATGGAATCCCTTTTGAGTTGAAATAAGCTCAGTGGGTTGTTCTGTGAAACGTCCTGAATCGGGTATTACGCACAAATACGAAGGTTCTATGTGCTGGTGAACGTGCGGCTATTTATCCTTAGTTTTAAGAGGGCAACTTTCCTCTTGGAAAAAATCGATGGACGCGTAACCGCGTAAACCTGGATTAGGGGGAACGAGGGAAATCACTTTGCGGCTATAGCCTCGTCCCGGGCAACATGCACGAAATGAAGGTTCTTTAAAAGTCGCTTAGATTTTGAACGTAAAACCTTAAATGAAGGGGTCTCTGTTCCATTTGGATTTGCTGATTACTTTACAGGAAAAAGGTTTTGTTGTTCCTCCTTTATCTTCCAATTTACATAGAGAATTTAGAAACTGCAGTTTATCCACCACTGACTAAAGAGTACAATAAATATTTTAAACTAAAGTAAATCAGGAGAGCTCCGAAGATAATTTAGAGTTTAAAGCAGAAACAGTAAAATGGGTTATATCGCGAGTTAAAATGGAAAAAACGACATGATATAAAGTGAAATCGACTGAAGGTTTTTCGAGAGATACCTTCGAGGGCGAGTTCCGAGAAAAACGGCAAAGAGGGCAGTCATAAACGATGTGAATCGGAAGAAAAACTGCTAAACGAAAATGCCTAACTGGGAGGGATCGGCGTGTGTGATCTAATGGAGAAAGTAATGGATTTTCAGTAATAAAGATCGCCAGGGTAGATCGGACGACCCACCTCCGATCGAGCAGGGGGTCGTTTTCATTCTTCCTGTCAGAGGGACTAAATACGAGTATAGCACCTCCTCCTCGTCCAGTTTGCTTCAACGGCGAACTTTGAAAGGGCTACTTTATCCATCCACGGAGTCCTCCGCCTGAACGTCGATTACTTCTAGAGGTTAGGCCTCATTTTCATAGCGTAAGTGATTTCTCGCCGATAATTTTATGCGACTCTGACGCCCCGGAGCTGGATATTATGGCCAGAAGACATGCAATCAACAACCAGTCTTGCTTTGAATCAACATAATTTCGGCGTTTCCTGTATTAAGGATTCTTTCGTTTTAATAACAAAACATTGCAATTTCTATTAGATTGATTAACATCATAACCGCTACCTGCTAGCTCATCTCTATTGTCAAGGTAACCCTCATTAATGTTTTATGCTAAGAAATTAAAACCACTTTGCACTATCGTACTTAAATCATGGACTTGCAGCTTTTAGTTTGTAGTCTGTAGTTAGGTAGGAGGGTGAAAGATTATAATGACCCCACAATTTAACGATGAATTGGGAGGTGAAATTCAATATATGAGGCTGAAATATACTCTGGTTTGTTTTTGGGTCACCGAAAGACATTTCAAACCGGGCATGATTTTAATCAAAATCTTCTCACTATTCTTAAAGATCATCTAAAGGCTTATAAAAAAGATTTTGTCTATTATTTTGATTAAACCAATCCAAAAAAAGAAGTTACGTGTGATTGAAGAGAAGATGATGTCATTACAGCCGTGATAACATTTTTTGATGTGCAGTTATGAAATTTCGATTTTCTAATAGGTATGCACCTAAGTTCAGTGAGCGCTCCTTGTTTCTAATTAGTTTGGATTGGCTTATGGCAATTATGTTATTAGTAACAGAGCGGTAACCGAGGGCAGCCCTTATTGAGGATCTCAATAGTTTCTGCACAGTCTGTTCAAACCAGAAAATAAAAAATAAACCAAAGTCTAGAATGAGACGAACAAATCTATCTTATGGTTAATGTTCCTAGATAAAATTTGACTCAAGTGCCACAGATAAATCTAATTATAAGCCGTTCTTTTTAATATTGTTGATGTCATTTAAGAGGGATTTCTTTACATATTCAGTCATTTTGATTTGTATCCATCCTGGCACATGAGTTTAGTCGTTGATGGTGTTAGTTCCAGTCCCAATTGTCACAAATTTTTGAATACATAGATAGGCCTTTATCAACGTATTCAAACATAAGTTAAAATCCGCTTAGTGAGGCAAAAAAAGCTTGTCTCATTATAATCATCGGTGAAAAAATACTCAGAACTCGAGCAAAGATCGCTGACGATTTCTAGAAATTCGAGGAAATTCTTAAATATACGTAAATTATCGCGCAAACTATTTAACGGGGCTGTGCTGTGAGTGGTCAAATGAACCAAACGCCCTCGCAACTATAAGCTTAGTTAGCCGTCATGGGGTAAGCAGGTGTACAATCAGACCAAGGGGTGCAAATTGTAACAGCTTGCAATCTATCAGATATTAGCGAATCGATCTATTAGAGGGTGATTTAACCCGAGGTCCCCGAGCTGCGTTACACTACCGACCAGTAGTATTTAAGCTTGTTCTGCTGTGGACTGGCATCGGCAATGAAGCGTTCGTTCGGATGCTCTACCTCTCTCGTTTGCTCTCGCAAGCCCATGGTTGGCATAATCAGCTCAAATGAAGTATATGCGCACTGGGGACATATTCCGCGGTACCAGTGAGTAGTGGCCGAGCAGTGAGTATCCCACCGTGGACCCTACTGGGAGATGCGGCACCATCGACCTCCCAGGGGCGCGATGTGTCGTGCTTAATTACAATGTCCAGTACCACCTCGTACCCGAACGCAAACAGTGATGGTAATGTGCTCTCCTGAATTCGACCAGTCAACGATTATGTATCCAGTTGTCTCGCACTTTGACTATATGTCGTTCTTCCTATTTATTTGCATTTCATTATCTCTTTCTCTATTCGATTAGAATTAACATTACCCGATGAGTATTCCACTGGAAATTGACGTAGTTCACTTTTGAAAGCACTTTAGTGCAGTTTTTTGAGACAAAAATTTGCATATATCTTCTTCGGGGCTTTTTACAATTGGGTCTTAATGGTCAATAAATGAATAAACAAACGATGTTTCTTAAATGACGTACGATTACAAATGTATCAGAATCTTTTATAATGTGGTCACTTAATTGAAGAAAATTCTTCTCGCAAAGCTCTTTCAAAGATGTCACAGGCCTGATCTCGGTAACGGCTTGCCACTGGGAAGGATCGAGACTTTTACGAGATCATAACGAGATGTTTTAGAGATCTCGACAATATGTCAGAAAGATGATTGCGAGATGTTTTATAGAACTTTCAAGGTGTTTGAAGGACGAAAAGAGATATTCAAAAGATGAATAAAGAATTGAATCTGAAAGATGTCAGATACATGATTGCGAGTTGATACTGAGATGCCGATGGAAGTAATAAGGACATTCAAAAGATGAATAATGAATGTCGTTGCAAAGATTTCTCAAAGAGTTCATAGGTGTAATTGACACTATGACGAAACGAGACGGTTGCTGGACATAAAATATACAAACGATTGCGAAATGCCTTAGAGATAACAATGAGATATCTGAAAGATGATTAGCATACGTTCTAAAGATATCCGCAAGATATTGTAGCAGTCAACGGAAGACACCGTAAAATGAATTATAAAAACTACTTGAATTTGATAGATATTGGCTAGATGATTTTTAGACGCTTTGGAGACGTCAGGAGAATCTCCAATGGAATGTTTATAGGGCTGTTTAGAGTCCTAAAAATAAGCAGGGCTCTATCCAGAGCCCCAAAGTAACTCTAACATTTCTGCTAGGGATGTTTCAAGGATCCAAAAATGGGTAAACAATCATCTAAATAAAGATGGATAAATTAAACGTTTTCTAAATTTCGATAGGATTTTTAAAAAATAAAAGAGAGAAAGTAAAAGATCTCGGAATGATGTCTACTCAATCTTTTATAGATGTCTGCAGGATATTTAAAAGATGAATGAAAGATATCTTCGCACCCGCCTTGTACTCGACCGGCTTTATAAAGGCGCAGTTATTTATGTACAGGTTTGACAAAAAATATGGCTTATACCAAGGGCATGATATCAATTCTTCGCATCGGCATATATTAAAATTCCATGATGATTAAAAATAGTAAAGTGTCTATACTCAACAAAATAAGAGTTACAACGAAAAACAAAAATAAAATTTAGTTAGCCTTGGATAAAACTATATGTTGGAAGTAAAACGGAACAGAATTCGTGTTCGTTGTATGTTTGACTCCTGATCATTAATATGATGATAAAACTTGGGGCTATATATTTTGAATATGCGCTACTAAAAATGGTTAATTTTAAAGTCATTCCGGTCAGGCATGGAGTGATAATGATTGTAATTTTTTCTTTATTTCGGGTGGCACATTATTCAATGATTCCTACATTTTTTCTTCTATTCACGAGTAATAAAGTACACTTTTAAAAAATTGCTATTGAGGAGTTGCTACCAATGATATTACGGAATATTTTGAAACGTTTCTTTGATAAAAAATAATGCGTAACTGATTTCAACAGTATCCATTCTTTTTCTGTTAAATGTACATACGCCATTTTTTAATCTTCCATCTATTCCACAATAATAAAAAAAAAATCAAAGAGATGTTAGATGATTTCTTGCTACGTTAAAAAAATTATACCCATATAAGAACTGAAAATGATACCTATAGTAACAATGCAAATGTAGGTTTCTTAGTTAATTAGCAATAGTTTGTTATTTATATAAGGCATGTACGTGAACATTCAGTGAATTTTTTGTTCAATAAGTTTGTAAAGGTATAATAAAGTAGTAGAAATATAGTGGGTATCTGAAAAAGGTAAAATGTATCGGTAACACAAAATGGACCAGTTCAGTGGATTGGCCCATATAGTGATCTACTAAATAATTAAAATTTGGTAAAGATCTGTATATTATGGTTATATCAGACCAGTATAAGAATTAAGTGGAAATGGGTAAAAAACGTGTTACTGTAGAAAATTAAAAGTTGAATGTTAGATCAGAAATTGTACGTGGAGTGTAAGTAGAAGTCAATGGAGTGAATATCGTTAATTCTGAGCTGTTACATTAGCGTTTCCATTCTCGTAAGTTCTAAGCATCCCATCTATTACGACCAGTTTGGCATTAGTAATGTGTCGACGCCTGGAACCGAGTTTGGTATTCGTGTATGTCGAAACATGCGTCGATATCGATGTGTATATATATCCATTCGACTGAGAGAGAATGGTACCAGGATGAAGGGGGTCGAAAGGAGACGTCATGCGACGAAAGTTGGTATAGCAGAGGGACCGAAGGACGTCATCAGAACTTGCCCGAGCGAGTCTAAACTAACTGTCTAACTCCCGACGTTATGTGCCTCTGAGAGAAATTGGTGACTTACCAATAACTAAAATAATATAAAGAAATTAAAAGCAAATATAGTCGATGTAATCAGTCAGAGTTAACAACAACATGCAGAATAATATGGTTTCTGAAAAAATTCTCAACTGCTTCCAGAATGGAGAATATTATTTCAGTCAAAATTATTAAATTATCTACAGACTTATTAGTAATGAAGAATTCTATATATAACAGCTCCATAAGTATACGTAAAGAAAGGATTAGCTGGGGCTACCAACCATGCTCGCAGAACTAGACCAGAAATTTGTTGTGATAACCTAGAAAATAGCTCTATTAACCAAACAGTTAATTTCAGTTTCCAAGGAATTGGTTAGTAATCTATTTTTTTTATTGGCAATATTTCTTTGGCTGCCCATCACACTCTTACATAACATCATATTGAATAAAAAAAAAATAGGAAGTCAACAATTGCCTGGTTCTCAATTCGTGGTGATTCTGGGTTCAGCAGAGAACAGAATATAAAAACAGAAAACAATTCCTTTACATTTTTTGCGTTGGATAATTTACCATTAATGTATCTAAGATGAAGATACTTTACGTCAGAATTCGGCATTACAAATATTAAATAATTATCAAACATCAAATATACAAATTTTTGTTGGAATCTAACTATTTTAAAAACATGATTCCGCCACATTGGATTCGCCATTTTTAATCTTTAAAATTCTATTACATTTTCACCTCCAACCACTTCAAAATCCATGACTTAACAAATTACTGTAGAATCGATGAAGTATAAACATGTTTTATCTCAAATGCGGACTTATGCGTCATGAGATGAAAATGGCACGACATGAGCTGCACTGACACTCTAGGGATTAATCGTATAATACACATACTACATAAACCAATTGAACGAACAACGTACTGAAAAAACTCGGTAAATATCGGTAGAATCCACAAAAGATTCGTTTCCGTGTATATTACATTCTAGTATTATCAATCAAATCGATGTTTGTGGTTACTAGAGTATTCGGTGTTTCCAAATTTAAATTTGGATTGCCTTTTGCAGACTTTTGTAACTTGTGAGTTCTTTATTATGCTTGAGGTCGTTGGTTTTACAGAGTTATACTTTACTATCTACAGTTAGAGCCAATAGTAAAACGAATATTTAATTACGATTGACATTAATAATGTTGAATGGATCAAATTTAATGTCGTGATAAGTGTCGATATATGCAATGCAGCACGTAACGAATCATGAATTATTAAAGATAAGAATAGAAGTTTACGGATAACCAAAATATATTATGCATGTAGAATATGAAGCTAAGCCATCAAAGTAGTTTCTAGCGACTCGGGAATACATTACGCGTATATCTCCGTGTCACGTCTAATAATTGCAGCCACACCTTACCGAACTACGAAATATTCAAACATTAGCTATTCCAACAAGATCTCAATACGCCCTTGTTGCAGAAACATCGTACTAGTCGCAAGCACGACAGTATGTGCCGGAAGTTCTCGGTGTGATCCTTACCTAAGTCGGAACCAACTTTCAGTTTTAGCTTTGATATATAGGAAGTGATGAAAATTTACGGGACTGTTTCAAACTAATATTCTATCCTATTCCCTTTTACGAAACCTATATAATGTTTAACATAGTAATAGAATACTATTGAAGGCAGAAGTCCATATTTTCAATTTGAAATTATTTTATAGAGCTATCCCCAGTAAAAATTTAATATAGATGATAGATTTATGATGGAATCACGGAGAATCTACTTTATAAGTTAGTGTTTGGTTTTATCATGAAATTATATTTTTTACATTCTATATTTTGCATAAAGTCTTTTTTACCGTATAGCAGTACGGAGTATATACACGTAATATTTAGACAAAACAAAACCATTTATACAACAGTTTTGCCTTGTATTAGATTTCCATACGAAAACAAAGATCTACATACAAACAAAGGAAAAAGTGGGAAAACTTAAGGTATGGTACTGCTGCTCTGCTTGTACATTTCTGGGACACGAGTACTCCACCTAAGAAATATATCATCAAATACAAAAATAAAGACTGAAACTTGTATCCGCTTATGAAATATCCAAGGAGCAAAGACATGTCACTCTAAGAACTACAGCTGTCATCGCTCATAAAAGAAATTCGCATCTCCTGCAGGAACCAACTGAATAATTACTTTTAGAATAATTTTAAAAAGTTCTTGTTACAAACAAAAACGGAAACACGTTAAACCAGATTACAATTTATCAGGTTATTTTTATTTTAATTGATGATACTACATGCTTAATGTATTTCGTATGGAGGTTTGACACAATCTTCCAAAAACAAAACAAAGCTCTTTTTTTTATTATTCAATGACAGTCCTTGGTAATGTGGTTGCTAGGGCTTGTTGATTTTTAACATGAGCTGAACTTTTGACAGTTTGCGTCGAGCTCTTGAGCATTAGTACAAAATACTTCACGTTGGTCATTATAATAAAAATAAGCATACATGTTGTAATTTGTTTTCTCGTGTTTCTGTTTTTGTTATTGATCATTTCGAAATAGGGTTTCATATAGTTAAAATCGAACTTCACTTACGTGTAAGAAAAATATTGAATAAAATATATTGCGTCTTAGAGGAACTAGAAAAAACGTGTTACACCTTGGGCTAACAAATTATTTTTGTATCGTTTGATAATTTTTTGAAATATTTTAAATGAAATCTTTCAATGGAAAAATATATTAAGTAGAGATTTCTACTATTGTGTCTTCAATCCGAGTATACGTTGTATTAATGCAGAGAAACAGCCCTATAAATTATCAAACAATTCGAGCTTTTTGTTTTCATCTAAATGACTTAGAATTTTCTTGTAACAAGGACAATTTTTAAGACTCTAATCTGCAAAATAAGTCAAGTATTATTATAGATTAACAATCGAGACTGAATCGACTTTTAGTCGACTTTTGGTTGTGCGGGAAACCGGAGACATTTGATGGTGGAGGTGAAAAGCTCTACGAACTAAACTTTTTATATATACTTACCTGTCTCCACTAACTGCTATTTAATTCTAATTTCAATAATTAAATAAAATTTATTTCTATTTCAAATCTATGTTTTCAATAACGGTGAACACTAACATTTCGGTCTGTATTGCAGTCTGCATTTTCAAATGTTTTTAGGTTTTAAATGAAAGTGAATGTTATTTCTTAGTAAGCTGTTATATTTTAAATCTACGTAAATAGCTTTTAATGCTGCAAGTTTATAGCTTTCTTATTCCTGGAAAACTAACACCCACGAAAAAGAATATTTTATAAACACGTCTATCTACTTTCATCAAAAAACTCCGTGTCTTTAATAACGTTATATGTACATAAAAATAAGGATCTATATTTCAGTAAGTGGAAAGTGAGCACTAAAGAGACCAGAAGAGCCTGGCGAAGTAGGTGCGCAAATGAGAAAAGGAAACTTCTACCGATGGGGAAAAGTCGAACATAAACCACGTTTTTCATTATAAATGAAGCACTTCCGTAAATGTTCAGTTCTTGTATTCATTTTATACGTCTATTTTCATACTCATCTATATAAACGAGAAATTATTATAGGCCAGAACTTTGTTTAACATACTATAATTTTATGAAAGTGATCATTTTGTTAAAAAACAAACTGTTAATTAACCAGCCTATTGAGACGCATAAGTTTATGTACATTGGTACTTGCAACCTTATTGATTTTCACTACAAATTAAAGTAATTTTTGGAACGGTACTATAATATAATTTTATGAAATTATTATGTGCTATTCCGGGTTACTACGCAGGGTCAGGACTGAAGAAGAATGAGTGGCCTTTTATTGCAAAGTAATGACTATAATTTATGTTAAGAATATTATGATCTCGTAAAAGCAGTCGTTACTTTTTAGGTTTTAAATGGAAGCGAATATTATTTTCGAACAAGCTGCTGCATTTAAAATCTACGTAAATAACTATTAATACTACAAGTTGAAAATATGCATAGTATGGAATCAATAATTCTAAACAAGAAAGTATAAAATATTTTGGTTAAAAAATAAGGATGAGGAGAATATAACTAAGAAATATGTACGACATTATCCCTTTACAAATCTTAAAATAACAACCAGTGCAATCTATGATATAGCTGAAAGAATGCTAGTTTCTAAGATCAACCCTCTCAATATTGTAAACGTAGTAACCATAAGATATATTACAAGGCATAATAGCATTTGTCCCTGTTACAATATTAAATTGTACAAAGTTAGCCTTCATGTACAACTTAAGTGCTGCGCCGCGCCGCTAGGAGTAAGTTCGACAGCACTATTAGAGTTACTACGAATCTGCGGAAAAAATGGAGGTCGCTGCGCAAGTTTCAGACATAACCTCAAAAATACAGGTTAAAAAAAAGATGACTTCTTACGGATGAAGGCGGCGTTATTATTCTTTATATTTTGATCCGCTGAATTCATGAATTTAGAGTAAATAATGATAGCCGCTATGGGAATTTGAAAAAGAACTTCCGAAACCCGTAAAAAAATTTATATAGCGATACAGTTTTCAAACAGAAAGAATATAATTTTTCTCAAATTATTGAGAACACACTGATCGTCGTTTTTAATCTATTAAATATCGTGGCTGATCAAAAATTTTACTGCAAATTCATATTTCGCGTATCAAAATACAAAAAAATAATGTGGTCTTTCTTAGAAACAAAAACGTACCGTTTTTTAAGCAGATATCGATATAAAATTATTTTTTTAATATTTTCTGAGGGTATGTCCAGAATATGCATGCAACCCCATTTTTTTTATTGCAGACTCGTATTTGACAGTTCACGTCGGATTAATATGGCCTTGACTAATTATTGTTGGCCTGTGCAATTATTGCTCTGTCAGTAACAAAATCGGTCGTTAGTTCGATCCCCACCTGGTGAATAATTTTTCTGTTTATTGCTTGGCGTAAAGTTTCTGCAGTTCCTACATTTCATACAAAAATATGAAGTGTGGCGCCATCTTCTTAAGTTGATCTGCAGTTCTCTCAAAATCTTACGAATATCGTGGAACAACTTCGTAATAGGGCGATTCCGGCAGTTAATGAAAAAAAAAATATTGTGTAGGGTATAATATTATAAAATGATTGCACGAAACGCGAATAATAACGTCGAATTGTAATATTAATACCGTTTTTTCCTCTTTTTACATAAAAAAGCCAATTTTGACTGTCATTTCAACAGTTATATAGTCAAGAAAAAATATTTAATAATGAATGTTAATATAACTTTTATTAACACACCCGGTTACGTCATCATTATTATGCAATTTTGGAAAAAATATGAACTAAATAAATTATAAAATATGGGCATTATAACAAGAAAAATGAAGTCATCAGAGGCCATTTATAAATTAAGAAGTATAAAGAAAGGTTAACGTAGTAAGAAAAGTTGAAGATTACATCGCGTTTAACTTAGGGGGTTAATTCCTCTCGTTACGAACAGAAATGCTGGAGAATTTTTTTAGCAACCGCTCGCACGGTACAGGTTCGTTTGCAAGGCCAACACCGAGCCATTCTTTCTTGTCTCTCACTTCTGCTGCGCACTTTCCATTGTTGATGTTATTATCATTCCTTAGAATTAACTGTAACATAATGAAAAAATGTAATTAGCGGTAGATTGTTCTACCTTATGCTCTTTTCCCGTTTATTTTCCTGTTTTTCTTCGAGATTTAATTGAACCAGTATGGTTCATTTTGACATTTTATGTAATAATTGAAAGAAAAAAGTAATCATTTTGTATACTAATTCTTTTGGCAATTATTGTTTTCATCCTAAACGTTTTTAGTTGAATGCATTGAAGTATAGTATATTGTGCAAAATTTTATTGTAGTAAAATATATAGTTTTTTACATTTTCAAAAAATGATATAACTTATAGAAAATTAATAAAATATTTACTATCTTCTGTAGTGTTGCACATAGTTTTGTTATATAACCCAATTTCCAACAGAAATAGATTTCGTAACAGCCAAAATTGCATGTTTTGATTCCACGTACTTTAAATTTAATAACATTTTTTTACAAACAAACTTACGGCATGCCAATGGATTCGCCTCTTTCTCCCGTCATATCTAATTTGCTATTTAAATACACAACAAACAAAATTTCAAAGAAATTTAAATCATTTAAACCAACCTTTTTCTACAGATATGTTGATGACATACTCACATGTATCCCAGAAGACTCTGATGACATCTTGAATAAGTTTAATAACTACGGCAGAAACGGTAGACTTAAATTCACCTTTAAAATTGAAAACAATCGGGAAATTAATTATCTTGATTTCAAAATGTTAATTATGCCAGATTGCAGATTAAAACTAGAATAGTTTCCTAAAAAGCATAATCCGGTAGATACATCCAATAAATGTCTTCGCATCCGAAGGCTTACAAAACCGGTATGATTAACGGACTTGTAGACTATGCCGTAAAACTATCTTCACCTGAATTTCATGACAAAAACCTTAATTTTGTTAAAAAAATATGGATCTATCCGACTGAAATGATCAACCAGTGCATTCACTTATAGACTGTTGGCATTTAAGACATCAAAACGTGCTATAAAAGTGAAGAAACTTGAGTCTTTTATCATGTATCAACTACGTACAAAGTTTATATCTTGAATCGAGCTTATACATAGGATTTCCGGGAGCCTAAAGGTTATAAAAAGATTAAGTCACATAAATACAAACGAAAGTAACAGTAACAATAACAGCAACGATGAAATAATAAAAACAACAAGTCATCCTTACATCAAAGGCCTGACTGAAAAAATTTCAAAAATCTTCAAAAACAATAACATCAATAGTATATTAATTATTAATCAACGCTTGCTGGAGGAAAGTTGCTGCTTTCGTCCCAGTGTGATGAAAAATAGTTTCTACACCTTTTAACACTAATATAGCACAGATAAGACAGGCCAGACTGACTCAACTGAAAACGAATTTTTTGAAAAGTAACACTGAATAACACACCGGCTTAATTCGTGATTTCAATTATCAAAAAAAAAACAAAGATTCTTGCTACAGAAAGAAATTGGAAGAAACGAAGCAAAAGAGAAAATTTATTAAAAAAGAAGAAAAGAACACGGTAAACATCCGCTTCGAAAAATAAAAAATCTACCTGAAGTTTATAACTAGTTCCCGAGCGGAAATTTATTCAGGCAGCCTAAATATGTACCAGGGCCTGACCAGGCTCCAGTAAGGCGTTCCTGATCAGATACTCCTGAATGTGCCGAGATCAGGACATGATCAGGTTTCAGTAAATTAGCCTGATCAGGTTCGCCTGAATATACCCTGATCAAACCCTGATTATGTTAAAATAAAGCGTAACTGATATAGGGAAGCCGGTGAATTTCTATATGAGGACCAAACCATGAATTGATAAGGCTTGCCTTATTTTCAATTTCCTGGAATCGCTAAATGCTACTTCATTCCTGCTAAGGAAATGTATTTCTATTTTGTATATTAGCCTACTTGTAGGAACGTTTCGGCACAGCATATTTTACAAATTGTACGTGATGGATATGCATAAGATTCGTATATAAAATATAAATAATATATTTTTATTTTGCAGCCTCTTTACTTCTCAGATAGTAATAAATCAGTAACAGTTAATTTGTTGTTTCTTAATACTATTTTAAATATTTTCCAATGAAATTTGGAAATCATGCGAAATATTGGGCATTGTAAGGTCCTGATCAGGTTTCATATATTTGCCTGATCAGGGCCTTCACAGAAAAAGCGTTACACGATATGCCAGGGCCTGAAAAGGGGACATGTGAAGACCTGATTTTGTTCACAGGCTTCATGATCAGGACCTGAATCAAGCCTGAATAATTTTCCGCTCAGGTTATTCCATTAAACAATTAAAAAATTTCCATATAAACCAAATATAAATTCAAAACAGTTCTGCCACATTTGTCTCGGTACAACACACGTAATCATTAATAAGCCTACGTTTTCCAGTTAATATAAATACGAGCAATGCAGGCGTTCACCTGTGTCTGAAGATGACCCAAATCTAGAGTCGAAACCTAAACAATGATATATCCGTCCATTTTACATTATTCTTTTAAAATTAATTCCACTCTATTTTCCATTTTCCTTTTTTATATATATATTTTTTATAACCTTAAGTTAATTTTATAGGATATTATTAATACTGACCAATAATTATCAAAACCAAATTAAAAGATATAATTTATAAAACGATTGAGAAAAACAATAAAATGAATAGCATTCCATAATTATTTTGAACATAAAATATATAAATTATGTTTGTGAATAATTGGCAATAGATCATTATGAAAACTGCAAAATAACATCATTCGAGTAAAACAATCAGTGAATATTTCAGTATTAAATGTGTTGTTTCCCCAGTTCGGTTCGACAGTTTTGAAATTCGTATTTTATACATTCGGAATGATTAATCGTTTTCCTCACAGTGGTCATCCATAAAGGCCCCGACATTTATAAACGTCGAAAATGAACTTTAGATTAGCAGTCAATACCCAAAAAACTTTAAATACCGACTCAGATTTGTATTCCGTGAATCCGAAAAAATCGACAATGGAATTTTATATATGAATTGAATTATTTTGTTTATTATCCATATTCCGGCACGGAAAAAAATTCAATGGAAATATATGCGAAAATATATGTAGCATGTCACATATTGCATTTTTCGCCGAAAATATATTGGATTTATTTAACATATATGTCGCATGTATTTATTTTTCTTGTGGTTGTCACTGTACACAGAGAGAAAAAAAAGGTTAATGGAACTACGAGGAAAAGGTAGAAATGATTATAAAATTTTATAATAGTACAATTAACATCGTGAAAAGTTTCTCATAATTCATAATATTGTAAAATATAACATACAATACTTACTTTTTATGATGATAAGCAGTTATTTTCGTTTAATCACTTTTACTAAATCTATTTTTCTAGTCAAGAATATTTTGAGTGACTATTTAGCTGTAAAGCTACGGTACATTTGAGGTTATGTGCTATACTGCATATTTAAATACCGGGAAATAGTAAACAGAACAATGTTTTTGTTTTGTTGTAATATGGAAATTATTAATCTAACTATTATTTATAATCACGTGTTTTACTTTTCTGAAACGGTTCCATTAACCTTTTTCGTTCTCTCTGTGAACTTGAAAGTGCCGAGTAGTTAGGGGATTAAATTATATAATTGGCAGTAATTTGGCATAAATCGCGAATTTGTTAACAATTAAGCTATTGCATAGTTGAGAAATTACAATTTCATACATTTTTATTAAAATCATTTTTTTAAATTTCAATATCAAACGGTCAATCGCACATCGGGTACGGAACTTCTGGCTGAGATTATTAATTCCAACGTACCTATATTTCACTGAGTTTATCGTTGCCTACTGTTCTCTCGATGTGTGAACTTCATTCGTCGCCACACGAATATGATGCATGAAACCTTGCACATTCAGTAGTTACTAATTAGAGCCGCTGCAGATGGCGTTCAGTTTGGTTTGGAAATGTCAATATCTCTTAACAGTTCTTGACTTAGTCATATTAATTAACAGAGTTGCTTATCGAAAACTGTGTTCCGACGTATTCCTGATCCTTTAACATAGTAAGATTCGTCTTTTTTGAAAGTTTATTTACTATTTCCAAAAATAACTTTTTGTCATTCATGTAGTACTGTCTAATTAATATAGGTGTTGTTATATAACATGAGATAAGATTAGTACCATTATAACCATACTTGTAGTTACTAAGGCACCTTCACTGTTAGACATTTTTTTCGGAATTTTCTGAAAACGTACTGAAATTTCTTACTGTGACTGTTTCAAAAAAATTTTGTTACAATTTATTAATTTTCTGAAACTATAACAAAAAATAGGTTTATATGGTACACAAATTCTCTGTAAGTTTAGTCATTTTTAGTTACCGTAATAGAAAAACGTAAGAGTAAACATTGTCTTGCCTGTTGTTTAATTTACATTTATTATTATGTTCAACATATGTGCATAATGGGTGCAATTATTGGGTGAATATATTAAACTTTACTGGAATGAACCTTATACAACATATTACATTTAATTAAAGATATACGTTAATTAAGAGGAATCCCACATAACCAAATGAAAATCCCACATTCTTATGAATTTTTAGTCCTTTTAAACAATTGCGGAAAAGTTTTTGTGAGTAATTCCGATGTATGTCAATGTTAAACTAACATTTTCCACCAAAGTATATAATTTTGATTGATTAAACATCTGCAGTCACTTTCCCGATACTTTTACGGTTCCAATATGGCAGACATATCTGTCAAGAAATGTTAGAATTTTCATGAAATTTATTATTTTGGTGTTTTTGAAGTCGCTTAATACAAATCTCATGTAAAAACGTCAAAATTAATAATAGCGGATCCATATAATAATGTTTTGCTTTGCATAAGAGCTAATGCAAATTCAGTGGTAATTGCAAATGATGCTAAGGAGAATAAAAACAAAAAAAAGCACCAAATAAGTTTGCAATGAGTATTCCCGCACACTATCTCGCTGTAAATAAAGGAATATCCCATGGACTCAAACATTATTCGACTGTAAATAAATTTTCCACAAAATCTTCCCCGGTCACAACACACAAGTTTTGCAAAACGTGTAACTATAACCTTTGCCAATGTTGTTCCACTGCATACATAGCCAATCAACAGTGACGTTTTTAAAAATATACAAAAACAAGATAAATAAAGAATGCAAAAATAGAAAACGTAACACATATGATTTCATCCACCTCCACGCTGGTAAATGTTGGGTAGCATTACGTTACTCAAAGATGAATTTAATTATGCAGACGTTTCGGCAGTTCACAAAAATGTTTGTACTCGTCATAGAGCCCTTCGAAATTATGTAAAGCACATGCTAAAATTGTATTGAACAACCCTAAAAACCGTTTCAAAAAGACAGTTTCAAGTCGGTCAAACGCATTTTTGAACAAATTTCCGCCATATTGGATCCGCCATTATGAGTTTAGAAATTATGACATTATCGGGTACTGAGCGACTGCTTTAAAATCCCTAGTAATAAATTTCATGACTATTCAAACACTTTTGAGAGATATGTCCGCCATATTGAATCCGCCATTATTGACACCGCAAAATGTACTGGGAAATGACTGGGGATGTTTAATCCATCAAGATTTTCTACTTTTGTAGGCAAAATTTGTTTAACGTTGACATTCATATCAGAATTACTCACAAAAATACGTATTTTTTAACATTTTCACAAATTTCCCCAATTTTTGAAAGGTAAACTATATGACACTGAAAACAAACATTCTTCTCTTGATGTACAATATACAATTTGACAAAAAAAGAGAACACGGTTTAATATTGCCATGTAATAAATATAACCATTTTGAGTATTCACTCCTATACCTACTTTTTGGTAAAGTAGTTAATTTCAGCTTTATTTACTATACGCACACATATATATATGAAGCAGGGTCAACCTTAAATGATGGTTCTAGTTGCCCTATCGCAGTATAAAATATAATCTTACTATGTTTTATGATTAATTTTCTCACACTGAATGATGCTTCAATTGAAATAAATATTTCATTGTAATAGTGCGAAATTTCTTTGTGCTTAAAAAACAAATTGCATGAAAGCTCCACTATTTATACATTTTTATAAATTTAACCATATCTACCAACTTATCATTAAATTCGAAAGGGAAATTTCTTGTTAAAAGAAAGGAATGTAATTAAGAATGCTGGGATGAAAAACCGTGTACCTCGAAGGCCCGAAAGAAAAATTTCCACTTGGAGGAAGATATCTATGAATTTTCATCAGAACTTCAGCAAAAACCTAAAAGTACACTCGGCCAGTTCTCGGAGCCTCGAATTAATGCGAACCAACACCGTGAAATTATCTAGATTCACAAGAGTCGACCCCTGACGAAGGTCTTGTAGTCTTCGCTCTTCTTAACTTTGCTCATCCTTTGAAGGCGAATCCTATGAACGAATTATAAACAACGTGAACGTATACATACATACTAAACGATATTCGTTATATATGTGGCATATATTGTTATTTTATTGTTTGAAACTGTAATTCAGATTATACATTCAGACAAGAGTGTTATGAAAGTTTCTATGTAATTGCATACAAAATGCATATATAATTATATATTATTGCATATCATTTTTACCTCTATACAATTGTATATAAATGTTGTTAAGGTTAAAAAGGATAAAGGAAATCAATTATCCCCCGCTTTAATGACATTTTTTTAGCCTATTCGCGGGTCGGCTCTCGGGTGGATAGGTCGGACAGACATTCGAAGACATTTACAAGACAATACATGACAATACAAGGCAACACCCCCCCAGACTCAGCCCCCCCCCCCTTACTGCGCACGGTAGAGCGACTTGACCCCTCTGAATCGCATTTGCACGGGGTCTGGGAAAACTACGGAAAACCCAGACAGATACAGTCGACGAACTACTTCACCCTCTGATGATAAAGCAGCTGTGTCCCCCACTCAGTAGTCGATCTATGCCGTAGCAGGCGCAACGCTCATTTTTTTGTTATTTAACAGTCACCTCTCCAAATATGGATCCCCAATCAGGATGCTTTACTTGAAATAGCGACTGCGCGGCCGACCATAGGGCAATTGCTGTCGGTGCATATAAATGTTGTTAAAATAGTACATTATGTGCCAAGGGCTCAATTATCGATCAATCTTCGACGATTGTTCTATTTTTTTATATGTTATAATGAAATACCTTCAGTTAATTTGTTGATATGTAAAAGAGGGCAGGAGTAAAGTCAGAAGTCTGTTGAAGAATGGAATATAGAATAATTGAGACTAAGAAAATTTTACAAAAAATCGCAGCCGTTTTTTTATAAATTTGTTAAATATATTTTGATATATCCAATTGAATGGAAAGATTGATATATAGATATACTGGGTGATCGGCCAACCATTACCCAGCGGATAACTCTAGATTCTACAGATAATTCTGAACAACTTTTTCCTCTAAAAAAACGTTCGGGAAGGTAGAGTTTTTAAGTTATTCAACACTAAAATTTAGGTGAAAAAATCACATTTGTTGAAATATCTCGACTCGGTTTGAAGTTACCTTAACGAACCGGAGCTCATTTTAAAGATATTTTAAAGCTCTATAAATTGTCTCTATTGGTTTTTGATCTATAATGAATATCTCTCTTGTTATAGCCATAAAAACGGGATAAATGCCAATTTTTCAGGATTTTCGCGTTTAACTTGTTTCGACACATAGTTACCGAAATATCACACAGAAAAAAGTTGTAGGCCTTGAAAAAACAAAAATTTGTTGTCCTCTAATACGATGCAATTAAATTAAAACTGAACCCTACAAGAGCCTCGTAAAGTTGACAAAATACAGTTCGACAAATAAATCGATATTAATAACAAAATGTTATGAAAACGAGTACAAATAGGGTTCAGTTTTAATTTAATCGCATCGAATTAGAGGACAAAAAATGTTTGTGTTTTCAAGGCCTACAACTTTTTCCAGTGTGATATTTCGATAGCTATGTGTCCAAACGAGTTAGACGCGAAAAACCTGAAAAATCGGTATTTACCCCCGTTTTTATGGCTATAACAAGAGAAATATTCATTGCAGGTCAAAAATCAACAGATACAACTTATAAGCTTGAAAATATCTTTAAAATGAGCTTCGGTTCGTTAAGATACCTTCATACAGAGCCGAGATATTTCAAAAAAAGTGATTTTTTCCCCCTAAATTTTAGTGTTGAATAACTTAAAAACTCTACCTTCCCGGACATTTTTTCACAGGAAAAAGTTGCTCAGAATTATCTGTACAATCTACAGTTAGCCGCTGGGTAATGGTTGGCCGATCACCATGTAGACAGTACACAAAAATAATATAGTTATATGTTGGTGATAGATATAATATGATTTCATAAATTGTGACGCCTCGCTGAAAATTAAAAGTTTCACGGATTGACCCGTATACAATAAATTGAATTTACACAGTCAAAATTCTTTTTCCTGGTAGCCGTTTCTAATCACCAATTTCTTCTACCGTAAAGTTTAGAGAGATCAAATAATGAAATGCACAATTCAACAAGTACAATCGGTCGTATGTAGCGAAATAAAAATCTAATGAAGCTTCAATGAATCCCATATTGAAGTGGCTGCTAATAGCGGCAAAACTCTCGGAAATGGAGGGAGTTTAAACGAATAACTTTGTCCCCGAATGGGAAAGAGAAAACACAAACGAAAGCGCGTGGGAAAAAGTACGGACCAAAGATACAAGAGAGGCAAAATCGCTGAGGAATAACGACAAGGTACGACGTACGAGTTGCAGAAACGAAAATCAGTTGGGAGCACCAAGTTACGATTGAGATTTAAGTTATTGACAAGCTACTTTGGCGAATCTCCACCGAGATCTGCCTGCAGGTAGTCTATCCCGGAGGCCCGCTGCCTCCTGATTTCCCCCAGGACTCAACCCTTGAGAAACCATTCTTCTGCCCACAATGACTCCCCATATACTTCGTGCTCTTCATTCTGCGCGACGCGACACTGCGCCCATACGAAATGGCAGCTACATTCGATATGTCGGAAACAACAATTGCCAGTCAAACTTTAAGCGGAGATTGATGCCTCGCCTTTCTCTAAATTCTCTCTATAATTTGACATTGTCGCTGCTCCGACTTGAAACGAATTAAAGTCGACATTCCAGAATATACAATTTTTGGATTGATTAATCTCGCATTCAGCTGCAATCATATAATCTAAATAAATAATTTTGTTAAAGGCCAATTTAAAAATAATCAATACAACCGCGAATTATTTCCAGGTTTTCCCATCAAAGCAAAATGCTCGATTAAAAAAACTTTACTGCCAGTCGAGTTCGTAGAAGAGCGACAACTAGGACTTCCAGGTTTGAGGAAATTTTAGCTTTAGGACGATCAGATATCGACGTGCTACGGAAGATGCAGCCCACAATTACGATGGCAGTAATAATGGCTATAATAATGTCACGGTCTACAATGGCAGCAATAACGACGATGTCTGCGAACTGGCAAGCCGTTGGCCCGCTACTCTAATAAAACAGAAGTTGTTGCAATTCCATGAGGTTATGGCTCACGGACATGCAAGTAGCTCTGTTCACCTCGTAAATAGAAGGAACTACTTACCCTATAGGGAGGACTCGCGGAAATGGAATCATACCATAAGCATCTTCAAAAATTTTGATTTCACTTCAGGGAATATCTCTTCATTAAATTCCTCACCATTTGTTTGTTCTTTATTCTTAGTCAAATTTGTAGTCAATAACTTAAAAGTATGTATTGTATGTAGTTTTTCGCAGGGCAAGATATATTATTGTACAATTTATTTTCGTCGAAAATCATTGCTCCCTTTTGGTGTAAAACGACCTCGGTGTATAACAATTCCAGAGATACGTGGACAGTGGACATTTTAGTTGGAGTGTCCCCTCTCTCCTTGTTCTTGGCTGTCCCTCTTCCCTTGTTGTCATATGTCATCTCTCTTCCTCCCTTGGCAAACGAAACCATAGTATATTTTATCGCATTACTGGCATTGTTGCAGCACTCATCCACCAACTTGTCTACGCCCTCCTGTCCACCCCTTCGACACGTTTCTCCCCAATCCGCACCCGCTCGGCTATTCGTCCCTTTCAAACCGACGATAGCGAGCGCCATTTCGCGAGGATTAAATATTGACTGCTATTCTGATTTATAGTAATTGCCGTGAAGCTCGCCCACGCGAAAGAGAGCGTGCCCGATCGAGCAATAGAGGAAGTGACTGATAGAGAAAGGAGAAGGTGAATGGGAAAAGCGAGATGAACATAGGGGAAAAGAGGTGCGCAAGCATATGAGCAAAAGAGAAAAGGAAAAAGGAGTGAGACAAAGAGAGGACGATAAAGAGACCAAGGAAGGGAGGCCGCTCACGAGAGGGAAAATTAGAACGAATTTGAAAGAGAGAGGGGTACTGTTCTGATGGCGTCGTTGGTTCGCTTTCCAATGCTGACAGATGCATTTGCCAAAAACGTTTTCGTCACCACTGTCACCCTATTACGTCGTATATTTCCATCCAAGCAAAAGTGCAAGCGCGACTGTATCGTACTCATAACGCCGGGTGATGTTGGACACTTTTATCTGCCGAAAATATACCGAAAATTGAATTATACCTTTCAGCGATACGATTGCAACCCGTTATTTTCAGTTTCGGTCAAACGGCCAGTTTATTTTTTGTTATTTCGATATCGGGTAAAAAGAGAAAGTTATTGAATTCGATTTACAAAATTGTGATTTACGAACCGTCGTCTAATAGCTACATCACATTACACGAGATAATAATTCACTTCTTTGGCATCAATATGTTCCAAATGGTATTTCAGCACTTTCTTTTATCTAGATTCAAAAGCGGGCATATATTTCAGTTCACTTTACAGAAAATACGAGGAGATGTAATTACATCTTCATGACGAAACTAATCGAGCTAGTTATTAAGTAGTAACATGCGAACAATACACGGCGCGGACTGTTACTACTTAGACTGATTAATTTTAGTGGGTAGAATTTTAAGTTTTACAACTATTTTTTCTTTCTTTCCAACCGGGTGCAATGATCGAATTTGATTTTCGATGCTATCTCACATGGTTCCCTGACCGATTACATCAGCTGCAGATTTTCCATTTCGATCATCCGATCCTGAATGTAAGACGAACAACGTAAGTAGTAATGGTACGTACTAAATGTGTATGATCAATGTCTTTCTCATTTAAGGAGAATAGATACCTTAAATCTGTTTTTTAGGTTAGAAGAGGGCGAGATAAGTATAGCGAAACTTTTGAATAAATAGAAAATCGTGTAACATCAGAATGTGATGGTCATTATGTTAAATATGTTACAACTTTATTTTTAAAGAGACATTTATAACGTTTGATACGTTTTTTGTTTTAAAAACTTATGTCAGAGATTTTGTTTTTTTCTCAAATTTCGTTTCTCCATTGTAAACATTTACTTTAGTATTCATGTCTCTTTCGACGTTAAATTCGGATATGATTTCAATCGGATTCATTTTTATTGTTCACAAAGTAACTTCTATTATACTGTTGAATTAGTTTGTTAAACGTTTACTACGTAATTTTGTTTATTAAGGTTATAATGGAGAGATGGAATCCGGTTTAATCAATTTTGATTTTAGTCCTAATCTGATTTGGTTGATTGTGAAGCGGATTATTAGGATTCTGACGATTCTTCTATTATCTATATTACTATTAAAATAGTATTTTTTATCTCAAAAGCGCAAAATGTCCGTGGTACGAGCATCATTTTTTTGTCACATAAGGTGGCGAAATGCGATAAAAAGTTCTGTGGTACGAAATGCAAAGTTTTTGAACAGTCTTTAATATGTTTACAACGTTAATTTCCCTCCCTACAATTTTGCATACCGCATGAATCAAAATCGCTTTTTGCGCGCAAATGTGACAACAATGTATATTATAGGAATGTTCGTGCCAATTATAATGAAACTTAAACAAATTTTAAAGCGGTTATATTTATGAACGGCAAGATGGTGAGAACCGTTATTGCAATGTGTTACAAGAGTAAATACTTTTAACAGAAGTTATGAAAGAACAAATCCGAAATTGTACGCCGACTCAGTAATTCGAATTATTATTTTTCAATTCAATCACAGATTTTCCTACAATTCGTAACCCTATATCTGGGACTTGAATATATTTTCCTTTTTTTTTTGACAGCAAATCGGTAAACAACTAAAATTTGTTTCCGCGATATTGAATCTGACATTTTCAATTTCGAAAATTTCATAAGACTTGAAGAGTACTTCTACACCAAAATTACTAAAAAAATCGGAAGAATTATTAAATTTAGGTACTCTATATTAGATCTGCTATTTTTCAAAATTTCTCAAGAGATACGAAATCATAAATCTTAAAAACTGTTGTTCCAAAATCCTCCAGTTAAAAATCTCCACTTAGAAGAATTGCACATAGAAAATATAAAAATTTGTTTAAAAATTCAATCACTTTGAAGCCACCATTTTTAATTATTAATCACGCTCCTAATAATCTTTTAGTACAAGTCATTATGACACCCGATCTAAAGGCAGAATGCGATATAATGTCTGTATATAAAACATTGAGAGTTTATTCTGAAACATAGATTTTTCCAGTTTTTTTTGAGTTGAATTAGTCGTATTGTAAAAGTGGTTGAATGCTACCGAAAATGGATTGCAAATTCGAAAAGAGCATAACTGAAAACAGTAAAATGTGGCTGTTCAAAACATTCATTAATTCTTTCTGATCTGTACGAAAAACGGCCAAATGTTATGCCGTTTTGAACAGAACGGATTAACAGGGTTCAAAATTAAACTGTAGAGTTTTTTAAGTCAACATGATGTTTCGAAAAAGACTACAGAATGTAAATATGTTGATATCGCGGGAAAAAAATTAGGGCTAGTAATTAAGTGGTATGATGCGAAAACAAGCGTGTCCTCATGTTAAAGGGAATGGCATAACTAGTAACAGTATGTTCGTCTGATCATCTTACTATTTTAAGGAGATTCGATACAATGTTATGAATTATTTATATTATTAATATCCTATTTACGGTTATAAATTATCGCAATGTCACTTAATTTTATCTACTGATAAAGCTATCGACATGAATCAATATTCAATATTTATTTATTTATTTAATTATTCATAAATTAATGAAAGAATATTGGAATTACGGTCTGTTGACAAAAAGACAATTTAATTTGACGTTTCTGTAAAATGTTAGTTATCTTAAGAGTATTTATTCCATTGATAACTACATGATTGTTAAATGTATTGTTATGGAGCATATTTTTGACTTCTTGCTACTCCAACTTGTCAACAATTCCATTCTTTCCCAAAAATGTGTTCCATAAAAAAAAACATGTAACGAGCATGCAGTTGCATTGAAGAAATTCGAAGAAGGTCGAAAACAGTCGAAACGTCAAATTCAATTTTCTTTTTTGTCAACGTACCAATTACAATACTTTTTTATTTATGTCACGAAGCAATCAAGAAAATAATTTACATTTTTATACAATATTTAAACAATCAAAACGTACCTCCTCCTCCATTTTCAACTCTTCCGCAATTTATAATTTTGTACAAACACAAATGTCGTTCACGAAACAATAAAAGAGAAAGACTAACTAAAAGTGCCAATAACGGAACACTGTCCTCGTATCGGAACAGTTTTTGCAGATTTATATTACTATACTAATTTTACGTCAGCAATTAAAACATATATAGTAAAACAATACGCGGAGACAAATTTTCTTGTAAATTGTACCATTCCAAATGCTCATTTTTTTGCAGATGTAGACAATGGAGAACATTTCCATTAATTCGGTAAAAAATTAATACAATTTATTGTAAATCTCAATAACTAAATAGTAAAAATTTCCAGAACTTGGTGTAATTTTTATTAGAATCAATGAAAATGATTTTGATTTCGCAAGTTTGTCGCAAAATTACCATTTGGAATGGTAAAATGTGCAAGAAAATTTGTTTACCGTGTACACCTAAACCAGATTTTTGAAATTTTGTATGGGAAGCAGGAATATACCAAAATCACGAAACTAATGTGTATGGCTAGCAGTCAGATTACGATAATTTTGATGCACATAGCCAAAATAGTGATTTTATTTTCGCGTTATGCGGGGAGCAATATTGTTTTCATCTGGATAATCCGAAACAAGAATTATCAATGGGTTTGATCGATAATAATATAAACTGGTGTTTTTGCAATAGATTTAAAAAAAATGCATGTTTGATAAAATCGCGTAAAGTCAAATTTAATGTTTCATAAAAACAGTTATATTTTATGAAGAAACAAAAATTAAATTCCTACAATATTTTTATGTATTGCTTAAGATGGCAAAATTTTCATATAAACTTTTTTTTCGCAATAAATGCAAGTTATTCTGAATCGTGTAGGCGAGTTTCTCATCTAAGAATAGAACAGTTAAAAAATTAAAAAATTAGTTTTATACAAACCTGATTTTAGAGTATAGATCGTACTTAAGTAATAAGATTCCTACAAACGACTCTCGCAGATCTCAAGTCAAATGATTTAAGTAGTAACGGCAGCATTTACATAAAGGGTAATATATATATAATTTTTTCTATTAAAATAGTAAATCTCCATATTTTCTCCGAGTGATAATAATAAACTATTTCAGAATATTTTTTCACCGAATGAATGTTTCGGGTCGAAGACTCGGTGTCCCCGTCCTCATCGAAGTCTTATTTCAAAAACATTTGTTTCTGGTGCCACAACGATGGTACTGACGCGCACGCGTGTTGTGTAATTAATTATTTGCTAATTGCTACTAATTAAAAGTAAATAATGAGCAAACTCGATGGGAGCCCAAGGGTGAAAACGGCTGCGCCGTGGTGATTTAAAGCGCGGGCAGCAGGCGCCCGATTATTTTTGGTTTTGCTTGGCGGCGGAGACCATTACTTTTCCGATTCCACGTATCGCATCCAAAGACAGACAAGATTTTCGCACCCCAGGTTCCAACAAAACAGTTTTTGAAGGGATGCCCAATTTTTCTCCTATATTACTTTTGTCAACGAAAAGAAACGCTTGTTAATATTCTCCATGCTTTTTGATTCTTTAAACTGGAGAGCACCATATAAGATATATTTCTACTACTTTTTTATGGAAATAGTATTTATATGCATACAACGAATCAATTCAATTGTTCTAAAATTCATATCCAATGATTTTAATGTGTGGTCTTTTTAAATTTGTTGTTTACTTCCAGGCAGTATAGATACTTTTTAAAATGACGGGATCAGAAGTAAAACTAAAAACAGAAAAAAAATGTTTATTTCAAAAAGTTATTTTCTAATATGAATGTCTTATTCCATTGCAATGACCCATTTTGACTTTATATTACAATTACCCGCATTTAACAGAGATACGACGAAGCCAACATTGAAAATTGTATTGTCGTCGCAAACAGTTTATCAACCTGAACAGAAAGCAAATTATTTTCATGTTATGAATTGCAAAAAAAAGAAAGCAAACATTTATAAACCAATAAATTTGTTCAAACTCTAAATCACCCTGGTCGACGATACTGCGGGTTGCTAATTACGAAAGTGACATTTTGTAAATTAAAAATGGCGGAGCCAATACTGATGGCGAAATCGTTTCAATAAAAAAAAATTTAATGTAATCTTGTGACTAGAGGCGTTTTCAGTCATTAATAAGAATTTAATTTTGGATGTAACAAACGAAAATAAAATTCAAATGAATGTGATCGAAACTTGTTACCTGAGATTTTCAGAAGCGGAGAGTGCGAATATAAAGTGTTTCTTAATTTGATAACTTTCCTGTGCTCAATTTTTAACTACTTTGATTTCTCTTCTAACGATTCAAATTGAGTAAAATGTGTAGTGCATACTTTTAAGACGCATGTCATAAAATACTTTAGGTTTCACATTGATCGACATCAGCCAATATTTTGAGTCTGTTAATTAATACGCCGGGCACAATAAAAAATCTTTCAATATCGAATACTGCAGCAATTTTTTATAACCCCCTTCTTAAAGAATTTTGATAACGAGTAATTGTGTATTTCTTTAATCAGGTAGATCCTCCTAAAAACAGAGGACAATGTGAAATAATTTAACTGACGTTATAAAAGCCAGAGGAAAAATCATCCGACATCAGAGGAGATAAAATAAAAGTGGCCGAAAGAGCCAAAAGAAGCGAGAGAGGGAAAGAAAGAGTGACGGCGCTCTGGTACGGTGAAGGATGAAACAAATCATCGCGAATCACCCCTCATAGCCGACCCTGCACCCGCGGCCCATCAGACGTTTTTATTAATTCCTCTCAGATACAATTAGTTGGTCTATTCGTCAGACGCGTTTCATTAAGTTCCCCTTACCTTCAACTCTTTTCGTCATCCTTATCCTTCTTCTTCGAAACTCACTCCTATTTCTTTGCTCCCCACTACGGTAAGCTGTATCGTGGAATGATTTTTCTACCGAAGGGAGTTAGCGAAAAAGCGGAACAGGATGTGTTAAAGAGCGAGAGATAGGGAGAATTTTTATAACATGCATGTGCATCATGAAATTTAAGTTAATACCATTGTGATTAATATTATATGCGCCTTGTATTGAAAAACGTTAAATATTGCTCTTAATGCATTTCCCATATATCATCTCCATCTATCACTTTCCCACCTATAACCTATCGATATCGAAAGGCGGTTTACGAATTGCCACATAAATAGTGGAGGGATAATTTTGGATGTCAAGGTAAGATTCACACGATAAGATAAAACGAATCATTTGTTGAGGTCGCTTTCTTGAGGCCTATTAACTATTCCCATAGCGACGCACGTCGAACATCTTGTGCCTCTCATCACAGTGTCGATTCTTGCAAGTAACACCAGGGGAGTTAACCGAATAGGGAAAATATGTTCCCGTGACGGTGTAGTTCCAAAGTATGCGAGTTAGATAGGTGTCGCTGCATTGATAAAAGCAAAGCGCGGCCTTGTCTATTCATATTTTGGCAGTTATCAATAGTGTTTTCATTGGTTGGCGACATCTTACCGTAAACCGTTTATTTCAATGCATTGATTGTCAATTTGGTGTATCATGTGCATAAAATACTGCAATCTTCGGCCCAGCCCACGGAGATTTCTCTGCTTTGTTTGTACCTTTGTTCCGTAAAATATTCTTCGCAATTCGGAGATGGAGGCTTAAAACAATGTGAGCTATTGTGTCCCAACTTGAGGAGTTGCTTCATCCTTGATACATAATATGCTGTTTTTTGCCCTGATAAATGATTTGACCGACTAGTAAACCAATTCCCCTTCACGAACGACTTATCACATGGCCGTGATTAGTGATTTCCAAAACAATTAAGTAATAAACTGACTATTTTCAAATGCAAATTGTATTCCAAGAATTCATGTGACCGTAAATGTGTGTTGTTTTGGTCTTCATAAGCACCAATACGATACTGGTCTATCCTGCGGCAACTTCAAAATATGAATGTACAAGGCCGCGGTGTCCTTTCATCAAAACAGCGACATCTACCTAACTCCCGACCTTTGGAATTACACTGTAACGGGAACCTTTTTTTCCTATTCAGTTAACTCCCCTTGCATATCACCCTTCCACTAAACCTTCCTCTGAAACCGCGCAATATGAACGGTTTGTGATAGAAGAAATGGAGAGGGGTTAATGGGAATAAAGTTTGTGGTAGCGAATGCAATATTTTAGGAGTGGGATGGACCTCAAAATATTCGGATACAATTTCATATTTTTTTTTTAATATTATTTTACGTCAACTTTCCTGAACTCATATGGGACTAAATCGCGACGGGACCTACAGTTTATGAAGGTGGAATCCGAACCACCTGAGATTTGGCGTTATTACACACTTATAGAGGTGTCCCGATGACAGATGGCAGAGGCCGGGATCGAACCAGGGTTTTCTGATTACGAAGCCGGTACTCTACCAACAGAGCCACCGCCGTTCTATGATCGATACAATTTCATATTGCTTATTGTTTTATTATTACGTTGTCATACGTTAGAATTCATTACATAGTTGATATTGATTTGACCTTTAAGCCACCTTGCAAGTGCAGTAATTGGAATTTATTATAACGATTTACAGCAGTTTGACCATAGACTCAATATCAATGTGAAGGTTGGTGAACACATCTGGATTAAAATTTAATAATACAAAGTCTCAGTATAGTAAACGCTTAAATTAGCGCTAAAGCATGAAATGTGCGAAAAAGGTGCTTCAAAAAAGACTTAATTATATCGGTATGTATTCACTGTTAATTTTTCGATTGGCGCATTCGTCGTTAACGGATTGGAACCCTCGAAACCCATTACGGAAATAGATGCGCTCTTCGATTTTCGTCCCGAAAAGAAGAGTTGGCGAGCTTCGTCGCCTCCGGGAATAACAAAAAAAGTGTATTGGAACGAGGCGTTAGATACACTTTTATAAAGTTCGCAGATTGCCGAGCAAGGCGCATTCGGTGACCGTTTAGCTCGCGGCGATCGAAACCGTATCCACCTCGGTTCATTCGATTTAAATTATCAGCTGCTTGGCGGTTTCGCTAACGCTTCGCTTTCCTTTCCCGCAGCCATTCGATTTTTAAACGCCTCGTTGCAAAATACGAATGCGACGATCCGATACCGCACGTCCAACGGTTTGTCGCTGTTTATTTGCGGGTTGGAAGAATTAAATGGGTTTTGGGAGAACTGCACCAAGCGTAGCTGTGTATACCTGTACGTTCGCACGAGGGAATTACGATTCAAGTTGTTTCATGTTTATCGATTCCCGCGCGTGAAGAATTAAATATGCGGAATAATTAATAAATCAGAGAAGCAAACTACACTGTTAGTAAAATGCACTGTTCGGTATACTAAACAAAATTTATATTAGAAAAATTACAATACTTTTTCGATTCTGTTAATCGTGGTCTATTACTGCAAAAGGTTTGGAACTCTGGGATACGAGGTATGCTATTCTCTTGGCTCAGGTCATATTTAGTTGGTCGAACTCAGTCAGTGAGGATCTCTGGAGCTGTTTCTAGACCTGTTACAATTACATCTGGGGTCCGTCAAGGTTCCCATCTTGGTCCTCTAATTTATATTCTTTTCATTAATGATCGACCTGACCGTTTTAGATCACCCAAATATTGTAGCGGAATATTGAAAGTTATATTTTAATTGGCGTGTTTACGTGAAGGAGAGAAAGAGGATTTTAGATAAAGAGAGAGAAAGGTAGGTAGGTTAGGGACAGACTGTGCGATGACGTGAGACTGCTTTACCAACATAGCATCATTGTCCACCAATCAGGTTGCAAAAAGGCATCGATTTACAGATCGTGATTTAGAAGGAGTATGCTCCTCATGTGTTGGAGATTTTATGTACCGACGCGTATGCCATCTATCGGGGCTGCTGTCTTTGTCGATCGCTTTGATGAAGAGAATCATTCTTAATCTGGTCTCCTTGCTGTTCGGTAACTTTTATCAGTCATTATTCGCGACCGAAAAATATTCATCTTCACGAGCAATGTGGAGAAAGCTGAATATTCGATCACGCGAGTGAATCTTTCGATTGTCACGCGATACTCAACCTGGAGAAGATGGCGTCTGCCAGTTAAGACTCCAACTACAAAATTTGAACACTCTGTCGATGCATGGCGGAATTCCATGGTATCAAGAACATCAAGACATCACCCCGAAGTCGTCTTTGAATTCGCCTGATGATACCAATTTTCGGAAATCTGTAAGACGCCCAACCTTAACCGTCAAAAATGAACAAGATGTCGGACACGTGAGAAGTTCATGGAAAATTGTGAGACGCATTCGCTGCTTCAATCTGGTGACGTACATTTACAGACTTTAATGCGTAAAAGATCCTTTCTCTCCTCGCGAGTGATGATAAGAATAGTTTCTATATTTCTTCAATGTAAATTTATATTAAATTCTTTTGCGATTTCGAGATTGGTGCGTAAATGATTTGTTATTAATCTATACGAATAATACTACTATTAATACATTATAATATTAATTATGTGGGCGAACAATAAATATTCAAATGACAATAATTACATAAAGTATAATCAAATTTTTCTCACCATCTTTTAATCAAGTCTTATTTGTGGCATTGAAATTGTTACAATATCTCATGTATGCGGATGGCATTAAACTCTTTTGCGCTATTAAAAGTCCAATAGACGAGCCGAAATTGCGACATTAATAATTTGTTTACGTGGTCTCAAGAAAATGATCTACCCCTTAAGTTAAAAAAATGCCATGTATTTACCTCTTATAGGTGTAGATCTCATATAACATGTGATTATATTCTAAATAATACTCCATTGACTTTAGTTGAATCCACGTTGGATCTAGGTATCCTTTTTGACAAAACACTGTGTTTTTCTGGACACATTAATTCAATTATTGCGTGAGCCCTACGTGTGCCTGGCTTTATAAAAAGGATTACATTGGATTTTCAAAAGCCAGAAACTATTTTATACTTGTATAAAACGCTTGTTGTACCCATTATAACATATGCGTCTGTTTTCTGGTCATCATTTACCCGAGCTATGTTTGCCCAGCTTGAGGCGGCACAGCGTAAAATATTAAGATATATTTCATATAATACGAAAAATCCAATGCGTTTTATTGATCATAATCATGAACCAATTATGAGTGATTAAAATTTGACGTCTTTGCGGCAACTTCATTCATTCTATGATTATATATTTACATTTAAAGTCTCTCGTAATTGGTTTGACTGTATTACTGTATTTTCATTATTTTCTCATCGCGAGATTCTGTATAACCTCCGAACTCCGCGGATTCTTTACGAAATACATAATTTTGTGATCTATCGATCGATTGTGACGCCTGTGGAATATTGTTCGACCGCATCTAAGAGAGTGTGAGTCTGTTAGTACCTTTAAAGCACAAATTCCTGCCTTTGTTATGTGTACGTGATGCTAATTTAAGACTTTGATTATTTTCTTATACATTTTGTTTAGTGTGCTGTTAAATTAAAAAGTACTGTCTGTTCCGAAAATTCGTGAACTATTATATAAAACATATTCAAAGGAAACACCAAGAGAAATACGTCCAGAACCCCAAATACCCACGACCATTACTCGTGAGAATAAAAGAAGGTAATTATTTCAGTAAAATAACAGTTTGGAACATTCCGAAAAGACGACAATATACTATTTCTCCTTGGGAGATCTCCTTACCTGAATTCAATGTTGAACTACAAAGAATTACTAAAAAAGACGGATGTAAAAAAATACAGAGCAAACGTTGAAAAACGTATAAGTAAATTCTACGATTTTCGATTTTATGTAGTAACTCGAGACTAAAACCTGCAGTTCAAACTACCAGACATATACTTAATTTTTAGATGTGAAACATTTACCATATTAAAAGCTTTAGAATTCATTGAAAAAGCTGAGGATATTCATTGGCTGGTTTTAAAGTCCTGGAGAATAGCAAGAAAATTGAGTCCACCATGCAGTCCATCCAAGAACTCCCTATCATTAACCCATTAAGGACGGAAGACGCACATATTTACGTTGATTTTCGACCTTCATTATCAACAGGAAATAAGATTAATATTGACTTGAAAGTAACCAAGCCTATCATTTTCGAGTATGCTCTTTCAATTGGCGTGGTCCGAATTGCATTTAAATTGCTTTAAAAACCAATATGGCGCATTTAAAATAAAAAAAGAACAAAATTTTGTGTGTTTTGCTTTTGTGAATTTTTTTTCGTATCAATAATGCTGCCGTATCGATGCCTTTCTGCAACGAAAAGTGCACAAAATATATGAACCTCAACTAAGAATTTTTTTGTGTTGCCCCGAATCAACCTAATCTCTTCAAAACGTCAATATATCGAAAAAATAAACCTTATTCTATCAATTATTAAACATTATTCATGAAATTCGCGTATAAACATTATCACATGATTTTGAATTATTTCATGAAATATCGTTGGCCATATCCGATCCACCATCTTGAATTTTAAAAATCTAGCTTCAAATTCGTGGTGAACAACCCCTATATACCCCTGTATACCCATTTTATCGCGATGTTTAAGCATTTTATTGAATTTCAGTCCACCATATTGGATCCGCCATCTTGAATTTAAAAAATCTAACCTCAAATTGCTGATAAGCAACTTCGAAAACCCCTGGACCTCAGTTTTAGGGAAAATAATACCACTAGAGATGCGAATTTCATCAATATTGTTCATAATTGATAGAATAAGGTTTATTTTTTCGAGATATTGACGTTTTGAAGAGGTTAGGTTGATTCAGGGCAAAATAAAAAAATTCCTAGTTGAAGTTCATATATTTTGTGCACTTTTGGTTGCAGAAAGGCATCAATCCGGCATCATTATTGCTACGAAAAAAAATTCACAAAAAACGAAACACAAAATTTTGTTCATTTTTTTTTTTAAATGCGCCATATTGGTTTTTAAAGCAGTTTAAATGCAATTTTGGCCACGCTAATCGAAAGAGCATACTCGAAAACGGTAGGGTTGGTCACTTTCAAATCAATATTAATCTTATTTCCTGTTGAGAATGAAGGTCGAAAATCAACGTAAATATGTGCGTCTCCCGTCTTTAATGGGTTAAGGGAAAAGAGTACAGAAGTAGTCACAGCCTGGCTTCTTTCTCATTCCGGTATACCTGGAAACGAACAAGCAGATTCACTAGCAAAATAGGCCTGTGGCCAAACAAATTCAGAACCGAAAGTAATCATTTAACCTCAACATCTACGTTAAGTAATTACACAAGATCTGTTAACATTATGGAATAACTTTTGGCAGTGAGAACCACATACGAATTTACATGAAATTAAAAAATATGTCTTCGAAAAACATAAAGTAAAATTAAAAAATCGGAAAGACTAAGTTACCTTGACTCGATTACGAATCGGACATACACATCTGACCTATCAGCATTTAATGAAAAGGGAAGCCCCAGTTTTATGCGAGCAATGCCAAACGACCCTCTCGATTAAATACATTCTAATAGACTGCCCACAACATAGTTAACTAAGGAATCAACATAGTCTTCCAAACGAAATAAACCAAATGCTAAACGACGCAACTATTTTCAAAAGAACATTACAATTTTTACATGAATTAAACTAATTTGGTGCTAATTGATAGGCCTACTATAAATAATAATTGCAAAAACTATGAATTTATTGTAAATGTATATCGTCGCTAATAACCTTGTAGTTGATGCGACGTTAAAGAACAAATAAAAAAACATTGCAGAAGCGCAGAATTTTGCAAAAAGTTGTTGCAGAAAAAGAAATTCTGTAATATTGTGAGCAAAGGTGATTTCTGCCCCCGAGATGGAACTTCCAAAACCAACAAGTTCGGTTAGAATATGATCTGAACTAACATCTAATGGTAAATCCTATTATTTTATTCTGTGAGAAAGTTAAAAAAACACGCCCTTATAGCCTCAGATTAGTCATTTCAGTAGTAATAGGCTGCACTGTGTAATGTACGCAGTAAGTGCGGACCGTTACTACTTAGATTCCAGCACTTTCTATGTATAATCGACTTTGATAAGATTGTTTAAAGGTTCCTAGGTTTAACCCTCTTGTGCACTATAACGAATATATTCGTCCAAACTACATTGTTTCTTTATGGGAAAAGATAAACTGGTGCTCTGGAGGGTTAAGGAATTATCCATTAGGTGTTCTCATCATACTCTACCTGAATCTGTCATTTTCGGAGGTTCCATCTCAAAGACGAAAATCACCTATACTAGTGGGCATCCTCCTTTCATGCAATGGGCCTTGAGAGATACATTACCTTGGCAAGTTGTTTTCCGGTTTTTTTATTGCTTTCAAAGAAACTTTAACACTCCAAATCGTAAAACCTATTTCTATTGGCAAGAACGTATTTGATGTTGCCGAGAGCATTGCAGTATCATACTTCAAGAATTGCGTAGCTGAGAATAAGCGTTATTGCACTATCGAAGCGTTCCCTAAGTAAAGATGACATAATTACCCGAAAAACAGCCATATATTATGAAACAAGAATAATATAATGGAGACTTAAGAGGGCCATAACTTTTTTCCAGGTAATTGTTCGCCTCTCTTAGACTCTAGGTTCAAATTTAGAGGCTCAAGTTAAGGTCATTTCAACTGGAGCAGAAATTTGTTCAGTCCCTGATCAGGGTGTAACGCTTTGGGTAGGACCTGGTTAGAGCCCTAATAAATTTCTACTCGGGAAATGAGCATTGTCTATACTCTACAAATATTTTATATACAAATTTTATCCAAATGCTTTCCACATGTTATCTTTCTATCCGTTATTCAAACAGGGACACCATACATTATTATTTCTAGATGAGACAGCAAACTTTTCATGTATAGTTATCGGTCTCCAAATGAGTTTCGAATAAGTATATATTGTGGAAGATAATGAATATACAAAACCGATGTCGCTGTAAATATAAATTGAAATTTACAGATGTAATAAAATCAAAATAAGCGACAGCTATGGGGTTGCAAGAGTCAATAATAAGACGAAAGACTCGTTCACGTTTGAATCGGTTAAAGTGAATTCTCGTGATTTGGAAAAATATTGCCACATTCAGTAATGGGAATGTAATAAACGAGAATCGAATGAGCTGTAGCCAAAATTCAGTATTCATTCGATGGGAAACAAAGGGTCCGAAACGAGAAACTGCGTCGAACTGGAATAAAGAAAGAGACGCGCGTGAGTAGAGAAAAGACGATGCTTCATCGGCGTCGGCGCGGAAAGTTGGAGAAGGACAAAAAGGAAAAGGGAGAAAAAAAGGGGTAAAACAAGGAGCGATTTAAAAGGCGTGTGGGGGAGAAGGTGAAGGGTAGCAAGCCAGAGAAGTACGTATCTAGTTAGGTTTACACGGCGACTCCAATTGATTCGATATCGTTTGTCGTTGGAGCGATTTTCAATTGATCGATTACGAGCTGATGGGGAGGGTGACCGGAAAACGGACGAGAAAGGGAGAAAGCCGAATCAGCTGTAGCGTAGCTTTCAGGAAACGTCGTTTTGCCGGAGGGAGACTTTCGTCCTCTAAGCTAGCACCAATTGCATCGACGCTTTTTTAGTCGGCCGCCTGTGTCTATGTGCCGCAGGCCGTTGATGCCACTGCTCCCTTAATTTTTCTAGTGTCCTATTGTACCAGTTACTGTAAATCGTGGATGGTCGGTCCCACAACATTTTATCGTCAAACCCGTCCTTCTGTTTACGTGGCAGAATTGATTATTTCATGTTAACTAAAACATTAGATAGTACCTTAAATTATAAAAAGTTTATTCAGTGAAAATTACCATTTGATGTTTTAGGATATCCAAAACATTCGAGCATTTTGGTGCTAAATGTTTTCGTTACTATCATAACACCGTAAAATATGATGATTCATCACTAGATGGTACTAATTGCAAAAAATTCACTCCTTACGTACACTTGAGATTAGAAACCGTTGAGAATTGATTGCATAACGCAGTGAGTTTGCCTATTTTGGATACGACAGAAAGGCTTGAAAAGCTTGTGTTTGTGACGTTTATCGACTGGCTCATCCCATGTAATGTCATTCTCAAAAGTAGTGGGATAATAGATCCCAGTAGTTGTCAATCTACATGAATTTGGGTATGTCTACGTAAATATTTAGAGAAGCTATAAAAGTGCGATTAAGGCGACAGTAAGTAATTTTTCTCGTCGTACAACAGTTGGAATTTATGACAACATAACTAAAAACATAGACTATATACTATGTCCAAAAATGAACGTGAATTGTAAACAATAAAAGGATCAATGTCAAACGCCTAATGAAGCACATACATTTGAATTATCGACATATTTGTGAGAAAATTTATAGTACTTCATTCGCATCAACCGGTTTAATTAACATGGACAGCATGTCGGTCAGGTCGATTGGATGCGCGTTGACGATGAGTTTAATTCGTGGGCCGGATATCCCGCTGCATTATATACCTCGGTAATAAACAAATTCCCTGCATTTTCATTTAGTCAAAAAGGCTTTTGCCGTATTTTATCGATCTGCTTTTAACTCAGAATTGTAATGTATCTGATGATGGCACATCACATCGATTTCATCGCTAACTACCAGATTTTTCAAACACGAATAAATGGGTATTAAAGTCTGTCACCTTCTCGTGAATTCTTTCGGTGAGCACAAAGAAATGTAGTATTACTAGAAATAAAGAGTAAATATATTATTTATGATTAATAAATTCTTTAATACATTTTTTAATTTTTAATTTCAATAGCACATGAAAAACAATGTTCCCCTTTTCGAACTTCGTATTTTGAATAAAAAAGGATCCAAAATGTAAATAAGAAAACATATCGGTGAAACATTAACTGAACTTTTACTAGATTCCAAATTGGATTATTTCCAAAACGGATTTTTTTAAATTTCGTTTTTTCATACGAATGTTTGAAGTAATGAAATTACTTCCACACAACATGAACTTTAACTGACGTAAGTTAACATTTTGAAAATAATATCAGTTATTTCAATTTGTTTAGAAGAACTCGAGTAATTCTTAAAACAATTATAATACAAAATCGGTTATATAATCTCCATTGTACTGCTAAAAATTATATCGTGATTAATCGTAGCTATTAATGAAGAATAAGTTGGAAGAATCAATAAGACTCTCAGGAGCTTCCGGTGAGATTGATGCTTCTCCTTTCGATTGATCCCAACTTAAGCCGTATACTTGATTGTGTGCTCCGGGAGAGAATCGATCTTAATTTTAGTTCGCTTGCTCGCCACGAGCTTATTCTCGATGGAAACCTCTCAATTTACATTCTGCTGGATTCCTATAGTGAGATTGGATAGCTACATTCGATAAGAATGTACACGTATTGCATGTATTTGCCTGCTGGGTGTTTTGCTAAACAAAATTCCAAGAATAATCTAAGATATACCGATGAACAGATTTGTTATCACAATATTATATCTAGGCAATGGTCGATATTGCACCCAAACTTTCATCAGCTCTATTAGAAAGGTCCGTATCACATTATTAATAATTGAAAACTATTATACGTAATCATCTACTTTTTACTGCGTAACATACGTTTCATGCATTATGTATCCATTTAAATATCTTTAAGGAACATCCATAAACTAAGATACTAATGTAGGAAGGGAGAAGGGATTAAATATTTTTATAATGATAAGAAGCGAAATAATTACACAATGTAATATGACCACATAGTTATCATGAACAATGTCCATAGTGTCCAACCTGGTCAATTATGATCCATTATGAAAATCATGATATGCCACAAAGATCGTTGATGTCAAACTAATGACGTGATAATCCTTTTTTCTCTTCAGTTAAATTATGTTATGAGCGTCATAATATTCAGTTAAGTTATATATTCACATAAAGTTTAGGTTTTTTACTGATTCTGCTGGGACATAAAGAAATCTAAACAGAATAATTTTTTATTTGCCAAATCTAGAGTTCCGAGAAAGATTTACCAAATTTGAAAATAAACTAATTTATATTTTAATTAATAAATAATTATATCTCATTGGCTGCATTCTATCCTAAACGATTCAGTGTATTCTCTCATGAATTCTGAGAGTTTGTTCTCATTTGCAGTTTTTCCCAAAAGTTGATAGTTTCTGAGAAAATAAATTTCAAATATCATAGCTTAGAATTCTTAAAATTCATCAGAGAATATAGTAAATTTCATAATTTTTCGTAAATAAATTACAATTTGAAAAAAAAACATTAAAAAATGAAATCTCCAAATGTCAACAAAAATCTAACAAAAATTAGAGGATATTTTTTGATAAATTCTAAGAACTTTTCATTCTTATCTTTTTTTATATCGTTGTTTTTGACTTGGAGAGTCCAGAATATTTCAAAGAAATTTTCATTGTTGCAGCCATTTTGAGGTCGTTAGAATGATGTAGGGATTAGAAGTAACATTTTTCTTAAAACTGAAATATTTTATTCAACTTTGCTCAGTTTCAATAGAATCCCAATATTCTAAGGGCTCGAAAATAAATTGATAGGAATAATTATTTCCCAATTTTTTGGACATTTTTTTCAAATTCGGCGCCATATTGGAATTCCTGATGGCTGAAACTCAATTTTGAGTTCGTAATCTTAAAGAGCGACCTCGAAAACAGTAGGATATGTACGTCTCAATTTTTGTTAACTTCGATTTTGATACGAAATACTCGCAAAAAGAAGTGTCCTTTGGGCGTTAATGGGTTAATGAAAAAATACGTTTTAATATTTTCGGATTATACAGAGTCTTGTATTTATATTATAGCTGCAGACATTGTTATACTAACAGTTATACAGATCGTTTGTTGAGCAAACGAGAAATCTGAATCAGTTTAACTACTAGTGTTGTACTGTGTGCGAGTTGTACTACGTGAATACCTATACATTATGCCAAATTTTCTAGTAAAATAATTGAGTTCACAAAATTTGTTTGAAATTACGAATACTGAAAAGTTAGTACATGGAAAAAAACAAGTTCCGACGTACCGACCAAAGCAACATTGTTGAATGCAAAATCTTGATAGATCTACTATTGCTATTGAAAAGAGAACTTTGTATATAGAAATCCTTTCAACAGATATGGTTCCAGCAACTATACATATGGAAGGGAATAGTTATCAATATAAATGGTCAAGATAACCATATCTTAGGATGTAACAAGCGTATTGTTTTTTCCACGTAGCTAAGGCAAGTTGGGAAAACAAGATCAGTTGTTACATTTTCAGATATCATCACTAAACTTGCAATTGAAACAAGGAAAAAAAACTACAAATAACCAATTAATTTTTGGTCACTTCGTTACTAGAATAGAGGGCGAGAGAGTTTAACGAAGTTTATAGTCTCTTTTTGGCGATCATCAATTGTTAACAACAAAACGTATTCAGCGACATAAGAAGTGACAATTCCATAATACGGTTACTTGGTTTTAAGTCGACGTACAATATTTCATATCCATTCTTTCATCAAAAAATGGGTTTAAACAGAGCAACAATCTTAAATTAAAAATCTGAAGCCAAAATATGTAGAGAATTTGATAAAAAAAATCGTTATACAACCTTCCATATCTCGCTTCTTATCAGGGTTTTATAAATCCGGTTTCCGCATTCTTCTGTCGTTGCTGCAAGTCGTTCTTCATCGTCCATCATGCGGGCTCAAGTTACCAACGGCCGCAATTAATTTTCTTTTAATTCTGGAAATTAATGGATCATTCTTCTCACTTCCTATTTCACCGTTTCGGTCCCTAAAGATTTTTGTATATTGTTTATAAATTAACTTCAACGATAAATAATTTCCCTGCCTCCATGAAAAAGTCCGTATTATCATTTTCATTTGACGTAGCCGTTGCGTATATTTCCGATTTGGGTAAATATTTGTATTATTGAACATGAAACATAAAACCGAAAGAAGGTACTCGGAGGCCTTTGAAGTTTTTCAATGCATAAATCACTCGCTGCTAAACTTGGACTACGGTAACGGTTTGCAAATCGATCCAATTTATTCGGAAACGCTCCAATAGAAAACTGTAAAAATGGATTTTCTTGCAGTTTACTTTTCTTTCGGCTGATTCGACTGTCCCGATCCCGACCAGCAACCGGCAAAGCATACTTCTTATCGTATTCATTATGCAGATGAAGCCGAGGCCACGACTCGCCAGGTTCCCGAGAAAAAAGGGTGCCGGCACAGAGATAAAGGGCGACCCTATATAGATATGTATACTCGAGGGCGACGAATCACGCGCTGGAGAATTGAGAAGCGACGACTGTTTGTTTTTAATCCGCAGGAAAACGAAGCCCATGGTTATGATTCGTGTATGTCTTCTGGGGGAGCACCGACTTACTAGTAAATATTCCCAGTATTTACCTAACATTTACATAACCGATTAAACGCGAATATTACAATACCTCCAGTTTCAGAATTTGGTAAAAATGGATTTGTCATGTATTGCTGTAAAATTTGAAAACATTTACTGTTATATTGTTATAAAGTAACCGAAATCATACACTTTAGTGTCTCAACTGAGTAAGGATAATTACCGTAGAAATGGCTAGTTAAAAAAAATAAAAATTTTATATTTGATTTTAGAGTGGATTTTTGTAGAACATCAAAAAACAATATATCTATTTTTTAATTTTTTTAATCAACATTAACCTGGCCCGTAAGTCACTTAAAGTTTTGAAATTAAAAAAAAATAAAAAAAACTTTGGCTCGTGTTTGAATTTATGTATCATAATTGCTTCTCAGTTCGTTTAGATTAGATAATTCTAATTTATTGCGAGAAAGGTGAACATGGTTTTTAATTGTTTTATTTTTTTGGAATAGATTAGGAATATGTATTTTTATCTACGGACTATGATGTCCAGGACAATAATAAATGGTTTCATACTCATGAATCAAACAAAGGAAACCTATTTTATATTTTTTTCACCAAAGAAATTGTTTAAATTCCGCTTTATTCCCACAGAAAAAAGATTCGTGAATGTATTGGGTACTAAATGTTCACTATATGATTTGCGTGAAATTTAGGCTCGTAGAAAAATTATTCTTTTAGTGGTTTAACTACGACACATTATATCAAAATATGTCCAAATTGAAAGTAAATTGGAAAATTTTAAAAATCAATTGGATTATACAGGTCGTCGCTCGTGAGGCTTCGGGCAACTTCATCAACAGCTCTTCAACAAGTATGTTACCAATTTTACTTCGACCCAGACTAAGTCTGGACGAAGTATTGAATTTGGTCACTTCGGGCAAAAAAATTACCATATCGTTTTTCATCAAATGTCGACGTTTCAGACCCTAAGGAACCCAAATCAACAATAAACAAATTTTTGTCCGTGATCTTGTACGTATGTACGTCCGTACGTCCGTACGTCCCGTTTTTTTGTCTCGCGATAACTCGCGAACGGATAAGCGTATCGACATAAATTTTTTTTAAAATGCGCGTCTTGGCATAACTTAGATCTGATTAGATTTTCGGGCAGATCCACCCATCCATTACTAAAAAAAATTAGCCCCAATTAAGTTTCTTTGTAGTTTTTGGCATTTATTTTGAAAAATACAAATTTTATTAAAAAATGTTTCAAACAAAAAAGATAGAGCATGAAATTCTCTAAAAAAAAGGTTGTATGCATTTTCATCCTAAAGTCAACGATAATGCCATAAAAACTGGTTTAAAATGTTTATGACTATTGTCTGAAAAAGTATTGAATTTGGTCATCGCGGCAAAAAAATTACCCTATTGTTTTTCATCAAATTTCGACGTTTCGACCCCCTACCCCCCAGGGGTAGTCTTTGCCAGCTCCTCGGGCGCGGTTACCCCCTACGGGCGCAAAGTTCATTTACGCCCTTGATACGAAAATAACTATTTCGATATATCTAAAAGATGTGTTATAGATATCTATAAGATATCCGTCATAGATCTTTTCGACACTTTCTAGATATCTTGGACGAATTATATGTATATATATTGTATATATAATATCATAATAATACAGACAGTAATTAGTAAAACACAGTAAACATGTAATATGCATCGAATAGTCTATTACAATACAAGTGCTTGAAGTAAGTGTTTTGCAACTTTTATTTATTAATACTTCGGCTGGCCTGTTGTCGGGGTCGAAGTTTTGAAAATGCTCATTTTCAATTTTTATACATATCAGAAACACTATATTGTTGTAACACATCTATCGAAGCCACTTGGGCCTAAATATGATTGGACCCCCAAATATCAATATAATTTTATAATATAATTGAAAGCTGTTAGTAAACAAACGAGTCTTAAGGAATAGCCGACTCTCCACTGGGTCCAAGTTTCTGAGCGAGCGAGGCACCACGCCAACACTAGTTTGGCATTCAAATTGACTGATGCAATATGGCAATCATGTCCAATATCGATATTAAAGTTGTTTAGAAGAAGCGCGCTGAAATGAAATGTGCTCTGACAGATTAGAGAAAAGTGCTTTTTTAATAGTTGGTACGAATGCAGATCAATTTTCCCAAAATAAGTACCCTTGTACATATATGCACCTGAGGCTAGTTCGAAACTATACAATATCGAATTATATCCAATATCGATATTAAAGTTATTTATATGAAGCGCGCTGAAATTAATCAATGTGCTTTGACAAATTAGAGAAAAGTGTGTCTTTAATAGTTGGTATGAATGGAGATGAATTTTCCCAAAATAAGTACCTACAGCATGAAAACAACCATTCTCAAAATCAACTTTCAACGACTAGTTCTTGTACACATATGCACCTGAGGCTAGTTCGAAGCGCATTAAAAGCTCGTTGTAGTCGAAGAAAGCAGAAAAACGAGAGAAGGAATGAGATAGAGAATGAGTCCCTTTTATATTCTTTGGCCAAGCAGGAAGGCCTGTCCAAATGAAGTGTTGAAGAGTTCTGCCAACACGAATTGCTGGCGGGAAAGTAAAACGCGCCTTTGAATCGCGAAACTACAAAGGGCCGCCGCGAGGCCAATTTGCCTGAATGAACGAACGATGGACTATGGGGGTATACGGCTGTAAAAGGGGAAGACACGAGAGGGAGATGCCCGAAAGGAATAGTGATGGGGAACAGGACCGAACGGGACAGAGGGGGTGTAGTAGGAGGCCACCGGGGGTTTTGGACCTAATTCTGGATAAACACCCTGTCATTATTTCCGGTTGCACCCCTCGTCTCTGTCGGCGTCATCCTACCGCGCCGGAATCGCGCCTTTGTCCTTTGTCCCCCAAACGCCAGGTCTCCTCGTACGCGGAGAATTTCACTGGCCTAAGTCGCATTCTTGTGTTACTGCCGTGGAGGTACTTGCTTTGTTCAAGGAAGACTTTAGCTCGAGCACCTTCTTTAGAGAAACCCTGAGTTATCCGCGGTTCTATGAAACAACGACAGTTAAACTTGCGAGCAACATTGTCATAACGGGATAAATGCGTTTTTGGAAGATTATAGTACATTGTTTAATTGAGTGATTATGTTGTATACCTGTGTAGTGGACAAAGAAGTGCCTACTTAATATAACATGTAATCCACGTCAAATAATGTACGTTGTATGAAATATTTAAAATTCTCGGTTATCTGTCTAATCCAGATTACGCTACTCAAAATATCTTACTTGATATATGATGCAGAAAACTGAAATGATAGTATTTTTAATATATGAAAATTGCTAACAGTATCCAGCGTAAAAATGAAAAGAATAGGCAAAATATTGGCAATACATTGGCCATTGCAGTTGACAATAACGTTGCATCCATATTACCAAAATACGGGTAATATTGCGGATGATATTTAAACTTTCGAGGACTTTTATTGTCATTTTCCGATTTATGCTGCACAACTTAATCATTTTTACTATCATAATTAACTTTAAAAACTTAACTACCCTAAACCCAAACAGCACAAGACCATCTAAGGAGGTTCTCAGGAGCCCCTGAGAAGCTTCCGAGGACCAAAAGCGGACATTTGGACCTCCTCAGAAGCTCCCCAGGATATCCCGGGACGGATTGTGTTGTTTGGGACGGAAATCATACGGCGAACCCATCCTACATAAGGCACGCGCTGTAACCACTGAGCTGCACCTAACATTTCTGATGCTTCTGAAACTAGTTGTAATATTCAAAATCAATTTTTCCTTATTATGAATACTTTATTGCAACTGATAAAGAGGGCTCTGTTCGACTCCCGTTGGGGTAGTTTTTTAATTCAATTTCGAACGTTAAAATTATTAAGTTATATAGTATAAATAGAAAAAATAATGTGAAACCACAAAATTGTAAATATAATTAATTTATTTTTTGAAATTTCTTTAAAATGTTGGTAATACCTATTAATTTTGTAGTCAATATTTTTTTGTGACATAGTTTTGCATTTTTACTAGCAGATGGTTGGTTATAGGCTTGTCTAACTTCAGATTACTCCAAGTAATTTAATGTGAGCATTGAATTGCAAGGAATTTCCGATAATAAATCATGCGAATTTCAATTTTATTATTAAATTATTAATTTACAAGATTTCAAGTAGTTTATGTTTTGAAATATACTAATGAATATTTATTGATATTTAGAACACAACTAATGATGATTTATCCGTGTACTAACAAAATTCAGTTCAAAAATAGGTGTAAGTTCATTACTTAAGCCAACCTCGAATTTTTTGTCAAAATAAAATTTTATGTGCCACTTTAACAGCATAAAAATGCTTAATAATTAGTAAAAGAGGTAATAGTAATAACTTACACTGAAATGCTTTTTAAAAGTATCTTGAATAATTCCACGTATAATATATTACAAGTAGGGAAGAAAGTTGCAAGATATTAACTGTAAGCGCATAGTCTAATTGGCGAACCCTTTCAAGTCTACAATAGAAGCGAATGTGAATTAATTACAAAGCACTTTTTAGTAAAATGGATAAAAATTGCTCTTTCATGGAATAATGTTTTTACGATATTTTTATAAAATCTTAAATTATAATCTAGATGGATTTTAATAACTTTGAGGAACAAATAAAACTTTTATGCAAATATCCATTTACGTAACTTAAAATTTGAGAGCAAAGTTTTGAAATCGGTCAATATAATATTACGTTTGCCACATATTTTGATAAGTTCGACGGCATTTATTACTATGCATTTTACATTACCGCCTTTTTGTATTTGATTAAGATAGCTGGAATAAACATAAAAAAAATTGTGAAATATACGAATATACGATTATATTATTAAACCTTAAGTTTCCACGATTCATTCCTACTCTTGCGGAGCGGATTTTTAGACTTGAAACTTTGGTTTCTTTGCGATCTAAAAGTTATGTGAGTTGCCAGTTAGACACATGCTTGCTTGATATTCATTCATAAAGGAAATTACGAGGTGTGGTTTTTACCACTAACGGATTTTCGTTGTCTCTTTCTTGAGGCCGATGAGCTAAATCGCATACCCAAGCAGCAAGAGAAGTCATTTCGACGAAGCTAAACTCAGAATGCCCTAAATAAAAAAAAATTTACTACTTTTCGACCGAAAAATTGTCCTGTAAGTCGAATGGACTTTCAAGATCTAAACACAGGTCGAAATCACCTAAATATAACCTAAGAAATGCCTTTAAAGTCCTATAGCTTCAAAGTTATACGTTAGGTTGAAATGACCAAATCTGGACCAAAAATATCTCTTCAAAGTCGAATAAACTTATGAGTCAATATCGTGTCTTCTTTTAAGTCAATATCGTGCCTTCTTTTAAATCAATATGTCCTTGGACGTTTCCCTTTGTTCGACTACGAGGGCGTAATGTCTTTGGTCAATATGCCTTATATAAGTCTATATTTTGACTAACAGGTTAAAATTAAGACCTAATGGCGTTCTGCACGTTTGACCCGAAAGTCGATTAGACTTTCAATACCTAAACGGAGGTCGGAAATCACCTAAATATAACATAACAAATGCCTTTAAAGTCCTATGACTTGAAAGTTATGCGCTAGGTTGAAATTACCAAATCTGGACCAAAAATATGTCTTCAAAGTCGAATAAACTTATGAGTCGATATCGTGCCTTCTTTTAAGTCAATATCGTGCCTTCTTTTAAGTCAATATGTCCTTGGACGTTTCCCTTTGTTCGACTACGAGGGCGTAATGTCTTTGGTCACTATGCCTTCTATAAGTCTATATTTTGACTAACAGGTTAAAATTAAGACCTAATGGCGTTCTGCACGTTTGACCCGAAAGTCGAATTTACCGCAGATAATTACTTATAAGGCATTTCGACTAATAAGGTTGTAGTCGACGACACATGTGTACATGAAACTCAATTTCATTCAAAATAACGAAAACAACCTAACCTCAAACTATATGACTGTACTGGTCGCCCCTGAGTAAATATTTATAAACGACAATGATTCGAAAAAGACCGTTCCGACTTTCATCGATGTTTTATAAACTGTATGTACCTATCGCGATATTGTACAATCGACAAGTTCGATACAGATGTTCCTGCAGGCAATTTTCCTGAAGATGTTACTGAAGTTGTTGACGATGAACGAACTATATAATTCTCCATTACTAGTGGAAGAATTAATAGCAGCTGATGACATTAATTTTGAAAGTGATGTGTACAAAGCAGTCTCCACAGTTTATAGGTTGCTATATTGTATGGAACCATTAAGGGAAAGATTAAGGGAACGCGATGGTTAAGTGGTTAGCATGCTCGCCTCGTAAACTGAACGTTCCTTAGGTCGTAAGTTCGAATCCCCGTCCGGCAACTTTTTCTGATTATTTCCAGTGCGGATAATTCAGGAAACCTTGCTGGGCGAAGGTACGAATTTGGGAGTGCTACCGACATCAGTCGGTAGTTATCGACACCGTGAATGTTTTTTCCGTGGTCGACGCTTCGTCAATATTGTCTTGAATGAAAATAAGACAATGTTTGCGATGCGCCTGCTACGGCACAGTCCACCGACTAACTGTTCACGGTGTCGATTATGTGTAGTATTTGTGATTGTTTACTTGTTTGTATCGTCCTGTGTGGGATGATGACTAAGCCTTGCCCGATTAGCCATAGATGGCATAAAGTTGGCAAGTAAATCTGACCAATGTATGTATGTATATATATTGTATGGAAGATCGATTTACTGCAGAATTGATACTGAACTACAGTAGTCGAACACATACATATACGTATTTATATTTATATGTGCATACATCTATATACAAATTCCCTATCGGTCGATAATTGAATTTCAAACTTGAGAACTTTGAATATTTTATGCTATAATGGTGGAACCCTTTCCTATTCCAATGCATGCGTACACTTTCGCCACTATGGTCACAAATCCCCCTGAATTGGTAACACAAGTCCATGGAAATACTTGTTGATCAGAAAATGCACGTATCATGGGGGCTAAATCGATGCGATTCTTATTAAGGTTGTACAATGGACGACAACGGAATATCTGGCGATATACATATAAACGGTTCAGAACAGTATTTACATTAAATATCCTTAAGAATTCTTAATTTATCCTTGCAGCATTAGATATAAAGTGTACACGGAGAAAAATGACTCCGCTGGATTAGCTGATTCATATCAGCTAAAATTTTCGGCTGGAATTGCCGAAAATATATGCAATTTTAGCTGTTTTGATTCCGCTAATGTAGCCTTAACCCTACTCAATTCGCGCTTAGCTCTAAATTTCCGCTACATTAGCAGATTTGTTCCGTTAAATTTGCGGACTTTTTCATTAAATTTAGCTGAAATTATGGGCTATCCCTAACGGAATTCCAATAGCTGTCCCTATAGGATAAAATTGGTAGAATCTGCGGATTTTTCGGCTGATTTTGCTGATTATTTTTCTCCGTGTAAGTATATTTTTCTTGTGTTACTGATCATGATGAAATAGCCGTTTTCAAATCTATACATAAAGTACCTGGAACCAATTTATTCTGATCCATGACCTTTCATTAGTAGTCATAAGTAGTCATATGATACGTTTGAGTAAAATTAAATGTTCATCCTCCTTTGAAAGCAAAAGGCAACGTTGAAAAATGATGGATGAATACTAGAATACTTTTTAATATTAAAATCCACTTCATTCCATTAGAAAGAATCGAATTCGTTTGGAAATTTCTCTCATTAAGCGTTTATAATAGAGCCCCTCTTTACCTGGAAGTATCGCGAACAATTTCGTAAATTGCATTAACGATCAAGAGGAAGTCGACGAAGTTTCGAAATTACACAACTCGGCCTTCGTGATCGACGTCTTTATCACAGTAAAAACTTTTAACATCGAAGGAGAGGTTCCAGAATACATACGAAGGATACTTTTCACAGGACGTACCCAGAAGAAAGCATGGATGGCGAATGAATGAATGACGTGAAAAAAGATAGTAAAACATTGCTTATAAAGCTCGAAGCGTAAAACGAGTCAGGAAAAGCTCGCGGGATCGAATGCGTTAAGGGGATCGTATCATGGGAAGTTTTGAGCTGTCGTCGTGTGCAGTTATTGCGTGAACAAGTCTGGTGTCGTGGTACCTTTTCAAAAAAGATATACTGACCTGATATGGGAAAAATTCTCGACATACCTGTCTTCCGTTGCTGCTGGGAAATTATGAGCTTTCAAAAGACAAGTGTCCGGTTTTAACGTTCTAACTAATCGTCCCGTTCGAATGAAACTTCAAATTCACCTCGAAGTACTGGAAACGGGAATTTTCCAAGTTTACTCTAGGCACTTCGAAGCGCGACAAAAGCGTAATTGAGTTAATGCTCCGCGCAAATTCTAACTTTTTCAACTATAAAAATTTCAGTAATACAGTTAAGAATAATGCAGTTTCGAAGGCTCTTTATATCCTTTTTGTTTTTTATACTAGTTGGAAAGTGTATTTAACCTATGCATCAGTATTTAATACGTGCCTTCTTTCCTTAAATGCGATTCCCCTTTTCTGGTCCGGAAATAATGGGGAATACGATGCTTACATTTCCGAGTGCGGAAGAATTTTGGTATATCCTTGGCCGCACACGGGTTTCCGTTCGATCGTTGCATATAACCCGCGAGGCTTAAATATTCACTTCATTCCTTATTCAGAGTATATTTCATTCGTTCGTTGGTTCCTTCGTTTCTTCGGTACTGCGTATACATATTCCATCCCTCGGGCAGGTCTTCTCCCGACTTAACTGCGCGGAATTTCCCGAAGGGTAAGGAAGGGAGGACTGTAGGTAAAGGGGAAAAACGACTAGAACCAACAAATTCAACCCTCGGAACCGTCGCCGAAAAATCTCAATGATTTGTGCGTCTTATCTGCATTTTAATTACCGCGAATAATTTCCGGAATAATCGCCCCGTGGACCCTTTCTTTTTCTTGGGAACCAGTCTTTCTTCCTGACGCTTATTTCTGACAAACGCTTTCGTGAAGGACGGGTCGTGTGCGTGGTTTCTACTTTTGGATTCCTCCGAGTTCAATATTGGAGGGAAGTTTTTGCGAAAGAAAGTTTCCCACTTTTAAGAAGAAGAGCCAGTGCGCGGACTCAACTTCATTAGGAGAAATCACGAACATCACGTGATCTTTTCTTTCAACCAGTTTTTAAAACCCTCCTATATACTGAATCTGACCGCGTGCTTTAATTTTTCGTCACGTAACTAGCCGCTAGGTATATAATTTTGTACAAATGGTTTTCCAAGGAAAGTATTGTTCGTACTATTTAAGTGATCCTAATTACATACCGGGTGAGTCTGGTAGAAGTGCCCATAGGGAAACCCATATTAAATGTACGCGTCTCGTGATTGGTCGATTCCGGTGGAATGCCGCTCGCCAATGGACGTCAATGATTGGACGCGTCATATGCAATTGAAATCCAGTTAAGAAAGTAAACATACAAAATATGTCAATACAATAATTCTAGCGGTTGAAAGTGCAAGAACTTTTTGGAAATTGGCGTGCTTTGAACTAATTTGCAATCGAAATAGAATATTAATTTCTTCGGGTAGTTCTTATTCATGCACGAAAATGGTAACAAATCTTTTGCATGATATAACCACGTTCTTGGGTTCCAGTGAAATGCTTAAAATGTGAAAGTGGACTTACTTCGTACTGTGTTCATCAATGACGCAGGGATATTCTACTGCAGTGATTGCAAATTAGTTCAAAGCACACCAATTTCCAAAAAGTTCTTGCACATTCAGCCGCTAGAATTATTGTATTGACATAATTTGATTGTTTACTTTCTTAACTGGATTTCAATTGCATATGACGCGTCCAATTATTGACGTCCAATGTCAAGCGGCATTCCACCGGAATCGACCAATCACGAGACGCGTAGATTTAACATGGGTTTCCCTATGGGCATTTCTACCAGACTCACCCGGTATACGTCATGGGTTTATGATGTGGTTAAAAGTGTTGCTTCTGTTTAAATCGTATTCTTGTAATTATAATTGATCAAGGTTTATAATATTTCAAGAAGTATTCCACTTATTACGACTCGCGAGTTCCCCACTTAAATCATAAAGCAAGTGCCGACCTCTCGGTGGGATAACTCCACTAATAATGCAGGTTTACCTCCACTTCGTACCTATGTAATCAGAATGATTCGGGTATCTCCGGGGTATACCTAAGAACATGCAATGACACCATGCTGATTAATGCCGACAACTTGTTGGGAAATTACAATAGAGCCATGAAGGAAATCAATAAAATGAAATTACAATAAGTAATAAAGTTCAATTGTTGACAAGTAACTTAGCTATAATAATTCTCTTTTCGCTTTAATACGTTTTTGGCCACTTGTAACTGGATAAATGGGGAAAATTCTGCAATATATACAGTATTTTCTAGCGTCTCTTAGTTAACATTTTGGGGGTAACTAAGAGTTATAAAGAAATTAAAAATGCCATGAATCGAGTTTGAGAATTTGCCACGACACAAAATACATTTGGTCGATTTCTTGATTCCTACAAACATTTCATCCAGAGTCTTCCTGTACCATCGACCACATGTGTGATATTGTTGCGTCAAGCCGGAATCCTGGTCCAGCAATGTTTGTTACTCGGAAACCGAATCGTGGCCTGTATTCAAAGTATGTAAACGTCTGAAACTTTGTCGTAAAATAGATTAATCATTTTAAATTTATTAAAATTTTACTTTTATACCCTGCATTATACTAATGACCTCAAAATGGTCGCTTCAATGAAAATTTCTTTGACATTTTCTGGACGCTCCAATTCAAAAACTACGATCTTTAAAAAAAATGGCAAGAATGAAAACTTCTCTGAATTCAGCGAGAAATATCATGGAATTTTTTTAGATTTTTTTTATGAATTTTTTGTTAAAAATTATTTTCGAAAAATTCTGAAAAAAATTTAGTTTATTCTCTCATGAATTCTACGAATTTGTTCTCCTTTGCATTTTTTTTCCAAAAGTTGATAGTTTTTGGGAACATGAATTTCAAATATTATAGCATTTTTTTTCAAAGTTCAGGATTTTGAAAAATGAAAAAATATGAAAAAAATCAACATATTTATTGATTAATTGCAACAACTTTTTGTTCTGTAACATTTTTTCATAAAGTCTATCGTTTTCGAATACAAAAATCCTGAATTTTTCGTTGATTTTCTTGTGTTTGAGCCGCCATTTTGGATCCTTTCACCTTTATTTTTAAAATGGACATAGACACATTTTAAATTTTAAGGCTCGAGACAACGATTTCTTTACCCTTTAGAGGAATACTGAAACGATTTCAATGTGAAAAAACCAAGTAAAATAAGTTCATTTGAAAAATGAATGTTTTTTTTTTTAAATTGCATATAGTTTTTCACTGTTGCATTTTTTGAAAAATCTAATAGCAGATTCTGAAAGTTCAGTTAATTTTACGTCAGATGTCATATTCAATTTTTTAGACCCTTTTTTTACACAAAATACAACCGTTGAAAATTGTAGTGAAAATATGTCCATTCGGGTCTTAATGAGTTAAAATCATCTTTGGGATTGTCAATAATTACATCAAATTTGTGTAACTTAAATAAGCTTTTATTTTATCTTAAAGAAATAAGGCCAAAAATAGTTTATAAATTTCAATAAACCTTTCGTCTGAACGTGTTAGGAAATGAAATTATTTTCAGATACATTTTGGCACTCCACGGTGTTTTTAATATTTGTTCATATATGAACTGTTAATATATTGTAACTTATACGTGATAAATGTATTCCTACATATAATAGCTAAAATTGTCATTTATTAAAATTTAGAAAATAATTAATGTTACAAAATTTGCTTAGTCGTAGTTTAATCAGAATTATTTTAATAAAACAATGAACTTTCGAAATATCGGACAGCGTATAGCGGAATCTAGGAGAGTTGTAAGTCTTCCTCGCTTCAGTGGAGTTAGCCAGTAGTTTGCACCGTTGATGGAATAATGGGCCATTTAGGATGCACGTGCTGTCGCGGTATGCTCCTTTCGTCCTCCATCTCTCTCTCTCTCTCTCGACACTCCGTCGTACAGAGGACGCTACTGCTCCGGCCTGTTCTCGCACTTTGCTTCACCCGCCAGTATTTACATGTAATTTCGAGCAATTAATATTTATACTTGTTCGTTCCCTACGTGCCTCAAACACTCAGGTGCTTACTAGACGAGCACCTGGCACCCACACGAACGCTGCGTTCGTTAAATCTTAACGCAAACCCTATATACACTCCACCCATTAATAATTGTGATTCCTAAAATTGATTGCACTGTCAATTATTTGGATATGCAATTTAATTGCGATGTATTTTCAACTGAAAAACGAAGAGGCAGAAATTGCACGATTAATTATCAGTGACATTATGGGTTCGGAATGCATGAATATTCTTCTCTAGCTTCTACATGCTCCCCACAATACATCCGTGAATCTCCGAGTAAAAAAAATGTTCCCGATAAATTTCTCTGAAGTTTCCGTATAGTTTCTTATTTATGTTTCAAAATAGTTGCTTACATGGGACGATTAGAAACTTAGAGAAACATTCCAGAAATGTTGAATGAGAGTAGAGAAGGGTCTCTAAGACAACTTCTATGTAAGTTGAAAGAAACTCAAGAGAAACGTGTGAGATATTCGCAGTCATCGAGAAGGCATCGAGAAGCTTGTAGGAAATTTTAGAAAGAAATTTGTTGTAAATATGCTGAAAATCACTGTGCAACATGGAAGGCATGTTGATTGATCAGCTTTATAGCAACTTACGGGAAAGCTTCAGCAAACTTGAAAACAACGTGGATCAAAAAATTTCCAAGACGTTTGCATGGGATCTTTAAGAAAGTCGTCAGAAACCTTCCAAGTAGAAAAGTTCTATACGAATTATATATAAATTATATGATGTGACCTGGACTGATATTCAAAGTGATGTAACATCGAAAATTAAGGGCACACGAAAAAATGCAACATTTCATTTACATTAACATCACCGTAATCTGACTTCAACACTGGTGGCGGTCTGCCGGTGATGATTGTCCACAACGCATGGATCAACAATAAAGAAATTCATCAGATTTAAATCTAAAAATCACCCTGAAAAAGTGGGAATATCACATGTAATATTTTATGATTTTACTAATATTTATTCAATTATGAACCTCCAGTAATGTAGGTTCGGCAGAAACTGTCAAAAATAAATGACTTTCTTTTCTTTGATTTGAATCGTTAGTGAAGTGGTTGCCAAGGTATGTTGATTTTTAAAATGCTCGATTTTTTGTATAGCTTCGGTCGAACCTTTATAATTGAAGTTTGATTAGTAAGTTTAAAGAGTAATTTGACAACTAGGTATGAAGCGAGGGCAACGTTTCGATTTTTGTAAGTCCTCATCGGGGGCATCTATTGCAAAAAACATAATTCATAAATAAATAAATTAATAACGGTGCATAAAATTTACACGGATAACAATGGTAAATTAATACAAATATAAAATTTAAAACTCACCAACTATGCGTCAGGTAAGTCAAAGACTAACTAACAATATATAAACATCATACAATCAATACGTTTCAGTGTCCGAACACAACTTTCCAAACATACATGAATAAATGCACACATAAAATGACAATAAATTGTTACTGAGATTATATAAATTCCTTAAAACTAAAGTATAAATTTAATCTGAAATTAGTTAATCAAAATATTATAAGAATTACTTAATTTTTCAGCATCCATTCTAAAGTTTATACTATTCTCGTATTTTTTAATATATATAATTTGTTTTATATTTATTTTTTTCCATTGTTTTTCGTTATCTAAAATTGAGACCTCAAAGAATTTAAAATTATGTCTAGTATTTATCATATGTGATGTTAGTGTGATCCATTTCCTTTTTCCAGTCATTTTTATGCTCATATATGCGTATTTTTAAATATAGTTTTGTCTGTCCAGTATACGTTGCGTCACATTCAGCACAGCCGATTTTATAAATTATGTTTGATCTTTTTTGAGGGTCAACATTATATCTATTTTTATTCCAAATATATTTTCTAAAGAATTAAACCGCTTATTTATTATTGTTATGTCAAATTTCTTAAAAATATTTTTCATTCTAAAATTGAAATTTTCAATATAGGGTAAAACCATTATTATTTTTTTTCGAACCGAAATGGCCATGGTTTTTGTTTAAATATATTTATAAATGAACGGTTCATGTCAACAAAACTTGAAAGTTACAAACGTATCTTGATGATAAATGTTAATAGATGAATTTTGTCATATCCCAAACAACTGAATCCGTCCCGGGATGTCCTGAGGAATTCCTGAGGACATCCTGAGATGGGTTTGTATTGTATGGTTTTATATAAAATCTGACTATGCCAATCGAATCCGAAAAAAATTAGATGGAAAACGTTTACAATGTTTTGTTAAAAGTCATCAATTGTTATTACAAATAATAAGTAAACATGGACCTTGTTGCAATCCTAGCACAGATGGGGTAGCGCCAGACTAATTGTTGGAAATAGGAATTTACCAATAATAAAATAACCTTGTTTTTTGATTTATAACAAATTATTTTTCTTAACAATATGTTATAAACAATATGATCAAAAGTAGTTTCCGATGAAATCTGAATGTGACGATCGATTCTAAAAGGTAAATTATATAGAAAACGTGTGACGGTTATTAGTTATTTTATACAGTAACTATAATAGACACATTTCTCATATAATTTATCCTAGAAAATTGATTGTCGCAATCCTATTTCGCCTAAGACCATGATTGACAAAATTGTTTAAATAATAATAAATTGTTACAAATAATTACTTTATATACAAGAAAATACGGGTATTTTATTTTTTACAAATATCTGATTTTTAATAGTTAGTTTTGTACTATCCGCGCTGTGATAGGCATGAGCCAATGGTATATTTTTAATCAAAGTAGTTTATTCATTATCAAAAATCTAAAGAATACACTTTCGTCTGCAATTTTTTAAATTCTCCAATACTAGCTACTTTCGTAAATGATTCAAACATTCAGATCGAAATTGTTTAATTAAGCTTTATTTAAAGCTCTCTCCTTCTGATCAAATAATTGGAGGTCATGCTTATGTACCTACATAGTAGAGGTGCTGGAATCCTTCGACATAATTGCAGACAAGCACCAGAAACTTACTCCAATGTACTATAATTTAGATATATATTCTATAGATCGAATCTAATTATCATTCTAATTATTTTCGAGAGGTCAGACCAGATTAATTACTTCGAGACATCGACCGAAATAGTGAAACGTAATTGAATCTGTTATGCAAAAAATTGCTCGAACTAAGAAATAGTCAGAAAGTGGGCGGAGTAGGGTCAAACTTGCAAAAACGTCCCATGCTAGTCTGTCAAAAAAATATATATCTTTACCTATTGCGATACTAATCGATTGAACAGCAACGACAAGTTTTTTCCCTTCACTTTCATGTGCCATGTTTCTATGCTTTCGTGGCCGGATATTTTCTTTCATTGCTTTTTTCTTTGCATTTCCCCAGGTTGGTCCTCTAGTGTAAAGAACGCACCGAATGTCAATTTGCTCGTTACTGGGACAGAATGCTTTCTGTAGTGTGTATCTCATAATTTTGTGTTAAATTTTTTGTGGGATGATCTGTATTATTCTCAGAATTGATATTACTGTAGTAATATACGTGAAGATGATGTGTATGGATATTAGAATCATATGCGCATTACTTTGTTATTCCATTTAGTTATGTTCTGTCTTCAAGTATTCATTTTTAAGGTAAGCTTTGTGTATTTTCTAAAAATTGGGTTTCTGTATTCATTAACCCTTTAACGTCTGAATAATGCCAGAAACGGGGTCGTTTTCCAGAATTTTTTGTTTACTACAATTTGACAGAAAACAGTACATGATGACATTTTTCGTTTTTTTTTTGTTTAGGTTGCATCATGTGGAGCACACCCAAAAACATCTAGAAAATGAAGTGTTGCAAACAAATGACAGTTATTTCATTAAAATTTGAGAGCCCAAAGTCGCCGTACAATTTGTTTTTATTCAGAAGTTAATGGGTTAATGAGTTGTTTAATCTCTAGTCTCTCAATATCCTGTATTTTCAACTCGGTTGATAGGTCAGTTCTTAGATCTGTACACTTAGAACAATAGTTTAGAATGTGCCGCGGGGTTTCTTCTTCACAATAATTAGTTTTGTCTTCGTTTAATCGAAATTCGGCCAGCTTGCAGTCGAAGTTCTCATGTCGTGTTAGGAATTATGCAGTATTGTGGTTGACGTATTTTCTCATAAGTCATTCCTCTTTTCTTGGGAATATTTCATGTAAAACACTTCGCGTATAACTTTTAATAGACAACATAAAGATATATACAGACTGGTCGAAGTCGAAAAAAATTCCAGAGCTGTGTAATCATAACAGAAGCTGTAAATGCAGATATAAACCATGTAAGTTTACAATGCATCAATAAAAAAAATCATAACGGAAGGCATAGAAATACTGACTATTTTACCAAGCCGATTCTCAGTTTTCTCCTGTAAAGCTTACGCAATTCTTCAAGCAGTAAATTACGTAGAAAAATCTACTGATACAAAATTCCTGAAAAATACGGATTCCAGAAATGTTTTACAGGCTCTACAAAATAGGAAAATAGAAAATACAATAATACGGGAAATAACAGAGAAAATCGCAAAAACAAAAACTATAATATTACGATGGATCCTCGCATACGTTGTCTTAGTAGGAAACTAACAGGCAGATGACGCAGTAAAAATAGCAACGTTAATAACACACGAAAAAATAGATATACCAATATATTACAGGGACTTGAAAAATAAAGTAAAAATACTTTACTAATTACGCACAAAAATTAAAAATGGCTAAAGTGTAGGCACACATATTTAAAAACGATAAGAAATAACATCTTTGAGCCTAACGTAGCCCTTACTTTTAATAGATACGACCAAGTGCGGTTAACCAGAATAAAAATTATACCCACCAACTTGACACTCGTCTACATTATCACAAAAGATACCCCAAAAGCAGTGAAACATATATTGCTAGAGTCCCCAGCACATCAAGAAATTCGACTCAAAAATAACATCACTAAAGAACTCATCCGACTCAAGAACCGACTCCAATGCCCGAAAATTATAAAGTTTTTGAAAGCAACAAGGTGCATGGGAACTAACATATGAAAAAAAACTCTTCCTTTAAGTGGCTGTGCATCAATCCTGCCATTTTTAGATTACACAGTTTCATACTTCGTTGTGGAATTTATTTTCATCCATTTTAGACTAGTTAAAACTTGACGAAAAATGTACTGCTCATATGCTCCAAGTGAAAACAGGATGGAATATAAAAATTGATTAAAAATATGCTGCGAGCACACACGAAACAAAATATCGCCTAATATGGTATATTATCACGTTACGTAATCCCAAGCAAAGATCAGTACGATCAATTCAATACGCGCATTTCTTATTTATAACATTGTTCGTGTTTTACCACTTGCAAGTAAGATATTAAAGAGATGCGTTGAACTCGATACATATGCGCCACCAGGCGGTGACCATTCTAATTACTTTTACGCCAATAGTGCCAAATTTCATGACATTTAATACCATGAATATTTCACTGCATCAAAACTGTCTAATATGAATAAAAATCACTCTAATGCAGATAAATTTTGAAAAACATAATTTTACTTGAAGCTAAGGCGCAATTTCATTTTTGAAATTCTGCAGTCTGCAACAACAAAAATTTATTTAAAATTAAAAAAGAGGGAATGGTGAAACATTGATCGGGGTTACTGGAATATTATTTTGACGTGGATTGAAGCGGACAATAGTGCTCGTAAACTAATGGAGAATACGAACAGAAAGCTAGCGTGGTCAGCGCATCCTCTCGATGACGGATACATCGTTGAACGAGCATTACGCCAAAGTCTCTGGAATATGTCGCCATAGCACAAGAAGGAGCGAGCCTTACATAATGTGTTTAGCAGCAAAAAGTGGAAAATACCGAAAGAGATGGCAGGTACGAAGACAGGAGACCGCGGGGTTTTATGCCGCCGTAGTCGTAAATACTTCAACGCCGACGTGGGCAATATTAAAGGAGCCGTACACAAGGCTATCATCCAAGAGCTTGGCGAACGAACACACGAAACCCACGGAAGACTGGCGTATCGCAGTATCGGAGTACTTCGAATTTATGTTGCTTATCTACCAACCCGTCGTACTGGCTAACTCCAACGAAGAAATGAAATAGCCCCTGTGAAATTATTTAGTCTCCGACGAAATTGGGGAAGTCTTATTCTTTTTTGGCTCTAAAATTGTGCCACGTTTGTTTACAATTTTAAAAAATTTAAATATTAGGTTGGATGTTTCAGTAATATAAAGTTAAACAGTCAAAACGTGTTATAGTACACGGAAAATGGTTGGGATAATGAATAAATTGGTTGCCGTAACTATAGGCTAAGTGATCTGAGATAGTGACGATAAATTGGCTGGGACGACTGTCTGCTGTTGGTTGGATTTGAAAGGGTTGGGGTAACTATGTTATTGAAAGGGTTGGGGTAACTATGTAATTGAAAGCCTATATTATGCGTAGTTGGTAAAAGTAACTGATTCTGTTGTTATTACTCCTGATTCACCTACCTGTACTTCTGTTTAGATCGCAGACTACCGAAATATAAACGTATTCAATTATCTTATCGGATAAAAAGCTTGTTTTTAAAATTCATAACTTTAAACAAAATATTTTTTGTTATAGCGTGGTCAAAATGCTATTTTTCACACTTTTAACACGAAATACTTCGCACACTCACATCAGTACGGGACAAATTTCTCTCACGGAGTCAAAAAAAATAGAATACGATACACGTGCGCCGTTACACTCATGCGCAAATCACCTACTTCGCGCACTTGTATCGTAATGTACTATTACATTACAACACTCGACTATACTTATTGGCGGAAAAGCCATACATCATAGTATATTACGCCTCGTGGAGGGGCTGCCTTCGCTACGCTCGAGCAGCAAACCCCCACTCGAAATCGCGCGCTTTCTTCCCGTGAGGTGTACGCTATTTTTTTCCCGACTTCACTAGAATGCCCCCACTTCCACGCTCATTACTCCCTCTGACGTCACACTTTCATTCCGAAGGGAGTAATGGAACCGAAGTGCGCATGCGCGGAGACGCCCCGGCGGAATCGACTACTTTAGTCCCGCGTTGCTTGCGCGGAATGTGGTCATTCCGGCAGGGTTGCCAGATACACAGATTAATCTGTATATTTAAAGATTTTTTGACCACTTTCCAGAGACACAGAATCTGTAAAAAAATACACAGAAATTCATGACACTTTACAGATTTTTACAGAGTTTTTTACAAATTGAAAATGTCACGTTCATACGAATGAAAAGTGTCAGGTTGGTACATATACTTTCCGAATACGCATCCATGTGAATGCGCCCTTATCTAGCGAATCGAAAATCGGGAAACTCGAAAGTATCGATATTCATATGTATGCATATGTAGGTATCTATTTTATCTATGGATTTTATCTTTGATCGTTTGATACAACATGAGTCCAATTTCGGTTATGTAATATATACATCAGATCTTAAAGACGCGAAAATATCTACAAACTTTAACGAAGCTGTAAGTAGATATTTATAGTTTTTAACGAATTTTAATGTTTAGATACATATCGATGAAAGTGAAATGAAATATTTAAAAAAAATATTTACTTTAGAATTGACTATAGAATCACAAAAGTTTTTTTTTTATTCTTGTTTTGTATGTTTAATGAAGCGTCTGTTCTTTCGATATTTTTAAGGTCATCAATATATATCTATTGAGCGTCGATGACCATAACCTCACATTGACATAAGGAACTCTCTCAAATTGTTTCTATCTCTATCAAAAACGATGTGGATCTCTCTCTCTCTCTTTCTCTCTCTCTCTCTCTCTCTCTCTCTGTATATATATATATATATGTCTCACTTGAATGTGGGCATAATATTATATATTGGACAATCAAAACTGTCAATATTTGTTAGATATATTGATGCGAGAAATGGATGCTACTTGCGAAGAGAGTAGCTCTTCGTCAAATGAATCGCAGAAAAAAAGAAAATTAAATCCAAAAAAACGGAAAAGATACGAGCAAAAATATGCTGATTGTTGGGGGACACAAGACGACTTTAAATCTTGGATTTCTCGGAGCGATAAAGGCAATAAGTTTTTTTACTGCAAAGTTTGCCAAAAAAATTATAGTACAGCAGGAGGTATAGCGAGTGTAAGGACTCATCTTTCTACAATGAATCATAGCATAAAATCAAAAGAAATTCGTGGCCAAAGCTCTATCACATCACAGTTCCGTGAAGTAATATCCCTTGATAAAAAAACAAAAGTAGCAGAATTAAAAATATTAAGTTTTATTGTAGAACATAATTTGCCCCTTAGCCTTTCTGATGACCTAGTAAACTTGATACAAAGTATTGACGATGATCCAAAAGTTATTAAAAATTTAAAATTAGGTAGAACAAAGTGTTCAAAAATGGTGGAAAATGTTACTGGAATTTATATGTTCGAAAAATCAGTAGCGCTAATGAAAGAACACAAATTTTCATTATTAGTAGACGAATCAACAGATGTAAGCGTGACTAAACACTTATCTTTGGTTATTAGAATTTACAATGGAAAAAATGTTGTCGATCAAATAATTGGTTTAGCTGCAGTGTCAGATGTGACTGCAACTGCGTTATATACTGTAATTGTCGATTATTTTAATACGTATAATATACCATATGTAAAAAATTTAATAGGATTTGCCGCCGATGGTGCCAGCAATATGTTCGGAATTTATCATTCATTATCCGTGTTGTTAAAAAAGGATGTTCCGAACTTATTTGTGATGAAGTGTATATGTCACTCATTTGCACTTTGTGCAAGCTATGCATGTAAAACATTACCGCGTGTTGTTGAAGACATTGCTCGTGACATATACAACTATTTTAAAAATAGTTACAAACGATTGACTGAATTTAAGGAGATTCAAGAATATCTGAATATAAAACCGCACAAAATCTTAAAACTTGCTGATACAAGGTGGTTATCATTTTCAAGTGTTGTCAAAAGGTTACTTGAGCAGTACGATGCTTTAATTTTATTTTTTACAAATGCTGCGTTTGATGACAAATTATTAGCACCTGATACGATATTAGCACGTTTAAAAGAACCATCTATCAAAATGTATCTTGAGTTTTTAGATTTTGTCTTACCTTTCTTTAACGATTTAAATGTTGAAATGCAATCTGAGAAACCTAAAATTTGCCTTTTATACAGAAAAGTTTGTTCGGTTTTAAAATCTGTTTATGACTGCTTTATGTGCCCTAAGTATTTGAAGAATGTGAAATTGGAAGAAGTTGATTTTTATAACCCGCGTAATTATCTTCCAATTGATGATCTGTATCTAGGAGCGTAATTACAGGTTTCTATCCATAACAATAAGCATGGATTGACTCCGGCTAATCTCTTAAATTTCAAACAAAGATGCCTGCAATTTTATATTGAAACATGCAAACAGATAACAAAACGTTTTAATTTTAAAGATCATTCAGTTAAAGTTATGAAAGAATTATCCATCCTTGATCCCAAAACGATAATCAATGGCGAGACCGCTCCTTCAATTTCGATACTGGCATCATATTTCCCTAATTTTGTAGATGAGACCAAATTAAATGAAATAGACAATGAATGGCGACAGCTTAAAAACTGGGATTTTCCTGCTGATGTATCCCACTCTCTGCATGATTTTTGGGAAATGATTAATAATATGAAACGCGGAGATAATACTAAAAAATTCCCACTTTTATCATCTTTTGTAAATACGCTACTTTGTTTACCCCATTCTACTGCTGCCGTGGAAAGGATATTTTCTGAAATAAATCTGAATAAAACACGATTGAGAAACCGACTTAGCACTTCTGTTTTATTTGCTATTTTATTGACAAAGGCACTAATTTCAGAAAGCGGTAAACGAAGTTTTGAGATGTGTTTTGATGAGGCTTTAATAAAAAAACACGCTAGTACCATGTACGATGAAAAACTGTAAGGAATAACAAGAAATGAAGAAATAATTAATAATACCTTTATTTTGTTTGTTTGGATTGCGTTGCGTTTTATTATAATTTATAATAATGGTTTTCATAATTTGCGGCGAATGCAAATATATGTACGAATTTAATGAGCATATTGTAATGTAATTTTAGTTTTATTTTCTAGTCCAAATAAATATGTAATTTAATTGTTTATAATGTTTCTATTATTCTTAAATATACACTGCACATGTTATAAAGTTAAATATGTATCTATATTATATTATTCTTAAATATAATATAAATATCAACGTTTGTGACAAATGCGGAACTATAGACTATAGGTCATAATATATTCATCCATGTATGTAATAGTGAGGTAAGTAATCTGGTAAAAAATAAAAATTTCGTCTGGTTCAACATAATATGCAATCAGGCAAGAATCTCGAAGATGATAAATACCATTTTTAATATACATTTCTGATATATATTTCGGGTCAAAAAACATAAGAATACTGTGGCCTCATTCCCAGATCACCATATTGTTTTTGATTCAGTAGGCGTAAAATGGCCATTTAACGGAGTTAAAAAAATAACTATTTATTGTGGGCCTATGTTATTACAGAGATGATTATTATTTTTTCATTTGAAAGGTTCGGATTCATTAATTATATTATTCTCAAAATATCATTTCAAAAATCTGAAAAAATGTAAGTATAATCCTCGATGATTTCTAAGAACTTTTATTTTTAACAATTTTTGTAAAAAAGCTCATAGTTTTTTAGTTAGATTGTCCAGAAATGCTTGGAATTCCTGATCAGAGTTGCCAGAGTAACTAAGTGAGGATGTACATTTCAAATGGAAATTAATCGATCTCTGTTCCTGATGGCTAAAACTCAATTTTGACCTCAGATCGGATAAAGAGCGACCTCGAAAATTGTAGAGTATGTACGTTTCAATTGTTTTCAACTTCGATTTGTTACGAAATACTTGATTGAAATTATTGCAAAAAAAGTTTGAGGCGTTAATGAGTTAATAGTATATTATGCACCAAGGGGTAGAAGTGGATCGTTTCCACTCCTACCACATGGTACATACGATATTTTATATAACAAGGGCTCGATGATGGGTCATATGCATACCTGTGTATAAAGGGGCGGAGTTGGCCATTCCGCTCACGCCATTGGCCATTATTTTCCCAAGGGAAAATAATGAACATTATTTGCCCGCTTACGTCACTACGGCATAATGACCAACTTCTGCCCCTATATACAGCCATGAATATGACCCATTATCGTGCCCGTGTTATATAAAAGAAATTTTCATATTAATTTTGTTCACATAGATCACTACCTTACCATTGGAGCATTTAGAAAGTTCGCAAGTAAACATGATAAAATAAACGTTGGTAACTTTCCACGATTAAAAAAAAAACTTAAACTTTGTCTTTAATATTTGTATAGATGCAGATTATTTTAATATAAATATGGAAAATAAATTTTCAAATTTAAGAATTAATAAAATAAATAATAATAACTTCATAACTATCAAATATTTGCATTGCCCGCCAATGTGCATTTAATTGTTTTAGCGCCAAAGCTCCATGCCTCCATCTACAGATTTTTTACGTAATCTACAGATTTTTCAAGGCCTGTGCTACATAGTTTTGTCTCTCCTCGTCTGGCAACCCTGCATTCCGGTGAAGTCGGGACAATATATTGTTTCATAACATTTTTTCTTCTCGATTACGTAAATTAATTATTTTTTTAAAATATGTGGAAATAACCTGCTTTAAAATGAATTTATAAAATCAAGGAGTTTATTTTAACTTATCTTATCTTACATTTAGTATTTTTGGCTTTTTAATAAACGACATTTTAACTTCATTAACTTCATAGCAATCACATTATTATTATCACTAGCATGGTCTAACAAAAAATTTGCTCAAGTTATTTCCGATTGTATTTACAGTAATAGTACAACATCTTGTCACATAAGTGACATTCAATATTTAATTTATTTAACCCCTTGACTGTCGATTGCAGACTTTTCCCAGATTGTCGGAAAACCCCCAAATCTTCGTCATGATATAAATTAGACCAACAAATCCAGGAATTTATGTAAATTGAGGCGTTGGGATGCAAAACCTGCCAAGTCCGTTTTATGCAGTTTTGAGAAAAACGCAGAAAACTGTTTGCCGCTAACATTGGAAAGATAGCAGATTCATAAGTGTACAGCTCAATTTTAAAGGGTAAAAATTTTTTCTTGCATGTACACAAACTCTTAAACATTCAAAGAACTATATCTAATGTATGTTTATATGATTGTCTCAGTTTTTTATTTTTTTGGACTTGGCAGGTTTTGCACCCCAACGTCTCAATTAAAATCAAATCTGTTTCTCTACATTCTAAGGATACTAAATATGATGATGTTGTCTATTTTCGTAATCGATTTAACAACAAAAAAGTATACGTCCATAAAGATAGTAGTTTTCTAGAGCGAAGACTACCCCGTGGGCGGTGGGGGTCCAAACGTCGAAATTTGATGAAAACCTATAGGATAATTTTTTTGCCGAGGTGACCAAATTCAATACTTTTTCAGACAATAGTCATAAGCATTTTAAACCAGTTTTTATGGCATTATCGTTGAATTTAGGAAGAAAATGCATACAATCTGTTTTGTAGAGAATTTCATGCTCTATCTTTTTTATTTGAAACATTTTATAATAAAATTTGTATTTTTACAAAATAAATGAAAAAAACTACGAAGAAACTTAATTGGGGCTAATGTTTTTTAGTAATGGACGGATGCATCTGCGCCAAAATCTAATCAGATCTAGGTTATGCCAAGACACGTCATTACGCTTATCCGTACGAGAGTTATCGCGAGACAAAAACACGGTACAAGATCACGGACACAAATTTTTACTTCGACCCAGACCAAGTCTGTACGAAGTATTGAATTTGGTCACTTCGGGCATATAAATGACCCTATAGTTTTTCATCAAATTTCGACGTTTCGACCCCCTACCCCCAGGGGTAGTATTCGCCAGCCCCTCGGGCGCGGTGATCACCTACGGGCTCATAAGTTCTTTTACGCCCTTGATACGAAAATAACTATTTCGATATATCTAAAAGATGACTTATAGATATCTAAAAGATATCCGTCAGAGATCTCTTCGACACTTTCAATATATCATTGACGAATTATATGTACATATATTGTATATATAAGAACATAATAATGTGTGAATATGTTTCGTTAAAAAGTACAGAAGCGAGAAGAGTTTACTATTCTCAGATAAGTACACATGTCGGTGGACGTAGTATGTGATAGAATGAATAAAAATTTATTGATAATGTTCAAATGAATTTATATAATGTAAATTAAAATTTATTGCAAAATTAAGGCCAACCACATATGCGCACCAATTGAAAAACTGTAATCCGCTTTGTAATACTTGGAACGTGACCAATGCTGTCAATCAACATTATTTATTTTAAAATTTTCTTACTTGCAAACACATATATTATTAACATGTATTGATATTATAACAAATGGAAATATCAATTATTAAAAGCATAGAATATGTTCTAACAAGAACTACATTGTCAAAAAGAGTTTACGGTTTTTAGAATATCGCAAACATTTCAAATGTCTCAATATATCTGAACAAGTTTGTAATACTATTCCCAAACTAAATCTGGCAATTTGTTTACTCCATGAACATGAAATGTTGAGTCGACGGAGCCTAATTTCACAAAATTTTATAACGACTTTTCTCTCTGTTAAACACAATCAATCTTTATGAAAGTAAATTTTCTGTATTTATTACCTTGTAACGTAAACAGAAACATGGTTAGTCGTTAACGTAACTGGAAAATTGTCTGTGTGATCAAATAAAACAATTTCCAAAAAGTAATACTTTTTGAGCTGTCCCTCATTGAGAAAACAGTTTTATTCCATCATCCAGCTAATTTTTGCATTAAACTAACGTCTGTCTGGTTACATTTTTAGGTAATAAATACAGAAAATTTTGTTTAATAAAGATTGGTTGTATTTAACCCTGTGAAAAGCAGCTATGAAAATTTTGTTAAATTGGACTCCGACGATACCAGATTTCAAGTTCATGGTGTAAACGTGTAGGATTGAAGCTTTTTAAAATCTACACTATTAATTTAGACTTGGAATAGGATTTTAAATATCTTTCAATATATCTGAACATATTTGTAATACTATTCCCAAACTAAATCTGGCAATGCGTCTATTCCATGAATATGAAATGTTGACGGAGTTGAAGTCGACGGTGCCTAATTCCACAAAATTTTCATAACGACTCTTCTCTGCGTTAAACACAACCGATCTTAATTAGGAATGTACTTGCATATAAAAATAGGAAATGTAAGGAATGGGGTATATGAATGCGGATTGTCATTTCCATTTGACAGATAACCTTAAAATTTTCTTTGAAGTGTTAATCTGTCCGATGAAAATAATAATAATGCGGTACTCACATTTAATAATTCATGTAATTCATCACAGACGCACATAACCTAAAAGAAACAATTACCTTGATATGGCGTTTTACAATTTAAACATCCATGTGTGTAAAATCGGTGTAATTTATTTGAGCGGAGTTAAATGCTGTGTGATTAAATCACACCGATATCGCACCGAATAATTAACACCGCTCATTTACACCTGACAAGGTGGTGGACCTATATAGACTCCTCAACGGTGTGAAATATGATACCGATTTCACACCGCATTTTTAACAGTGTATGACAACAAAAATTGGCGGTCGGACGTACTGAAGCCGCTATCTTGAAAAAATAGCCAAAAAACGTGTTTTTTTACAGTTTTTTGCATTTATTTGGAAACACATTAATCTGACGAAAAAATGTTTCAATTAAAAAATGTAAAGTACAAAATTCACCATAATCACGTATCAATAGACATAACACAGAGCGGCAGCTTAGTGAAGCAGCTTTTAATATTATTTGTAAAAATGTTGGACTGCCAGAGATTGATTTATTCGCGTCAAAAATTGACTGTAAACGTGAGAGACATTGTTCTTGGCACCGCGAGCCTTTTGCGACATTTATCGATGCATTTACCATTTCTTGGTCAACTTGGTAATTTAACGCTTTTCCACCATTCGCTTTAATTTTAAGAACTTGAAAGAAAATAGTACATGACAAGGCTAGTGGAATTATAATTGTACCATTATGCCCTTGCCAGCCATGGTGTCCATTATTTTGAAGTTTACTCGTAGGTGAACCTATATATTTTAAATCATCGCCTAAATTGTTGACTTCTCCATTTAGTTCACAAGAGCAACCTTTAAGGAAAAAACTTATACTGATAGCAGGCAAATTGTCAGGGAAGCCTTCATAAAACGAGGGGCACCACTCGAGTAATTAGATATTTTATTGGCATCTTCATCAAATTCTACATGGATACAGTACAATAATGAACACAATAATGAATTGGTATGATTACTGCTGTTGCCAAGAGGAAAATCTATTTAAAGCACTTTATAAAGAGCATTATATCTTTTTTTGACTAAAACTTTGGCTAACGGAGCCGCATACGGTACTTTGAACTCGGCTAGATCGGCTATAAGTTTAGTCATAGGAGAAAAAGTGTCTGTTGGTGAAAATGTTTCAAGATTTTTCAAAGGAATTTTTAAATTGCGACCTTGCAAGCCGAAATATGACGAAATATGGGATATACAAATGGTCATAGATGAGTTGATTAAATTAGAACCATTGGATGATTTGAATTTACTCCAAACGGAAAAAATAATATTATTATTGGCTCTATCGACATCTCAGAGAGTATAAACGCTCAAAAGTATTAGTTTAGAAAATATTAAATCTAATGAAAACTGGTTCCAGATCGAAAATTCCTGCCATAATAAAAACCTCCAGGCCGGGAGCGGCGCTACCGCTGTTAAATATTCCTTATTGTGATAGTGAACCTGGTTCTTGTCCAGCAAAAATATTTAATAGCAACTGAAGCGAATGGTAAATCTGTTCGGCAACTTTTTATATCAACCAAAAAGTTCTACGCTGTTTCTACGCAAACATTCAGCACTTGGATAACAAGTGCTCTTCATCGATGTAGCGTATCAGATAATTTCTCAGCACACAGTACAAGACATGCCTTAAGAAAGCTGCTTGCTGGTCTGACATGTCTGAAATATTTTTAAAAGTTTACAATTGACCCATTGAAAACACAAAAAATATGTTTGTCGAGTCTGTTTTAAGTAAAAGTTAAATTGTAAATATTCAATATTAAGAAAACAAAAATTTCTTTAAACATCTACATTCGTAATCTCGAGAACGAGTCGAAATATAATTACTAGATCAAACGAACTTACCTGAAGTGAAGTTCGATCGTAATTATATGAAAACTCGTTCAAGATGATTACGATCCCACCAAGAAAATTTAACCCGCATTTAGCCGCTCGTGATCCTATATATACATATGTTGTTTATTTTTTAATAATACTTTAAACATAATGAAATTGTTAACCTCAGACGGAAGATGCTGGCCGATATAATAATATCCCTTGTTTGTTTTTGGTCCAACGTTGTGTATTGTATTATATTATATTATATTATATTATATTATATTATATCTAACGCCTATGTACACGAGATAGTACTACATTCGTAATCATCTCGAACGAGTTTTCATATAATTACGATCGAACGTCAGGTAAGTTCGTTTGATCTAGTAATTAATATAGTTAGTGTTGTATGATTTTTTGTATTTCAATATCGATTTCTAAAAAATGTAATATAATATGTACATTTGTAATTAAAAGTACAAAGTTACGAAAGCACATTACGTAATAATTAAATCTAAATCGAACGATTGTTACTACGACCCAGACCTTAGGTCTGGAGAACGTACTGACTTTGGTCAACTCGGGCAAAAAAATTATCCCATAGTTTTTTATCAAATGTCGGCGTTTCAGACCCTAAGGAGCCCAAACCAACAATAAAAAAAATGGTGTCTGTGATCTTGTACGTACTCGGTACATATATGTTAAAATTTTGTGCACGCGATATCTCACGTACGGATAAGCATATCGCCATAAATTTTTTTTTAAATACGTGTCTCAGCATAACTTAGATCTGATTCAAATTTAGCGCAGAGCCATCCGTCCATTACTAAAAAACGTTAGCCCCATTTATGTTTCTTCGTAGTTTTTTGCATTTATTTTTTAAAAATACAAATTTTATTCAAAAATGTTTCAAACAATAACAATAACAATAGAGCATTAAATTCTCTAAAAAAAAGGTTTTATGCATTTTCTTCCTAAAGTCAACTATAATGCTATAAAAACTGTTTTAAAATGCTCATGACTATTGTCTGAGGATATATTGAATTTGTTCCTATAGTTTTTCATTGATGATCTAAATGATATCGGTTAGAGAAAAACAAGTTAGCCTCAGAAGGTAGAAAAAGCTGAAAAGAAGAAAAATATGCGTTACCGATATTTTCGACACGTTCAAGATATCCTTGACGAATTAATTGCATATATTGTATACATAAGATCATAATAATACAGACAGTAATTAGTAAAACGTAGTAAATATGTGATATGCATCGAATAGTCGATTAGAATACAAGTGCATGAAGAAAGTATTTTACAAGTATTGTTTATAAATACTTCTGCTTGCCTGTCGGCGCGGTCGAAGTTTTTATTTTCAAATGCTCATTTTCATTTGCACGTCGACTCAGGCCATAGGTCATAGTTGTAAATCATTTTCAATTTTCATACAGACACACTATATTCCCAGAGAACCAGATAATGGAAAAGTCAGGCGGCGAATATGTCGCCAGAAATACGGATTATGCGCCATCACACAGACATTCTCCTCTGCCGATTAGTCTGCGGCGATTCTGACGGTAAACAAATTAATTAATACCTATGACGGTGTTCGTGAAAGGTGCTGGAGGGAAACGGCTTAGGATTTTCCATTGATAGTTGTGACCCTACGGAAAGAAAACAATAAATCAACGTTTCTAATCCATCGACGTTCTAGCTTCTTGCAGGAAACAAATGCTGACATATCCCATCATCGGGGTCATTTACGACACCGGCTTAAAAAGGATGTCGCATACTGTCTGTTGGAAGTTAGGTAGTTAATGTCATCCAGATTTGTTTACATATGTATTGCAGACATTGCTTTGTACTTCATTTTGAAATAAGGCTGGCGTATTTTACGGTTTTTTCCATAGCTGACAGAACTTTAAAGAAAATACGCCGTCGAATTATGCTGGCGTCATCGGAATTACAGATATCTAGTATATAGTGGACAATTTTACATTTCGGGATGACGACTATTAGTATACCTTGAAAATAATCGAATTAAGTTTGTAATGTCAAAATTGATCAGATTCAGTTGAACGAGTCTAGAACGAGATTGGTGCGTATTTAACTACACCGCAATTCATAATTCTATTTTCATAACTGACAACTTTATTACAAAGTAAGATGTTATGTATGCCATTACATGAATGTCACATATGAATATCACAATGTTCTTACGGTGCTAATATTAATTCTAAACCCAATACTATAATTTCATTTATAAATTATTTATAAATTAACTTTAGACTAGGGCGGTCACTGACTTTTGGAAGGAAATTTAGTTGTGTACAAAAAAGGTTGAGTGGGTTTTTAGGGTATCTTGCACTGTATTCGATACGAAATCCTTGACATGAAAAAAGTGCAATGTAACTTTCAATTAAATTTGTGACAATGTATATTTAATATTTAAGTAATAATTCAAAAGAACGGAGTAATAACTCTGGCAGGAGAATAATAATTCTCGTCCCCTGCATAGAAATGTCGATAAAACCAACAAGCTATGTAGCAAAGTGGGACTCTCATTTTATTGCACTTCGATACCGATATTTCTGTAGTTTATTGATATAATAATCAACTCTTGGGGGGCCGGGGAATCTTATCTCAAGAAGTAAAGCCAGTGTCGTTTTACCGATGCATAGGTGTCGAATATTGCACAACGAGATACGAATGTTTATGTCAACCATATTATTAAATAAATAATCTTTTTACATTTAACGATAATGGTGATTGAATATATTTCATCGATTTCATCCTTATTAACATTCAATCACCATTATCGTTAAATGTAAAAAGAGGGCTGAGAACTCTGATTGGTCAAAAACCAAGAGCTTCTAAATTTTTGTTTAAAATTGTTTAATTGTAAGGCGGGGGTTTCCAATATAAAAAAGCGCGAAAAGACATGCAGGCTCTCTTTCGATTCCATCAGCCAACGGGGGAACATTAGAACAAAAGAAAGTGAGTATCTCGCCATCTCTTTTCTTCACTATAATATTCTTTATATATATATAAAGAGGAAATATATATATATTTCCCCTTTTTAAGACAATGTATTTTATATTTTCATTTAGTGTTTTATTACACTTAATTATTATATTAGTCCTTTTCTTTATTAACATTTAATCTCGCTAGGTTTTCTTCATAATAAACATAAGTGGTTGGCCATTATCATTATGCAGCTCATTGTGAGACTTTAACAATTATTATTTTTCATTAATAGCCTCCTTTTTTTCTATAAATTAAAGAAAGGGTTTTAAAGTGATTATTATTAATTATAAAATTGTTAACTTACAGGAGAAATGCAACGAGACGAGACAGACGTAACAATTTCATTGGACGCCAAAGTGTCCGCGTCGGTTTGAAATTTCAGATTAAGACATGCGGTTGTTGAACTTGTGAGAGTGCATAATTTCTTCGTTGTCCGTTTCTGTGCGGCACGTTACATTGTAATAAATATATCGAGGATTTAAAATGAATTATTTTTACATTTAATTAATTCCACAATTTTTACTTAATCCGGTCGTCCCACAGTGGATCGACGCAATGTATGAGCACGGACATGCACAAATATATTCTTAAATAGTTGTTTAACTAATATCAGTTCATATAAGTAATGGTATTAAGATTAGCTGTCGTTAATAAGTACATAAAGTTAATACTTGCAAAATTCACTGATACATTCCTTTTTTTTTAGAATAAATTAAAAATTCAATACTATCAAGAAATTTTTTTGTATGCAATATACATATTTCTGAGTACTTAACAAGATTTTAACGTATAAAAAAATAAGGTTAGATGCCAAACAAGAATGTTTTAAAAGCTTGTAATGGTGACCCTGTGGTAGACTAATAAAACACATGACAAGGACTCTTTAAACTAGTCTTACAAAAATTGTATGTATTTGTATGTGTTTTTCTTTATTGGAGTGTCTAAGGAACGACTAGACTAGCTGTTGTAACTTGTTCCATTTGCTCTTATCTGCCCTTTAATAAGAAATTCAAAATTTGAATAGGAACAGATGTATACATTTTTTTTAGATGAAAGTAAAAGTTATACAGCGTCAGATGAAGTGCCCTTTTTTTTATTTTCAAAAAGTACTGAACTCGTGTTGAAAAGCCCTTTCACGTAAGCAGTCATTAAACCCTTCGCAATATCAATGATATTTAACCAAAATTTAACCAATTTTTTAAATTTAGCTAATCGGTAACATGGAAGATTTTTTAGTAAATAAGCATAATACAAACTGTGAATTTTTAAATACCATTATTATTTAAGTACGCCCTATATTTCGAGGCAAGAAATAAAGTGTTTAGGAGGTTCAGGAAATACCACACTAGGAAAATAAATTGTATTGCTACCAATGAAGATCTTATGCATCATCTTATACTTACTTCTGATATCCTTACATTTCTGACCAGAGATCGAAATTATCCAGCAATGCAAAACAGCATGATATGTTTCCGGAGGCACTAGGTCTTTTAATATTACAACTTTTTTTTCATTACAATAATAAATAAATCCTGATCAATATATCAAGTATACTATGAAAACAAAAATATTAAAAAAATATAAAAAGTTTAAAAAATTAAAAATAAAAGATAATACTCGTCACGTCCTCGCCGTGATCCTGGATTTTACCGAGATCGAGTAACAGTAACTGTTATAATTTATTTCAGCTGCTTATATCTACTTTAATAAGAAATTCATATTTAAAAAAAAAATTTACAGACCGCTATTTTGGATCCGTCATTTTAAATTTTCAAAATCTGAGGTCAGATTCGTAATCAGCGACCCCCCCCCCTCGCCAGTATTCAGTTCCATCTCATTCAACTTAGTTTTTGCATTTCGGTTGGCCATATTCAATCCGCCATGTTGAATTCTTAAAATCTTAGACGAAATTCGTAATCAGCAACCCCAGAAACCCCCAAGGACCCAGTTGCATCTCATTCAACTTAGTTTTTACAATACAGTCGGCCATATTGAATCGACCATTTTAAGTTTTTAAATTCTGAGGTCAGATTCGTAATCACCGATCTTAAAACCACATAAATCGATGTTCATATTGAAAAACATGCACTGTATAACTCTTAACTAGGACCATTTCTGAATTGCCCTATCTCGCGATCCACTGTAAGAGGGACGAATTCAATTTCAATTCTTTTGTTGTTGTGCACACAACATGGTCCTTTTTCGCCAGACGTGACAAATGAAATCATCCCTTTCGTTGTGTAAAGTTTTTTATTTTCCTTCTTTTGCCACAAATTTTGTTACATACCTTCATTGAAGGTTTAATTCTATTTTAAACAGAATTAAACTTTCAAGAATGGTATTTAAACAAATTTGTATTGAACGAAGTAAATGAAAAATTTTACACAACGATAGGGAAAATTTCATTTTTTATGTTTTACGATTACATAGTATGTGATAAATATAAATGCATCTGTATTTCATTCATATTTAAAATAAATATACAAAATGTAAATTAAAAGAGAACTAGTGTTGGCGTGGTGCCTCGCTCGCTTCGCTCACTCAGAAATTTCGATCCAGTGGAGAGTCAGCTATTCCTTAATACTCGTTCGTTTACTAACAGCTGTCAATTATATTATAAAATTATATCGATATTTGGAGATCCAATCATATTCAGGTCCAAGAGGCTTCGATAGATACCGTACAACAATATAGTGTTTCTTATATGTATGAAAATTGAAAATGATTTACAATCATGACCTATGGCCTGAGTCGACGTAAAATTGAAAATGGGCATTTTCAAAACTTCGACCCCGACGACAGGCCAGCCGAAGTATTGATAAATAAAAGTTGCAAAACACTTACTTCATTCACTTGATAATAAATGTTTACTATGCTCTACTAATTATTGTCTGTATTACTATGATCTTATAAATACAATATATATATATACATATAATTCGTCAAAGATATCTTGAAAGTGTCGAAAAGATCTCTGATAGACATCTTTTACATAGATCGAAATAGTTATTTTCGTATCAAGGGCGTAAAAGAACTTATGCGCCCGTATGTGATCACCGCGCCCGAGGGGCTAGCGAAGACTACCCCGTGGGCGGTAGGGGGTCGAAACGTCGAATTTTGATTAAAAACTATACGATCATTTTTTTGCCGAGGTGACCAAATTCAATACTTTTTCAGACAATATTCATAAGCATTTTAAACCAGTTTTTATGGCATTATCGTTGACTTTAGGAAGAAATGCATACAACCTTTGTTGTATATGTTTTGTAGAGAAAACATTTTTTAATAACATTTGTATTTTTACAAAATAAATGCAAAACACTACGAAGAAACGTAAATGGGCTAATGTTTTTTAGTAATGGACGGATGCATCTGCGCCAAAATCTAATCAGATCTAAGTTATGCCAAGACACGTATAAAAAAAAATTATGTCATTACTCTTATCTGTACGCGAGTTATCGCGCGAGAAAAAAACGGGACGTACGTACCTGCACGTACAAGATCACGGACACAAATTTTTGTATTGTTCATTTGGGCTTCTTAGGGTCTGAAACGTCGACATTTGATGAAAAACTATAGGGTAATTTTTATGTCCGAAGTGACCAAATTCAATACTTCGTCCAGACCTAAGGTCTGGGTCGAAGTAATTAAACCTTCGTGAAAGGTATTTAAACAAATTAGTAGTGAAGTTAGTAAATAAAATACTTTACATACATGGTATATGTATGACAAATATAAATATATATCTATTTCATTTATAGCTAATATAAATATATAAATATACAGAGTACATTGAAACTGAGTTGAAGCTTCAGGAAAAAGTATAGAAAAAAAATAAATACGAAGGAAGCAAATGTACTCGACGAAAGGGAAGATTTCATTATTTATGTTATTTTGCATTATTTGTATTCTAAATAATCTAACATTGAACTACGTGTAATATAATGTATGCTTAAACCTAAATGCAATTAACGAAATTGTCGACTATTAACTTTGTTCAACAAGCCAATCCGCGAACGTGTCCACCATCCCCTTGGGGCTAAATGGCCCCGTCAGCTGAAACGGATCGTAACACAAATTCGCATCTCTCACCAGTTGTCTGTACTCAGCTGGTATTGAAGATCATTTTAAAACAGCACCGATCGCAGGGTCGTAATTCAGTGTCGTCAAGCGGTGCTGAACGACATAAATTTTCGTTCAGTGTATGGCGAGCAGGTTGGTACAAAATGCGCCGAAATTCGATTGGGACTTGTTACTCGTGTGTTTTTGGGATCGCTATTTACGAATCTGAAACCAGATTCCAAAAATTGAAAATGGCGGACACAAACGGTGGCCCATTTTTTCACAATTTTCTCGAATTTGATTGGATGGACCAATTTTTGAACATATTATGTATCGCTCTTTGCCTTTGAAACCTCAAGGTTTACCATTTCTCACCGCGAGGAGGTGGATGGATGTTGAAAATTATATTTTAAAATTTTCTTTGCATTGTTTTTTTTTTTATTTTGTTTCTTTAAACATTAATTTCTTTTTCATTTTATAATATCATTATCTCATTAAAAAGAAAACAGTCTTACTATATAATAAAAATAAAATTTAATTATTAGAATGCGATTTTTTACAAGAATTGTTGCAGTGATGCAAGTAACATGTTTTGCATAATTTATTCTTGTTAATATATTGCAATGTAAGGTAGACCAGTATCGCGGTACTTATGGTTCTAGTTCGTGTTTTACGTTTTCTGGTATACTCAGTTATTTTTTCTGCAATGTGCATCTAGTGATCAATAATTTCCCAGGTGAAAAAGGTTCATACAAATTGTATAAAATTTTTATAAAGATGCTATATAAAAACTGTATAAAACTTATATAAAGAAATGGTTCTATAAAATATTTATAAAGATAATATATATTTATAAGCATTTTATAAAATATTATGAAATTAGAGTCTACACTGCGTTTGGCAAATACCGACTTCTGAAGATATTTCTATAAAAAGAAACGATAAATTAATTCGGAAATAAATCAGCAACAGCAATACATATTTATATAATTTGGAGGAAGTATATTTTTTACCAAAATTATAGATGCAATTTGTATATCAACATACAAATTTAAAAATTATGTATTATTGTTTCTGAATTCAAATCGGAAAAATCACCGAATGAATTGAAAATCATGATATGCTCTGCAAACCCTGAGACTCGGCGCTGTCGATGAATTATGAATCCAGCTGAAATAATCTATTAAAATGCAACAGTACCAAATATTGGTGGATACTGACATCAAACAATGATGCCCACTGAAAGATGGCATTAAATCGTCGATCATTCCTAAAGTTCCAGTTCTGCGAAATGACAAACAATTCTTTGAGAGAAATTAAGGAAATTCTTGACCCTGAAAAACAGCGAGCACAAAGAAGACAGTATTTATTATACTTTTTAGGTTACATGCAGTGCGATGCAAGATGCGGAGAGGTTCAGAACAAACTGTCAAATAATCATTCTTTTTAAAATTCAACATACCCTAGTAACCACCATGGTAACCACGTTATGTACATCCTGTTTTTTTTTTTTTTTGACAGTTTCTTTTGAACTTCTAAACTATAGAGAAGGTACATTGCATTGCATGTAACCTAAAAATAATAATAAATATTTGTTTCTTCTTTGTGTTCGCTGTTTTTCAGGGTCAAGAATTTCGGAGAAATGGAACTTTAGGAATGATCGACGAATTGTTTGGTGTCAGTATCCACCAGTATTCGGTATTGTTGCATTTTAATGGATTATTTCAGCTGACTTCTTAATTCATAGGCAGTGCCTGGTCTCAGAGGTTACATACTTCTACAGAGCACATCGCCAAATGCAAAACTGCCTCCAGGATCTTTCCGCACCCGTTGACTAAATTATGTTTCCTATTTTCAATTCATTCGGAGATCTTTTTGGTTTAAATTCAGAAACAACAACACATAATTTGTATGTTGATATACAAATTGTATTCAATTTTGTTAATATAAAAATATATTTCCTCCATATTGTGCAAATATGTATTGTTGTTGCTGATTTATTTCCTAATTAATCCATAATTTCTTTTTATAGAAATATCTTTAGAAGATGGTATTTGTTAAAAGCAGTGTAGATTCTAGTTTTATAACATTTTATAAAAATATACTGTTTTATAAATATTTTATAGAACCATTTCTGTATAAAAATTTTATACATTTTTTTATATAACAACTGTATACAATTTTTATAAAACTTTTTCACCTGGGTTCATTGCAATAATCTTTGGTTACATATTGTGAATACAATAATATCAATGAAAATATCCAAGACAGTAACTAATTTGTACTTTTGGATGTGGAGTAAGATGAATTTTACATTCGACTGAGAAAATGGTGGATTGAATTTCATAACAGTAAAGGATTCGAAACCAGTCTATTTTTTTATCGACTGAAGCTGGAATAACGCCATTGGGTGTAGTAAGATGCTGACAGAAGAGGCATAAAAAGGGAAAAGAAATCAAATTTCCAAATAACTTATCAATATGCTAAACTATGACCTTTCATATACAAAGAGTGATTTAACAAAATGTTGAAAAATTGGCCCACCAATCGCTATCGGGCAAATAGTGAAAAAATGGTCCACCATTTTGAACCATTGAAATCTGACTTCAGTTAACATTTGATTTTTCTTAAAATCTTTAGCAATATTTTAACATGTAATTTTTAAATCGCCTTAGAAAACGAAATGCAAAAAACAAAAGAATTATAATTACGAAATTTGTATTTGAATTTGTATTTACATAATTTTTTTTTTAATACGTGTCTTAGCATAATCTACAAACAGTATATATCATAATAATACAATACAGTGCGAAACACGCTAGTTAAAACATTCATACTCATGGCGACAAAGAGCTTACATATTACTTGTAATAGAAATATACAACCCCTCGGATATCCTTCGTTTAAAGCTTCTAAAAGTAATAAGCGAACGTATTGAGAACTCTAAGTCGACAGAAATATGTCAAATAGGAAGCACTAATAATAAGTCGTGATATGTGTGAAGTGATTGGACTGTAGGAAATTTGAATTCTGAAGAAATGCGTTGAAAACTATGGTCGAAACACGACAAAGGTTGAGTTGTTTTAAACGAAAGATATCTAAGGGAATTTCCTCTGGACTCTTTCCAACAATTCGAAGTCGGATTGCGTATATGGTGACCAAATAAGAGCTCTGACGCTTTCGAACGAACACAACTTAAATGGTCAGAAAAAGTAAAATTATCCCACATTATTATACCCAGATCAGTATATTTATTAACTCTGAAGAGTGGGTTGTCGTGGATTCGATACAGACATTCAAGCTTATCCGGGCGACGACCAAAGACGTAATTTTATATTTATTGACGTTAAGCTTCAAACCGTTACGAGAAGCCCAAGCGTCTACAGCCTCCAGATCTCTCCAAATATTCGATGCATCCATAGGTGATAAAATCTTTGCATATAATTTAATATCCTCAGCGTATATCAGAAATTTAGAAAATTAAATAAGAGTGATAATATCATTGATAAAGTTGATGAAGAGTAAAGGACCTAAATGAGAGCCCTGAGGTACTCCTGATGGAGAAATACAAGGCTCGATCCATCTCATAAATTTTCCAGGCAATCCCAAGTGAGTGATTTTACTTAAAAGGACGGCATGATTTAGGCTATCGAATGCTTTCGAGAAATCTAGGTAGACATGTCGACCTGGTGATCATGTGCGATTAACTTGGTCAGAAAGTCAGAGAACAGTTATAAATTCGTAACTGTGAATTTATTCTTACGAAATCTATGATGGTTCTAAATAATAACATTCTCCAAGACAATGCTCAATTTACTAGCCACAATTGAGTCCAATAATTTAAGAATGCAACTACTCACTGCAATCGGTCGATAATTTTTATTGTTATTTTTATTACCCTCTTTAAATACCGGAGTAATAAAAATATCTCCATTTCGTGGGAAAAGTTCCATGATTCAGTGATGCATTAAACAGATAATAAAGACGCTGCGAGAGTATGGTCGAGCAATTTTTAACGAATGTAGACGGGATACTATCTGAATCTAAGGTACATGTGGGTTTAAGATTTAATATCGCAGTTTTTGGTTCATGTAAAGAAATGTTAAAATTATCCATCGAGTTATCAGAAGCGATGTACAATAACTGGGGATGGAATCGCACCCGACAAATATACGGAAGCAAAATGTTCCCCGAATATGTTTGCTATACTGTGATGGTCAAATGCAAGTGTATGGCGATAGTGCATATTCGATGGTATCGTATTTTTCATCCGATAAGTATTTACAAATGACCAAAAGGCACGGATATTAGATCATGACTTTTCTTCCATAACTTTAATGTAATCTTTAAATCATACTCTAGAAAGTTTAATACATAGGGCTCTTAGGCGTTTGAATTCAACAAAATTCTCAGTTAATCGGGTTCTCTTCCATTTTCTTTGCGCCATTTTTTTTCTTAAAAATCATGTCTTTGAGTTCGGCATTAAACCACGGCATTAAAGAAATGCCTGAATGTTAAAATATAACGATTTATAACGTGAAACGTAAGTTGTAAATTTGGTCGTAAATAGCTAGCTAAATTTATAGATGAAACAAATGATCAAAGAAATAAGTACATTTCAAGAAGTTATTAGTTACCTTTGATATTTTGGATTTTTAAGTTTTTTGGGAGATTCAAAAGTAGCTCCAAAAAGTTTGACAAATTTACACCTATATTTTGAGTAGTTGTAAACACGTTTTCTTCTATAGCAATAATCTACAGTAATGTCCCTATGGTTGGACATCCTGGTTGGGGAGCCATATTTCGAAGATGAGAAAAAAGGAGCGTAGCTCCCGCTACGGCACAGATAGTATGTTCATTGCAGAGCAGAAGACAGCTCCATTTCTTTATCCTAGAGCAATTTTTTCAACAATTTAACATAGCCGAGTTAAAAACTAATAAATTACGCCACCAATACATTATTTCAGGCGCCATTTTGATTCGCTTTGTTTTTTTTTAGGTCCGTAAAAAAAGGTTTTAAAATGGTTTAGGTAAAGAAAAGAAATTGGAGGAAAGCAAAAATAATGCCAATGTAACTTTTATTTGAAACAATTTTTTCATGAATTAAATACATCTCGATTGAATTATATCTTAAAGATTTTTTACATTATATACATACTGACTAACGCAATTCACAGATCTAAAAACGCTTTTTAATTTTAAAAACCATTTCATAAACAATTATTTATTTCACAATATACAGTGTATTATATTTTTCTCGTTTCGATCAATTCCGAATAATTGTAGGGAATATGAAAATCAAATAGCAAATTAATCGTAACCCTTGCGGGGTCGTATTGTGCAGACGAAGCTTCGTGATGGATTTTTGCACTCTTCGGAGAAAAATGGTACGCAACACCTTGTTATGTTTTTCGAATTTTTCAAAGACTGCATGATGCTGAGCAATTAGACGATCTAAGAAATTGTTTGCCTGTGAGGTGCTATCAGTTCATCCATATACATTTTCTCCTCCGACTCGTGATATTTCTTCTCCGAAAGCAATTTAACTAGTAAGTCTTTATATTTTCTTGATTTCACATTCATTCATAATCCATTTCTGATTGAACGACCGAAACATCACCATTTTCTAAAGTTTTAGAAAGGGTTAGCAATTCAGTTGATAAAGTGTCTCTTTCATGCAACAGCTTTCGGTATTCAGTTTGCAAATAACGATAATCATTAATGAGGGTGGCATAACTGATAGTCATCGAAGAGAAATTTGTTTGTAAATCAGCTTTTTCTGAATTCATTGTAGAAAGAGATAAATCCATGGAAGAAAGAAGAGTTCGGAGTTTGACATTTTCCGAAATATGATATTCTGATTCACTTTGAACTGATACTAACGTTGACCGCAGATAATTTATATTTACATTCATATCGTCTATTATTTCTTGATTAGTAAAATCAGTTGCGTCAGATATCTCTTTTTTTACAGTAATTATTCTTGTGAAATTCTTTGTAATGGTATCTACAATCCCATCATTTGTTAATTTCATAACTGTATTGGCGTCCAGCCCAAGAATTTCTAAACATATCTGCAGTTTTTTATGAACCTCAGAATTACAGCTTGCTTCGTTTTCTTTCATTTGCTTGCTTAGATTATCACATTTCTTTTTAGATTCTCTTAATTTCAGCTCATTTTCATTAATGATTTCATGAAATGTCTGAACATCACATTGTAACTTCTTATTCTGGGATTCTAATAAAAATACCGATGCTTCGAGTTTTGCACATTTTGATTTCATTTGTTCCACGTTAACCTGAGACCTACTTGTAGATCTGTGATGTCTGTATAAGTCAGGTGTCATTATTTTCCAAGCTTCGTCTTCATTTTCATACTCTTCGAGGGCTGGGGAAACAGAATCTTGTCTATGATATTCCGGCTGCCTCGTTAAAGATCTAGATTGAACACTAAAGTTCAATTCCTCGGAAAGAGATTCGTTCATAACCATATCTTCACATTCACTCGCAGTATCTGTTGATGAAGAACAGCTACTGAGGAGTTCTTTATTTACGCTTCGGAGATGTGCATTTTCTTCACGAAGAATATTATATTTTTGGTATGTTTCTGAATTATTTTCTCTGATTTCTTTAATGGCTTGTTTATAGTTCTCCAATTCTTCATGAAGATCGTCGATTGTGGAGGTACGCTCCATCTGTGCAGCAAGCTGTTCCTCCAACACTACTTTGGTTTCTATGAGAACTTCACGTTCTTCTATAAGTTCTCTGGTTCTTGACTTATAGTATTCCAAGTCATTCAATTTTTCACGATATTTAGCCACTTCAGCTTCCAAACGCTCCGCGCGTTCTACACTTGGTTGTTTTTCTACGAGCATATTTTGGTTTTGCACTAATTTTCTTAATAGTGAGAAAACACTACCAGTCCTGTTAGTTTCAACATACTCCCGAGTTAGTACAATTTCCTGAGACTCTGTAACTTTTTTAATGTACTCTTTGATTCTCGAAACTCCAGCATCGTTACGTAGTGCGTAGATGTTTTTAATGAACTTTTCTTTATTTGGGCATTGGACTGCTGCACCCAAAAGCAAAAGTAATAGTAATTTCGCGTCTTCTGTGTGCATTTCCGGATCTTCTCCAAGTGCTTTTGCATCAGGTATTTGCAAAAGCACATGTCCTAGTTTTTCTTCGTAATAATTTTTAATATTTTGTACTATCCTCTCCAGATTTTTTGTTCGTATTGCTGGATCACCTCCCGAAGCGATTATCTTATCATGCACTGGCTCCGGGTTTCTGAAAAAAATTGTTTGTTATTAAATTAAATGAATTTTTTTTCAGAAAAATTTGATTCTGACAAAATTAAATAACTTCGGTATTTTGATACTTACATTTTCAGAAAAATCTTGTGGAGTAATACGCCGTCAATTATGTCATGATATCCCACTCCTAACAGCGTATCTTCGACACAGCCTGTGAACTAAAGACAAAAATTTTCGTTATTGTATAAAACATAAATGTGTCTAAATATGAATAATTTTGTACGACATGATGACCATAAAATATAAAGGTAAAACGGTAGCCCCAGCGGTAATTGCCGAATATATACGGCTGATAGTAAGTTACGGACGGATAAGTTGGTATTGTTGGCAAGCGCCTCTCTCTCTCTCTCTCTCTCTCTCTCTCTATCTATCTATCTATCTATCTATCTATCTATCTATCTATCTATCTATCTATCTATCTATCTATCTATCTATCTATCTATCTATATCTCTACTACACGCAGTTCTTTGCAGGATACAGAAATATTGATAATAAATGGTAAAAAAATGTGATATATCATAATACATATTTAATTTTTTTATATACAATTTGTTTGTACGAGTTATATAAAAAATTTACCATAAATTAATCAAATGTGATGCGAATTATTTTTTTTCTTTTCTGCAACATCGACTTTTATTCATTAAATAGATACATATTATTATTCGCGCCATTTTCATAACCTAGCAAGAAGCAAATTTGTTAACGTAGCAAAGTTGTAGTAAAACCATAATAATACTACTATTGTTACCGACGGATGGTAAGACGAACTTTTTAATTGTGCTTGAGTTTATTACTATTCCCAGGCAGAAATACGACATTTACAAATATAACAACATTTGTTAATGGGGTTTAAAGTGATAAGACGATAAAGAAGGAATTAACCATAAAAAGTGTAAATTAAAAATAACTGACTGATTTTATATTCTTTAGGAGACTGTATTTAATTAGAATTACATTTTCAGAGTCGGAATTTTGAATAATTGATTCGTTTTGAGTACAGTTATCAGAGTACATTCCTAAATTATCAGCCGACCACTTTGAAACAACTATTCGTTGGTAATGAAATATCGGTTTTAAGAAACAAATAAAATAATATTATATTTTAAATATAAAAACTTGTTTGTGTTTACTTATGATCTTTTATTTGTCATTTTTAAAGAAACCTTTCTAAAACAAGTAAATCGATTTGAGGATACAGATAACGCTGTAGAAAAATTTACATCAATTTCTATTAAGACTTGATATATACCATGTAATGGAATAAAGTTCAATGAATTCGTTTCTATCTGCTCTTTGCTGGTTATGTTCGACTTAACAAAATTTTACATTTTGACCGCTATTGGATCGTTAGAAATGTAGCAAAAATGAATTCTAATGTAATGCGCTAGTGCTTAAATCGGGAAGGAACTTATCTCAGTGTTGATGAATTATTTTATATAAAATTAGCGATAAGTATCAGTCATTCCTAGCCTTAAGGGGATCTAAATTGGTTCGCTGATAAGGTAGCAATTTTATAGAAAACCGTAAATAAACAATGCCTTAATCGATTTCGGGAGAAACATCCAGAAATGTAGATACAAACTGGAAGTATTAATACTCAAACAAGGCACCTATTGAAATCTAATACAACCCTCACCCTCACTCCTTATGGATGCAAGAGAATATAATTTTAAATATCAACTCACATTTTCTATAGGAGCTCTCGATACTCTAGATAAATTTTTGCCCATCGTTGTGATCATTTTCATCGGCAGGTGGTATTGTAAGAAGCAAACTTGAAAATTGACTATAGATTGTTGAATATTTGTTTATTAAGTTATGTTAAAATTGACAATTTTTTAATACATTATTTCATTTTTTATTGTGATTGTTTACAAATCGATAGATAAATATATTATAAAACTTTTAATGTAACTGTTGTACAGCCCCAACTATGAACAAAATAGTATTTTTCGTATTGAGGGCGTAAAATGTCATTTTACGCCAGCAGACGATCACCTTGCCCGTGGAACGGCCGCGGCATAGATAGCCGTAATAAATGTTTGCAATATTGCGATTGAATAATAATTATTTCAAACCTTACTTTTACTCTAACCTTTATATACTTCAAAACTACGCTAAAAGCAAATTGAACGAATTATTAACATAAAACATCATATCATTAAAAAGTTTGAGAAACAACGAACTTAAAAATTATATTGCTTACGATAAAAATGTTCATAATTAGTATCTGGATTTCAAAAATACTTATTAATCAAGTTATAGTTCAAATTATTACTTACCCAAGTTGTCAGTGGATGTACGGCAAATTGAATGATTGCAGCCATTGTACTTCGATGTGTAATCGATGAGTGTCAGTGCAGAGCTTTACTACTGTTGCGTTCAAGACAAACTGTGAACAGAAGAATCGTATGAAAATGTCAGCAAGTAGAAAATTATTTACGTTTCCAGAAGAGGGGATAAGCTTAGATAAATGTCAACATCACTTGAAGAAGGTTAACTCAGGTAAATAAATATTATTACGGTATAAAAAGGTTGTTTAATGCGCTACTTTTGGTAAGGGTTTTAAAGATGCAATAAAATGATAGAAGCCTAATGATAGGTCTGAGCCTTTACTGGAAAAACTAGTCACGATCTGAAAAAAGGTAACCGGCACGTTCTTCAAAACCTTTGTCTCAATTACTACTTCAAGTTTGCAACGAGGTGTATTGTATAGGAAAATTTATGAAATACTGTAATCTCGTGTAAAATAAGGGATTATTTTTTGAAGATCTTTATTTTTCGATAACAGGAACGTACCTGGGTTAACTAGATTTACAAATACAATTTTAACCGTTTAGAGTACATCCTGTACGGTTTGGAAAAAGAACCCGTGTTGTGAAAACAGGATCTATATTAACGATTATTTTTAACAATTATTAACATGAAATTATAACAAAATTATGACTTTAAATCTCAATAAGAAATGCAAGGAATTCATTTTTCGTTGAAAATAAATAATGGGATGTTATTTCTAAAAAATAGGATAAAATAATTTCGTCATTGTACCGAATCAAATTTTTTGCTATAAGTATTTAAACATGTAATAAGACCTGAAGTTCTAAATTATACACTTTTTCTAACAGAAATGATTGAAATTTCAAATAAAACGAAAAACTTATGCAAAAACTATTCCACGAAAGAATAATCTAGTAAAATTATTTTTATTCTTATTAAAGATACTTAATTATATTTCTATGACTATTAAAATCTTTCTTTCAATGACTAAAATTAAAAGTAAGTTAAACAAAAATGAAATCATGTCCATGCTCGAAAATGACAGGAAAATTATTCTAAGTACTATACTGCCGTACGTCGGAAGAAAAGTCGTATCTCCATTTTTTGGTGACAATGAGATAAAATTATAATCAGTATCCTTGAAGCAAAATACATCATTTTCTGAAAGAAAATAATGAAAATATCGATTACTATTTATAAAAAACAATAATTTATTTATTGCAAATTCCGTTTTATCTGCTCAATTTGGCTGAAACAGGTCCATAAATTGGAGTTTCTAATTGAAACTTGCACCTTTGGCTTGCGAAAACCCGTTAATAAAGGCTGTATCTCCATGATGCGAGTTAAAAAAGTCGTAACTCCATTTCAAATGGACATACGACGTTCTGTAATCCGATAAGAGCTACAATTATTAAATGAAATCAGAAATGATAACTCCTTTATTTATTATTCATGTAATATATTCTAATTAAATGTTACATTATTGAATTTTAATTTCTTTTTATCAGGTTTACTTTTCGTAAAATCTCAGGCGAAAAATAACTGGTACCCTAGTAGACAAAATGTATGGAGCTACCTAGCGCTATGCATATTTTGCACGTTTATTTTCTACTAGAGTAACGCATTTATTAACTATTTATTTTACTCTAAATGTATTTATTTTTTACAAAATTGAAACAAAATAATGTATTGAAACCAATTACTCGAATTCTTGAAAATAAATTATAAATTGTTTCTTTGAAAATATATTATAAATTGTTTCTTTATAATTTCAACAAATGAACTCTTCCGAAATAAAATGACGTACAATTTTCTTAGTACAAGCAATCATCAGCGAAATCTGAGAGACATTTCGGGAACTAATAAAACGTTGCTAGATCCACAGATTAACACTACATCGCCAAAGGTTCCCCTAAACGTGTAACACTTATTTCGTTACCGACCCTACGTGCAACTCACTTAAAATATCTGTATATTTACATCTGTATTGAATTTGATTTATTTTTTCTTATTTATCAAATACTTTTTTTTTTGGCGATTTTATCCACTGATTTTCATGGATAAAATTATAATCAAGTTGTAAGTAATGTCGGTAACGAAAATTCTACAGCTTCGGCTATGCATTTAGGGGGACCTTTGGTGATCTGTTATTAATCTGTAATAGAATGTTTACATAACAAAATATAAGAAGTGAGACATTTTTTGTTATATACAGCACGAAGGCGATGGAATTACGGCTTATGAAAAAGGTAAGAAAGTTTTCAACATAATTGTACTTAATTTGTTGTAGAATTATGAAAAACATTTCACATCAGCTTAAAATAATTACACTGAGCCTGCTGCATCTTATACTAAAATTACGTTATATCAAGTTTAGTAGTACCTGAAGTGTCCGTCAGGATTTGCTTCCTTGTATTACGCTTTGAATTATTACTTTCTTCATATCATTTTATTATTTTACCATCAATTCCTTTATTTTTATTTATTGAACTCATTAAAGTTTTATTAAGTATTAACCCAGACAGCCAGATCTGCTGCATATTGCCACAAATAAGGGAAAAGTCAGGCGGCGAATATGTCGGCAGAAATACGGATTATCCGTCGTCACACAGACAGCAAATTTACTGGAAATTCCCCCCTGCCGACTAGTCTGCGGCGATTCTGATGCATTTCTGCCGAAGAGATTAAATCCGTGTTCGTGCGCCTTTAATCGCTTCGGCGACCCTTTCTCTTCGGCAGAAATGCATCGGAATCGCTGCAGACTAGTCGGCAGGGGAGAATTTCCAACAAATTTCCTGTCTGTGTGATGACGCATAATCCGTATTTCTGCCGACATATTCGCCGCCTGACTTTTACCTTATATGCGGCAATATGCAGCTAGCTGGTTCTCTGGGAAGCTTCTTTTACATTATAGTAATATAATTTTTTTAGTACAATAAATTACAATATACATTAACTAAAAGCCACGAAAACTAATAACACAAAAGTTAGGGGTGCTCTGCCTTTTACTCTGACCAATCAAGAATAGCCATCTGAAAGTTATGCAATTTTACTTCTCAAGGCTTTTGACTTATAAATCCCAATTTTAACTCCGATTGAGACCAATCAAATGACCGAAAGCGAAGTAAAAAGGCCGTTTAATGCGACATACGACCTTTTTCCGCAGTATTATAGAAACTTTAATGTTCGGTATATCCATTATTAACTAATTATGCAATTCATTTATAACGAAATATATATATTGAAATATTCGTTATGTTATGCACTAATATGTGCATTTTACAGAATTAATTTTTACGTGCACATAATTGAATATTTGCTCAAACCCGGTTTTTCATCAATATCTCAAAATCTTAAAAATGGAGATACGACTTTTCTTCTGCAGTACGGCAGTATACATTGACAATAAACAATAATTTCGGAAAGTTTTTCGAATTTTATCTTTCTCGTAACTTCTATATAAAATGAAATTTATAGTTGATAATTACGAATTTACTTACGCTGTGTTCGGCCGTTTGGAGATACTCTTTACTGCAGACGTTTCAGGCGAATGTCAAATCCCGAATGAAGAAGTTCGAATGCAACTTAACACTGATGAAAACAGGCAGTTGTCAACCAGAGACTAGCGACCAGAGACTAGAGATCTGTGCTGCTTGGACGATACAAGGCAACTGCACTAAGATCTAATTTTCCAGAGCACGTTGGTAAACATATAGAGTAAAATCGGTTCGGGGCGGGGGTTGGCCACAACGAGTAGTTGTCAATAGGATCACAAGTGGGGGTACTACCTTTTTCGGGGCTTCTGACCTGCGTAATTTCTACAAACTCACATTTTCGGCAAACTGTTTTTAATAGTACCGCCCACAATAGACACACAATCAACAAATGCGCATGCGTACAAATGGAACAGAAAGTAAATTCGTTCAAATCGAATTTCTTTGTAATAATGCCTCGAGTAACGTAATTTTTATCTATCGTAATTACTAATTGTTTGTGCAATGAGCCGTTGTGAATAGGAACACAAGGGCGCAAATTATCGAGCCCCACGCTCGACGTATTAAAAAATATCCTATGCAACATGGGCGAAATATCGATCTCCGGCGAGTGTGATTGTCACCGATCGTTTAAATATGCAGTACAGGGCATAACCTCGAATTCGACACATTTTAATCTCTGTGGAATGTTTTATACTTTGTTATAATGGATTGGGAATTGTTATTGCATTAGAAAATTAAAATTATATTTCGATTCATTCTCGAGATTACGAATGTAGTAGTATCTCGTGTACATAGGCGTCACCACAACGTTAGACCAAAAACAACCAAGGGATATATATCGATCAGCATCTTTCGTCTGACGTTAACAGCTTCATTGTATTTCGTTGTGTGAAAAGTGTCACTTGACGTTTAATTTCAATTAAAGATTTTAGTAATTTCCTTCATAAAATGGGAAGAAGAGCTCACGAATCAAGAGATATTCGGAAATTGAAAAAGAATGAGGCTAGTGATGATGAGAGTGATGGGAGACAGGTTAGAAATAAATGATCGAGATGCTCGAATTCACGAATTGTCACTAAAAAGTGTAGATATTCGTTAACAAATAAATGATTTCGTGATTCTTCCGGATCGTTTGTCGACCGTCGAAAAAGAGAGAATCAAAGTCGGAAGATAGAGAGAGTTCAAAGTCACCTGCGAGTTTAGAACGTCGAAAACAATACACTAGCTTAACATTGCAATCGCGATCGAGATCTCGAACACGATCAAAATCGCCGGAACGATCTGATTCGAGAAACGTTCATCAGTCTCGTCAAAAAAGATTCAATGTTTAGTTTTAATTTTTTTTTTTTAAAAAAACAAGGCAGTGCTAAGACCTAACCTGATTACAGTCAACACGAGAGGTGGGAACAATATTGTTTGCATTATTGGCAGAGAGAGCATGCACAGTTAGGCATGACAAATCTGACCTAATGTTTAAACATTTATAGAAAATCTGAGAGATGGAACGTCATCTGGCAGGCGATCGTCATCTTTGTCCGTCATCTGCTGCCCAGCTGCCCAGTTGATCAGCAAAAACAAATGAAGTTTCAAATCAAATTAAATCTATAGTTGAGAATAATGTCATGAATTCTGCATTGGATGAAAATATTTTAAAAATTCTCGGCGATGATCCAAAAAATAGGCAACTGCGAAAAATGAATATTCATCCAAGTTAAAGCTCAAGATAGAATCATTTTTTAATAAATGATTTTAAAAAAGAAGACATTGATGCTCTTTTAATTAAATACCCACGAATATGAAATTGCAATTTTGAAGCTCCAAATCTGAATGCTGAAATTGGCGTGGTGCCTCGCTCGCTTCGCTCGCTTTGAAACTTGGACCCAGTGGGGAGTCGGCTATTCCTTAATACTCGTTCGTTTACTAACAGCTTGCAATTATATTATAAAATTATATCGATATTTGGGGGTTCAATCATATTTATGTCCCAGTGGCTTCCATATAAATGTTACAACAATATAGTGTTTCTTATATGTATGAAAATTGAAAATGATTAACAACTATGACCTATGGCCTGAGTCGACGTAAAATTGAAAATGAGCATTTTCAAAACTTCGACCCCGACGACAGGCCATCCGAAGTATTCATAAATAAAAGTTGCAAAACACTTACTTCATGCACTTGTATTGTAATAGACTATTCGATGTATATTACATGTTTACTGTGTTTTACTAATTACTGTCTGTATTATTATGATCTTATATTTATACATATAATTCGTCAAAGATATCTTGAAAGTATCGAAAAGATCTCTGACGGATATCTTTTAGATATCTATAAGACATCTTTTAGATATATCGAAATAGTTGTTTTCGTATCAAGGGCGTAAAAGAACTTATGCGCCCGTAGGTGATCACCGCGCCCAAGGGACTGGCGAAAACTTCCCCTGGTCGAAACGTCGAAATTTGATAAAAACTATTGGCTATTTTTTATGCCCATGTGACTAAATTCAATACTTTTTCAGACAATAGTCATAAGTATTTTAAACCAGTTTTTATGGCATTATCGTTGACTTTAGGAAGAAAAAGCATACAACCTTTTTTGTAGAGAATTTCATGCTCTATCCTTTTTATTTAAAATATTTTTCAATAAAATTTATATTTTTACAAAATAAATGCAAAAAACTACGAAGAAACGTAATTAGGGCTAATGTTTTTTAGTAATGGACGGATGGATCTGCGCCAAAATCTAATCAGATCTAAGTAATGCCAAGACACATATTTAAAAAAAAAATTATGTCGAAACGCTTATTGGTTCGCGAGTTATCGCGATTTATTATATTATATTAGCCCCAATTACGTTTCTTCGTAGTTTTTTGCATTTATTTTGAAAAATACAAATTTTATTAAAAAATATTTCAAACAAAAAAGATAGAGCATGAGGTTCTCTACAAAAAAGGTTGTATGCATTTTCTTCCGAAAGTCAACGCTAATGCCATAAAAACTGGTTTTAAATATTTATGACTATTGTCTGAAAAAGTATTGAATTTGGTCACCTCGGCAAAAAAATGATCGTATAGTTTTTAATCAAATTTCGACGTTTCGACCCCCTACCCCCCAGCGGTAGTCTTCGCCAGCCCCTCAGGCGCGGTGATCACCTACGGGCTCATAAGTTCTTTTAAGTCCTTGATACGAAAATAACTATTTCGATATATCTAAAAGATATCCGTCAGAGATCTTTTCGACACTTTGAAGATATCTGTGACGAATTATATGTATATATATATTGTATATATGAGATCATAATGATACAGACAGTAATTAGTAAAACACTGTAAACATGTAATATGCATCGAATAGTCTATTGCAATACAAGTGCTTGAAGTAAGTGTTTTGCAACTTTATTTTTATTAATACTTCGGCTGGCCTGTTTTCGGGGTCGAAGTTTTGAAAATGCTTATTTTCAATTTTCATACACATAAAAAACACTATATTGTTGTAACATATCTATCGAGGCCACTTGGATCTAAATATGATTGGACCCATAAATATCAATATAATTTTATAATATAATTGAAAGCTGTTAGTGAACAAACGATTATTAAGGAATAGCCGACTCTCTACTGAGTCGAAGTTTCTGAGCGAGCGAAGCGAGCGAGGCACCACGCCAACACTAGTTATGTATATGTATTTCATAGTCTGAAAAAAAAACAAATAAACATTTTCAGGCGAAAATAGATGTTATTTAAAATTCTCTCGCTACCATTTTGAATTCGCCATCTTTGTCGTATAAAAATTCCTGAGTAAAATTTTCAGATTAAAGTACATTATTTTTAAAATGTTTGAACCGCGATTATGAATTCTCCGAATGAAGGCAGCGTTTTATAACTTCCTGACCTCAGCTCGATTCGAGAATCTCGAGACTCGAATGAATACCTCTTGATACAATTCTCAATATGGCGGCTTATACTCAGCTGATGTGCCTGCACATGCTGTCGCAGTTATTTACAAAGGCGATATAAAGGTCAGACCTTCATTTCCAAAGAAAAATCGTTTACATTTACACGATAAAAAGTTTGAACATTATGAGACCAACGACATTTTTTCCAAGACAAAATGTTCTTGAACTTCTAAATCTCTTTTTCATTGTGTTTCAGCAATGCGTAAAGCCTGGTGACACTTAAATTAGCCCAATGTTTCGATATTTTGGAAGTTTATTGTAAACGTAAAAATCAATTTTTGTAACGGTAACTTGATTTTTTAGATTCTGAAATAAACAAAAATTATTTATTTATGTCAATATTTTAAGTAGACAAAGTTTTAAAATGAGTTAAATGGGTTTTGAAAAAATACTTGATGTTCTCAAAATCAATTTTTTACGAGGTTTTCCTATATTTTTCCACCTAATTTTCCCAATTGTTTCTGGAAAAATGTATGGGTATTTCAGATTGCGATATTCAGATTGTGATATTTCAAATAATAATGCTGAATACGCTTATTGAAAATTGGAAACAATAAAATATTGATATTAACAAATAAGTTTTTGTTTTTCATTTCAAAAACACGTTTCCGCTACAAATATTGATTTTTTCGTTTAAAGAAACTTCCAAAAATATCGAAAAATAGAGTTAATTTAAGTTTTACCTGGAGATTTTTTTCTTTTACATATTCAAATAGTCGTGAAATATTATGTAACAGAGATTTGAAGGTGATAGACAGTTTTGGATTGAACTCCGTCCATGCTCACCGTGGAGAACAAAGGACCATTCTTATTTAAAAAAAAAAATTCTTGAGGCTCTTGTAATGTTTTAACGTAGTCCAAATTTATTGGTATAATTTCCTCGTTACATTGTTACCTACAACAAAATATTAGACAATTATGTTTTTATTCAATTCTTAACATTTTGTTAATTTTCAAAATTTTGTAACATTACAAAAATTACAATAAAAGAATATACATAATATTACAGAACTAAAAAAGCATAATATGAAAATGTTTATTTTTAAAGAAAATAAAGATGAACGAAAAAAAATGTTCCTCCTATCGGAACAGAAGTTATAACATTCTCTACTGCTTGTACAGATATTTTGCTTTGATACCAGTGACTACAAAGAAATATTTTCATAAATTTCATTTTTTTTACATATGAAGGAATGGTTTACCAGAAATACAATATTTGGACAAACGCACTTAACACGTCTACGGATATGCAAAGAAAATGTTTAAAGCTGGGGGTTTTGAGGAATTGAATTTTATATGTTTTCAAGAAAAAGACCGCCATTTGGTTATTTAATATGATTAAAATGTTTGCTTCATTTGATAAAGAATATATTCCTACACTGGATGAAAACAAAATATTACAAGTCAATTATTTGTGAAAATATGGGATATTTTATTAAAACTCGTGTAACTTTCGTTAAAAAGAAGCCGGGGTAGAAATTGATTGAGGCCCTGATCAGGGCTTGACCACTTTTTTTCGTTAAATTGTGAAATATGAGTCTCCTTATTTTCCTTACCGAACCATCTTCGATATGAACTTATTCTGGGCACATGACCTCTGTCGATCATTGTCGTTCTTGACGTACCTAGGCGATAATAGTATATTATGTAACAAGGGCGAAATTGCCGATCTTCAACGAGTGCTAACTTTGTCACGAGCAAAGCGAAGGTAATAATCACCCTCGTGGAGGTCGATATTTCTCCCGTGTTACATACGATATTATTTAATACGACGTGTACGGGGCTCGATAATTTGCGTCCAAATATTTCACTGTAGGGCGCAAAATCGAGTTCTACTCCCGGAGTGTTAAAAACTATAATAACAAACTTTTCAGTACACAGCTAGAGCATATTCAAATAGACACTCTTATGTCGAGGATCTATGTAATCCATAATGCCGGAGCGATTGAAACACCTATATGTTGTGGATTTAGGACGAATACGAATGCAATCATGTTCAAGGGTGCATTCGGCGCGTTCCGGCATCCAGGCTTCGTTTCACGAGTCATTTAGCCCTCGAGCGTTTTGCTCTTGGCGCTCATTCGGTGTCCGTGGAAATTCGCATAATTTCAGCCACGCACTGTCGCCCTGGAACATTTAGGTAAATGGGCCTGTTTACTTGAAGCGTCTACCGAAAGTTCGCTAGAGAACAGAAAGAGCAACTAGAGCGACGTTGAAAAAGAAGAAAAAAGAAGGCAGGATTGGCGTAAGGGCAGTTAACTTGATTAATTGCATATTTATGTATCAGGCCACTTAGCCAAGAAACCCCTCCTTCGTCTTCCTTTATCTTTTTCTTCTGTTCGTGCCTCAACCGCTACTTTTGTTTCTTTTTCTTACTCTGTTTCGTCCGTCTGCGTTTCGTCGGGAACCCCAGCCTTCGGCCTTAACGTTGAAATAATACAAGCGAAATAAGGTCTGCTAAAATGTTTAGATACTAGCGACGCCCGCGTCTTAAATCACGAGCCCGCCCCGGGCTGTCGACTGACTTCAGTAGTCCTGCAGGGGTGTTCTTTTTTATTAAATTGTTCGACGTTAAATCTACAACAAAATGGAATTCATAAATTATTATTATATTCGAAATGAACGAAATATTATCCATATGTTTCTTTCTAAATAAAATAAATCATACAAAAAAAGGTTTAGTTAATGCCAGAATTTTGATATACGGAACTTAAATACTTTATCAACCAAGGCTGGGAAAGTTGAGTCGCTACATTCAAACCAAATGGCTTTGCAAAACACATTCTGGACATAGTCTGATCAAGATTGAAGAAGCAACAGTTTGATTTTCGAAACAACTCGAATGTACGAAAAGAGTGGCGATTACAATAACCAAACTCGTTTGGTTGGGAAAACTTTCATCTATTGCGATGTTTATGGAGTATTTCGAAGGTAATTTGGTATGCAGCACATCATTTTGTGTAAACCTACAGGGTAGGAATTTTGGAATCGTGGCCGCTCGATCGGTTAACGAGCCCCACCAATTCAATTCATTTGTCAAACGGATAAACTTCCCAAAGCGTCGCTCTTCAAATCTTTAGCACGCCCATGCTTTCTGACGTATTTTGGTCCGCTGAATTCGAATATCATAGTGAAAATTAGCGGAAACTCGGTTTTCATGGTGAAAATCGTGAAAAATCTATAAAGAAGACGATATTTATGGGACTGCCCCCTTTGTATCATTCCAAGAATCCACGATCCTTCAACCCCGCGTCCTCTTTGGTATTTTCTACAACCGATCTTGCACTCGTCTACCTCGATAATTTTACCACCATCCCCAATTTGTCCTTCATCCTCGAATTGTTGGTCAAGTACAACCATACAATCATCTCTGCAAAAAGAAAATCTATCAGCCACTGTTGAAATTGTAACTCCATCTATAATGCTGCATTCACGTACAGTCTGCTGGAAATTATAATTAACTGCAAAGCTATACGTGATCAGAATGCAAGTAGCTGCAGATACATGGCATCTTTCAAACCAAGTATTTTCAGCCACTGACACAGTGTGACGAATGCCTTTGTGACTGCAAACGAACCTGCTACAAACATTCTTGGATTCTTCCAAATTCATGTACATCTTGTGTTTGCGGCAGTATTTGCTGGGTGGAATTAACTCCCTGTCTCTCAATAATTTTAAAGGATCTTTACAACACCGAAGATGGACCGATAAGCTAAACAAATTATAGCGCTCTGCCATTGCGTCGAATTATCACAGTATAGTTAAATTATTCTGACTAAACCTGAACCCTGAATATGTACCAACCGTAATTGCACTATTCTTACGGGCAACAAAATACTTCGAGCGACGTGATGTAGACAGCGAGGGAACTTCGTGTACACAGGCTACGTACGAAATTGTAGAAACCGTAACTACACATCGTCATTTTTCTTCATTTCCGTCACTTCTACATAAAAAGTACATCATACATAAATTGTCCATTTTTGCGGACCAAAATACTTAAAAAACACAGGCGTACTAAAAAAGTACACACTGTCGAACATGTGTTTGGGCTGCCTCGATGTTGGAACTCAGACAATTCCAGTAAGAGATTTCATTACATTTAGCAGAATGCTGTTTATAACGGATAAATGTCTCGTTTGATTTTGTCCATTTTTTATTACGGCAGTTATTGACTGATTCGTCCTGATAACCAACGAAACAAGTTTTGTCGAAAAATGAAATATTTTCTTTCCGGGCATCGGACATGAAAATAAATGTTAAAATATTCAAAATGACGGACTGGAATCTATGTCGAAGGCAAATTCCCAATTCCAGCCTATCTACCTGCTGCGAAGAACGGCCGTCAGTGAGTGCGGATGAAAATCGCTTCATCCACTTGCCGGTTTAATAGATGGCATAATTTGCGGCGTAGAATTGGATGTCTGCATCGTATTAACAGAAAATGCGTTATTCTAAATCGAGGGAAATTGCGACGCGGTCTGGGCGCGTCAGTCGCATTTCGAATTGCAATTCGCGACGTACCACGGTGCGGAAAAAGCCCGGAGGGGGGAGTGGACTGACTGGTTAGTTTGTTGGCTGTCTGGTTGAGTGCTTCCCAAATATACGTGCGCGAATAGTGTCACGCGTGCAATGCGTTGCGTCAAGAGCAGACGATGGAAGTAATAATGTGACAAATTTTCCCGCTTCGAATCCACGAGGATCCTGTAACCCTGGGACTGATCGTGGCTTTGTTAGAAAGTTACGGTTTATTTCATTTCGTTTGATATCGTAATAACGCGGAAAGCTCAATCCGCCAATGCGCTATTGAAAACCAAAGGACGTAATGCGGGAATCCGAGCTTTTCCAAAGCGTTTCGTGACGTCGTAAGGCTCAAACTCTAATTAAAAACAAATCGACGAAGGCATAACAGTTAAATGTTAGACCGGGGCGATTGCGATAGAATATTTAAGTTGTAGCAATTTCGTGGTTCCCCGATGGCTAATATCCGGATAATGGAACGAGCCGCCTCCGGCGCGCGGAACGACTACTGGCAAAGGTGGTTCTGGAAGTGGAATATCGTCGGATGGAAGAGGGTGAGAAAGTTCGAAAAAGAGGGAACGAGAACACCGTCGCTTTCTCAGCCGAGTAATTGATAAGGAGGAATAAAATAATTGAATGATAAATTCGTGCTCTGACAAATTGGGGGTTGACTTACGAGGCGAGAGAAGCCATCGTGTCCCCTAACTGGCTTACAATCGAAAGCTTGTCCGAACAATCGATAAAGCGCCACGGCTGATAAATAATTAATAGGGGGCGATGCGTTCTAATTTATATAAATCCGTCATGTTGAAACGTAGCGAATAATTAAACGCGATAACCGAATCAGTCTGGAGGGAGAAGGATAAGCTGAAAAAGTATGCGGGATAAATACAGTCGGAAGACTAACAGTAAGATGACAAATGGCAAGGATGCTGTTATCTTAACAGTTATTAATCACTATTCCTAGTCTTATCTTTTGCGTAAGTATTCTCTTTCCCTGGAACGAACGTACCGAAAAGAAAAACGGAGCGGAGGGTATAAAACTACGGAAGGCAACCGAACGCCGTCGACCTGCGCAATTCCGTTATCGAATTGTTCGCGGGGGGACTAGGTGGGTGAAAGAGGCCGCGCGTCTAGTAAGTGCATTTGACTTAATTTTCATTCAGAACATTCCGCGGCGGCAGGAATTTCGAGCCATTAAGCACTCGCTATCTTTCGGTTGGCGTGAGCACCGCGTAAGCCCACGTTAATATGCTGCACGTGGAGTCGAGGGTCGAGCTTGAATTACGGTGTTCGCTGACTTTTTGTGATTTCAAAATAAATTGAATCAATAGCGATAAGACTGAAATAATAAAGATCGTCAGCAAGTTTTGCGATGTACGGCCTTGGTTTACAGACTTCCAAATTCACGTGTTTTCGAAAACTTTCTAAACATTGCTGCTCTCTCTTATCGAATATCAAATTTTAGTTCAAAATTGTGCTATTCTTAGATGGAGATTTATTAAGTAAGCGATCCAATCTCTTTTTCGAGCAGTTGACTCGTCTCTTATCTGTCGAATAATTATATTAATCAAACTACTGGTACACATAAAATTTATGCAAATTTTTGGCACCCCCATCCCTTCGTTCTGGCAGCCCCTTAAGCGTCAAGTCGTCTTTCCGCTTTCCCGGGTATCTCTCCGTCTCTCTTTCTCTTTCCGCGTGTTCCAAAGCCGCTACCACGTCAGAATTATTCCGTATAATTATATTCGTTTCACAACGACACCCCCGGGGCTCGAAATTGAAATTGAGCTTCCCTAGACGAATATACCATGGCGCTACTGCGCCGCTTCGGCTCCTCGTTGCCACGAGTTAAGATTCCCAGAAATCCCACGTCTTCGTCTGTAGCAACCTTCAAGAACCAACCCATGCCGTTTCTTCGCCTGTTTTTCCAAGTGCGGCCTAACCACGTAATTCACGCCTTCCGTTTTCAAAGAACAAATCGACACCGGTTGTTCCGCCAGCTTCCAATTTGAATTCGTAATAAGTTTGTTACTTTTCCTGAGCCCTATTCGTTTGCCTTGGTATGGGAGCCCGCTTAAAAATCATAACGTCAAGAAACCATACCGATGAAAAACACATATAAAAAATAAGCTATTCTGATTATCAAGTAATCGATTATTAGTGCAACAAAATATAGGCCGATGCAGAATGGCGTATAAAAATAGGAAAATCTTAAACCTGTCACAAGTTTTTCAATACACTTTCGCATCAATACAACAATTCCCCTCCCCCCCCGCCCCATACTTTAAATCGTTCCAAAATATAGTTGTGTGCATCCGAAATCCTCATTTCTACCACGTATACTTACGTGATTTAACATGCTCATCAAGAATGTTATTGTGAAAATTGGCGACAAGGTCATTGTCAAGGACAAAAATAAAAAGCACGTTTCCCCATTATAGTAGAGTCCCGGTATAATTGCGTCTTGATATATTCATACTCTCTTTTTTCCCCACCTTGCGGGCTGGGCCTTCAGGAAGGGCCTGCTGTGACGTCAGGAACATAAAGCGACTGCGGCGAGTGGGAGAAGTGTGACTCCCCTTCTTTTGGTGTATATAACGACACCATAAGAGAAGGTCTGGAACCTAGTGGGTATACCCGGAGTCTTCTGTATTTGAATTTATTATCAGAAATATAAATCGGAGGGCAAACATTTTTTTAAATATTAAGTTATTAGTTGTAGAAATATGGGCATGAGAATAACCGGGTTAATGTGTTCCTTTTCCTGATGTGCTATAACAATCAAGATCAAGGCTTTAGGTAGGTTCGTTTATTATTTATATATGGTGGTTGGAGGTTAGGTTGATATGTAAAAGGGGAGAGGGGGGATTATAGCAAAATTTTGTGACGTTGCCACTCTTCATTGGTTTCGGCATTTTCTATTTTAATTATGCAATTTTATTAATGGATCTTATTTCAACTTTTTAACCGGTCGTCGCCATAAGAAGTGACATAAATGCTCAAGTATACCATTGTGCACTACACTGCATGATAAAAAATGTCGCATTCAATTTGCACCAGTATCACTATTTACAAATTCTAATGAAAGATTGATTACGTTGTTTCCAGGTCCATTTCTTTCAATTTATTTTCATTAATTGTAATAAGGTTTCATTATTCCTTTTGATTTAATAATAGATCTCCAACTGATAATTTTTAGGAATATCTAGCTCAATAAATCCTAAGATCCATGACCCTTTAATAACCCTTTCACGATTATATTTGCTCCCTCGGATTTTACATTCATCGATTTCCAGTACTTTCTCTTCTCCTTCAATTGGACCTTGAACTTCAAACTCATTATCGAATGAAATCATACAAACTTCACGAGAAAATCTATCGGCGATATTTATTAGAAACTGTTTGATTTTCAGCAATACTGCTTTCTCGGATAGTGTGTTCGAAATTAAAACTGACAGAAAAGCAGGATGTTATCAATCTATTCCTCTTGATAATGTATTCTTTTCACTATCGCTGGAAAGCCCCAATGGGCTACTTGCATCAAAATTTTTTGTTGGTTTTTATTGGATCATTATAAAGTATGGGTTAGATTATTACATACAAAAATATATTCTTGTGTTTTTTGTGAGTTTTTATATATTTTTTGAACACTTAAAGTTCGACTACTTTTGAAACGGCCTGTTTTGCGTGCGATTGAGGCGTGACGTCACTGTTCACTCTGTAACCTAACCTTTCTGTCCCATATATACAAATAATACAAAACTCCGAAATCAGTTGAACTACAATATTGAAAGTGTCAACACAAAATAGAAAGCCAACAAATTTTAAATACTGCTTTATGCCAAATTGTTCAAACAATTCAACTAATTCACCACAGAAAACCTTTGTTGCTGTGCCAAAGGGTGAAATTAAAAAAGAATGGTATAAAATAGCTTTAAGTAATGATGAAGAAATGTGTAACAGATCTTTGAAATCTTCATTATATTGTTGTGAAGATCATTTTAATGTAAGTAAAATGTAATGTATTAATTCATTATATTTCAAAGTATGATTTTGAATCCAGTTTTTGAAATACATTTTTAGATGAATACAAATTTTACGTAAATGAATGCGTACTTATGTGAACCTATATATTTACGTAGTATTTTTATTCGCATATATAAGCTCAACAGCTTTGTGAAATGAATAGGAATTGTGTAATACACTCCTTTGTTTAAAAAATATAATCGCTTTATAAGTTGTATAATAATGTTGAAGTCGCTATGTCTAACGTCTATATCACTTATCGTAGAAGTTCATCTGTATTGAATTCAGATGAATGAATATTGTACGTTTATATGGATTCTTAATTGACAATGTAAGTATATAAATATAAACTTCATATAATGCAAACCCTTCCACGTATATAGCAATATTTGTTTTCCCTGCATAGTTCTACGTATCCAACAGCCGAATCTCCATAATTCTCGCGTTTTGACCTACAATGAAATCATTTTAAATATTCACATGATCTTATAACGATATTATAATTAGATATATACATTATCAGAACATATCAGTATTGGATGTGACAATTTGAGGTTATGTCACTCTGCTTCAATGATAAATTGATGTAAATACATTAAAATAATTTGTAAAATTAGAAGAATTAAGTATATTTTCTATTTTAAATTTAATTAAATTGTTTTAAATGTAAAGAAAATTACCTGTCAGTCTTGACTCCTCTGCTTTCAGCAACATTAAAGCACTCATTATTTTTAAAAAAATCAGTCACCATGAATATATTGATCGTCGGCAAATTGTCGGACTGAGCACGTACAAAAAATTTGTTTCCTGACATGCTCAAAAATATAATTTTCTCCTTGACAAACGTATTGTTTCAATATTTGCAACTTTCTGTTTACCCGGGAAAAAAGTTCGAAATCTCATTCAAACCGACGATGAATATCTACGTCACGACCGTCGCGACCAATCACAAAAGTTTCTGAAGATCGCATTTTTTTCAAATTTTATTAATTTTTTTTAGCAACTTCTCATTATCAAAAAAATTTTTCAATATTTTTTTCAGGTTTATGGGGGTTTATAGAAAGTCTACATATTTTTTGTGGATTTTTTAATTTTTGATGCAAGTAGCCCATTGTTTCAGAATTTTAGAAACTATTCTTGTGATCCCGAGGTTATATTCGCCAAAAAATTATGGCGCGATCTTGACAATCTGTAAAAGAACTATAATAAATGACAACGATGTGAACGACTACTTACTATTATAGTTAGACCGTACATAAACTATTGCTTTTATTATTCAATTGAACCAGAAAAATTGCATTAAGATAAATTGCATAGTAATTTAATCTATTTCAGAATCGGAAATATATCTTTTGTTTCGGGAAGTTCTCAAATTTCGGATCAGATTTTGAGTTTTAGAATAATGATTAATCAAAAAGTTGTGTACAATGCAATTGTACAGTCAGGAGTATCAACGTCATATTTAATGCAACATCAGTAGTTAGCGAATTGCTACTTTATGACCAAATGAAAATCCCCTTCCATAATGGGAGCAGTGATCGCGAGAAATAGAACTCATAGTGACGTTACCTGACGGTAACAAGCCTAACTAAATTAATTTAAATTGTATGCAAATAGGTGATGTATTAATTCGTCAGAATTTAAGTAGACACAGAAAAATGTAATTTTAGTACATAGAATCGTCTTAGTATTGGCAAATGATTACGAATCTAGTTAACCGTTTCGCTAACCACGTAGTTGCTGGAGCCTATCTAAGTCCCCATGATAATTTTCAATACGGGTAGTGTCTAGTATCGTGGATGAAATTAGAAATTTAGACTAAATTAGGCAGGTTTATGCTGATGCTACTAGTATATATGCTAAGCTATGACGACTACTAATTATCGCTCGATTTATCGATTTATTTAGCGCCTTAAACTTAATCAAATTATTTCACGGTACTGCCTTAAACTAAATTGATTTTTATATCTCAAGGCCCGGCGTTAATACTTTCTTGTTGCTTTGCATGATTAAATATTACCGTCATCTCAACCTCGGCACCTTTGGCTGCTCGTAGGTCTTTGCAAATGAAGTTTTTTAAATGTATGTTCACTGCTTCCATCGAATCCATATACTGTTCTAATCGAATTACTGATTATGAATCTGATATCAGATTATCAAGTTATAACTGCGGCTGTCATTGTCAAGAATTTGATAGTTTAGGAATCTCCTCGTTCTTCTGATGTAGGAAAAGGTTATAGTTGATGATATTTAACTGTGAATCAATGAAAAAAAAAAACATAATTGTGCATGGTATATGAAAGCCAAATCTGTAAACGACAGTCAAATGTAATACGAAGTAGAACAAATACAAAATATCCCTTAACAATTCGAATATTTCCTTAGCAGTTATACTTACACACGGTTTTAAATCTTCAAGGGATTTTCCAAGTTGAAATTATTTTCTAAGCCTGATTTAATTTTATTTCGCTTCAGGAGACTGTGTTTATTCTGTATTTGAAAGTGGGAATAAATTTACTTTCGTAAAGTGCCATTTATGTTTATGGCAACAGCAATATTAGTTTTACGCTGAACATTCGATCCGGATACGTTGCGAAACCGGCGTTTCCCCAACATCGCTACGACCAACGGCGTCGTAGCTTGCGGCAAGAAAGCTCTGAGAAACTGACGTCAGTTTCTACTGGAAACTCCTTCCGCTTCCGCCGTGTTTTGCGGCCTTGAAGCCACGAGCTGTCTTAAATAATTGCTGGCTTAGATCTATTTTACGACAGCTTGTACAGTGACGGTTTGGCAAACCATGGGATGCAGAAAAAGGCTCCGGAACGAAAACGAGAATGGGATCAACGGATTGTTAGACAATTTAAATGTAGATTTCGAGTTAACCTATTAGCTGATACAATTGAATTGGAAATTGACATTTCAAAATGTAACAAATTTTATATTAAAATTTCATAGAATCTTTAAATGTCTAGCAAAATTCGTATAAAATTTTTGTATAATGTAAAGAATATCCAAAGTTTTATTCATTATTAATTTTTAGCACCAGTTTGGAATATCTCAGTAATTTTATAATATAATTTTTAATGTAGAATAATATTGGTTATTCCACTACTTTGTTAACGTTGGGGAAATAAAGTTGTGGTTACAAATGGTTACAAATGTACATCCGGGGTATTGATTTATTAACCCTCTTATGAATGCTTTTCTTTGATTATAGTATGTTTAACTGAATAAGTAAATGTATATACAAAATAAATATAATAATATTATTTATACGAGATTGAAAATTCACAGGTCATTTGAATTGCTGAAAGCAACGGCACTTTTTTGACAAAGTTAAATATTTTATACGGTGGTACAATTTCGAAAATCAATCATGATGAGGCTTCTGGTTCGGAGCGAAATCAAAATCATCTCTTCTAATTTCTTGTCCTTTAAATAGACTCGTGTAAATTTTTTATTTTGATATAAATTATTCTTGATTGATATTTCCCTTTAAACAAAAAGATGTAAAATTATTTAAGTGGAAATACGCTTATGAGGCTGGGGAACATAAAATATCCGAAAGGTTAAAATTTCGATATTGCGTGAGTCCAAGGTACTTTAATTTTCTTTCTCTTTACCAAATTTTCAAAAACAACGTGAAGAAAACCACTCTTGAGCTAGGTTATATCGAAATTTTGCATTTCGGTGTGTTGATTTTCGGAACTTTGTTCCTCACCCGCTTATGATAGGTTAAAATATGCTTAGAAATCGTTATCATGATAAAAATTACAATTGAACAAATAATTTTACTTAAAAAATAAGTTTTTTGTAAATTTCGCATACCTCATTCGAAATAGAGACAGCAGAAATAGTAGGATATGGTCATTATGACTCTTTACACGTTTATTTTGCATGCGCCATCACACTGAATTCCATTGACAAATTGTGCACATTTGGGTGTTAAATGATTAAGAAATACCAATAAACTTGCAGTCTACTTCTATTTTTTAAACCGACCTTAGTTTTGTTCGTAATGACGTATAAAAATTCACGAAGTAGTGCAGTACAAATCAGGAAATTATAATCAATGTACAATGAAAAAAGTCGATAACACTGCAATAATTTCGATTAAATGGTCCGAAACATAAGTTAACAATGTTGAAGTTCCCTATACGATAATTAAAAATAACCTAGTTAACACTATAAAAAAATCTGCAACAAAATATACACATATCAAATATATTGACAAAATGTTTACCAACAAACATGTTGACTGGCAATAATCCAACAAGATATTCTTTTTCCTAAAGCTGATAATGGCAATGTAATTAATCAGTCGACAAATCACAATATTTGTAAAATATGTAACTATTATTTTCGGTCATAAACACATACAAGGAAGTGCAAAAAAATCCTGAAATAAAATGCAGGCATCTTGTTGCGACACCAGAAATTATACGTGTATAATTATTAAAAAAAAATAAACAGGACGGATGATACCGGCAAATTATTCGATTGTTACGAAGATTTACTTAAATTAGAACTAACACATTTAAATGTCCGTACTTTCTAGTCCTTTGGAAATAGTTAGCTTCGAAATCGAGTGGAATAACCTTAATATCCAACACTTGACAAGGGCTCCGAGTGGGCCGAAACGTGCTTTTTGTTTATATCTGATCTTTCCACAAAATTTGCTAAACAGAACCCAATTGTTTATGCATTAAATTATTATTATTAATTATGTCATTTTTTTTATTTAAGCAACAGATCAACTGCAGATTAAGTCAAAACTTTAAGACAAATAAAGAGTTTGTATACTCTCCTCTAAAGTGTGCTTCAGATCAGGTTTTTTGAATAAGCCATTTTAAATGATTTCGAATTTATGAAAATCAAGCAAGTCGCAAGTTACATGTTTTTTAAATCAAAGTTCCGATATATTATATTAACCTCTTCGCTGTGTCGGCGATAATCAGAAAGTGGACAAAAAGTGCGCAGTGGGATCCGGTCCACGGTATTTCATAGGATATCGTAAGCGCCTGATTTTTGGTCAACATAATCAAATTTACGATAAACACAATGGCGGATCAAATATTGCGGACGAAAATGACAATTTTTACTCTACGATTTGAAATTCTATACTCGGAGTTTTTGGGGTCGCTGATCACGAATCCATTATTACATTTTCGAAATATATAGTAGGACCGCTTATTAGGAATCCGTTATCGGACTTTCAGAAACGAAAATAGCAGTTATAATATTTCTTCCTCAAAAACATTCGAGTATTATATTATTGCATACAATTTTTGAAATAGCATTCTAACAAATTAACAACTTTTTATATAAATAATAATATGATGAATAATATTATTTGGAATAGCTTTCAACCTGCAATTGATGTCCCGAATGTAGTTACCAAATATTCAAAATTGAGCAAACTCGTTTCTGAATTTAGAAGTGAAAATGACGGGAAACATTAAATAAGTAAACAGCAAAATTGCATTTTCTTTCATTTTAAAACATAATGACATATATGTATTTATCTGATTATTATACTATTTATTCGAAAGTTAACACGCTGGATGGGGATGATAGTAATGTATAATGCTGACCCTGAAATTTTGCAATCAATATGCACTTGCTATATGAGCCTGCAGGTAATGCAATTTCATAATTTGTAATCGCGCAAAACAGTTGAGTGGAATAACGTTGTGCATATTACAGTGGAGAGGGGTTATACCCTCGATGCAGCTCCGCACTGATCAGCAGAAATTAGCGCAGCCAATTTATGCTTTTGCTGTAAATAACGCGTTTATCAATGTAATATATGCTCGTCGTTGCATTCGCTGTATACGAATTGTCGCTTCATGCTCTCGCTGCACAAACTCTAGGCAATAACTATATTTTTGTGCAACATAATGATGGTAATTATTTCTATACTTCATGTAAACTAAAATTATTTTTGGCGTAAACGCAAGGAATTATTGGCTACTGTTATTTCAGAGCATACAAGAAAATTAAATCATGGTGAGTTATACTATCGGTTAGTAAAATACAAGAGCACTTTCATGTCCAAATTGCGCATTTAGATCAATAGTGAATTTAAATTACAATTTTCATTATTAAAAATGTTTAACAAGTATTGCATGTTCAATTTCAGGGTAACTGTCTAATATAAACATTTAAGTTTTTTAGAAAAACGGTCCTTTTACTCTGTTATGGAGGAATATAAAACTAATATTGACGTTTCAGCCAATTATATTGGCCTACTTCTGAATATATTTCTAAGTATCAAAAAAAGGTAACAACTGATACAATAGAATTCAACAGCGATACGAAAATGTTTGAAAAAGATACAAAATTTAAATTAATTATGTTAAACTTACTTAGTGTATGTTGTGGGATCATTTTGGAAATGTTTCGTTTTACCTAAATCTTATAATTAGTGTAAGGACTGAACGATCTGTTACTACGAAACAAAATTTGTAAATGAGTAAACAATTAGAATGTGAATGTTAAATAACTTGAGAACGATGTAAAGAAAATATTTTTGTTATATCGCATTTAAAAGAAGGAAACAAGACAATTATTTACTAAGAAATGAATGAAAATATTTTTTAAAAAGATGAAAAACTTACTGATAATTTCCAGTCCACACTAGTAACAAGTCACGTTAAAAAACTATTTACATTATAATAATTTTGGACTCATATCTAGGAGGTGTAATCAACATACAATGGATACAGACATTCTCTTGTGAATTCTACACTCAGAAAAAAATACTTAAGATAACCAGAAAAGATGATTAAATAGGCTCTTGTTATTTTTTCTGGTTAAACTAACCAGAATTCGGGTTGGTTTAACCAGAAATATTGTTGGTTTAACTAGAGACATTGTAAATCATAGATTTACATAGAATTTGATAGTATCATAGTCGAAATTATGTGAAGTGTCTATTCGGTGTTTTGTTAACCTCAAATGTTTTTCAGGTTTTTCGAATATTTTTGTATTCTCTCTTTAACAATATTGAGATTTTTCCTAGACCAAGGTATCCTTTAGACGGTGTATTTTTAAGGTATCAATCGTTCAACTTAAAAGTAAATAAAAAAATCTAAATAAAAAAAGAGGTCATGAGAAATTAAATTGTTTAATTAAAATTTGTCAATTCCATAAAAATATTGGCTACAACATGGGATAATGGCAACCCCATGGGTACTTCATTCTATCTAATGGCATGGCAAAATAGCGGAACTTTAGACACATCATTCGAGAAGATTATTCCAAGGGTATTTTCTATGTCTTTCTCTGTTTTAAAAGTTCTTGTTTCCTTTAATTGTAAGTAGTAGGAAATATAGGTAAATCGTAGTATTCTGTATTTACAGTTTTTTCCATATGAATGTTAGATGAAAAGAATCTGCAAGTTGATTGTTAATATTTCAACCCTCCAATTTGTAAGAAATTTATTTTTTGTATTTGCAGAATAGAAAACGTCGTACCTATTGATATGTGTCGCGAATTTTCCAGATATAGGAAATTCACACATAAAATTACTATATAGAAACTTACTAAATAATCGCAATGTACATGAAACAAAAATGAAACTTTGAAAAATGAAGTGCTTGAATCATCATCGGAACTACAAAGACTAATATTTTCAATATCTAACATTTTCCGGTAGCTGTATACTCTGAAGACAAATGATTATTGTAACCACAAGTTTTTATGCTATTCTCTCACATTATTTATTTTATTTTTCGTTTTGCAAAAATCCAAGATGAAAGTGCGTGTATAATTTCCGATCCGAATTTTCATAGGGATTTAGAGAACAAGTTGAGGTTGAGGGTCTCCACGTGATATTGCTATCGGTTGTATTCGTTGGAAACACAAAAATACAAGATTTCAGAACTGTATATCACTACAATCCAAATATATTTTCTAAAGGCATTGACGGCCCGCATGTAAATTCACTCCAAATTTGCTTTAATATAGAAGACCATTAAGAGAAGAATTTTAGGGATGCCTGTGTATTAATGGCACGCACTTCAAATTTTTCCAAACGTTGCATGATATAACCAAACATACGTCGTGTGGGAATCAAGCTCATGTATATGAGGAATTCTTTCGAATTTTTAATATTCCCAAAACTGACAATTATCTAATAAACTATGTAATGCATCAGATGCCCTTTACTAACTTTCAATTCTACTCTCTTAATCTGAACCAGCGAAAAACTACTAATTGACAGTTTATAGTCGCTAATTCACAAAGCGCATTTGGGATCAGTCTCAATCATTAGACACTGATTTAATCAGCGAATTCTTCTAAGTTGGCTGGAAAATCATTGATGAAATCACATTTCTGCTGCTGCAAAGCAATGCCTATTCACCGATCGATCCAATGAATTTTACTGAAATCAGTGGAATAAAAAGACGTGCTTTTCACTGGCATATAGTGTTTACTAACTGATACATTAAGGGAATTTCACTCAAATCACTAAAATCAAACCACGTGCTTTGTGCCGGTAATCAGTGGTTTTCGCTGGAAAACAGTGTATATTTACTCATTAATTCAACAGTTAGCCGGAATAATAGCTTACATTTCTCAATATTAAACTAGATGCATTCGACCCGGGTGCCTACAATTTTGTCTAAATTCGTATTGTAGTTCCCTGACGAAATGCTGATGCTTCCGGGAATATTCCCATTTTAACACTGCCAAGAAAGAAGGCGGCAGAGGAGGGTAGTTCTAGCATCGTTAGGTTCGAGTAGTTTCTATACATATATTGTAACAATATCTTGTTCCTTAAATAGGGTGAATATGCCAGTGAATGGACGGTTAAGCATTTTTCACACTTTGATCGATTGTAACTTTTGAATTCTTTTATGAAAATTTAATTATGATACCACCATTAGAGTCGTTAGACTCTGCTCTTTATGACCGTGTAGTTCAACCTTTGCTTTTATTTAATTATTAACCTCGTCTTCATACGTTTGTAAAAAAATCCGCTAAACCCCAATGAATAGACGGGTTAAATCAAATGGGACGTTTTCAGTACCAGTTTTGGATGGCTTTAAAACTTTGCTTTGATTTTACAAAATAATAAACACTGGAAGATCAATAGTACTGTAAATACTGTTTTGAATGTTCAAAGAACATAAAAATATGTATTTTGTTGCATGTTGTGCATCATACATTCATAAGAAATAGAAATATGTAGAAAATCGTCCATTCTTTGGCATATTCACCCTATATTAAAATTGAAAATGAGCATTTTCAAAACTTCGACCCCGACCGCAGGTCAGCCGAAGCACTGATAAATGAGCACGTCTTGTTCACATTGATGCTTAAAAAAACGCGGTTTAGTGGAGTTTTTGACAGGTCGGGTTGCAGGAAATAAATTTTTTTATATGTGGGATACTTCGGTTTCCGTTTTTTACGGCATTATCGTTGATTTTACGAAGAAATGAATCTAACCTTTTTTGTAGAGAATTCGATGTTCTATATTTTTTGTTTGTTAAAATTTTTTTCTATTTTTTGTTAAAAAATGGAAAAGACGTGTTTTTGGAGCGTTTTTTTGTTAAACTTCCCCATAATCTAGTATGCATTATCTCCAAAAACTAATCAGATCTAAGTTGGGCCAAGAGAAACCCAAATCCGTTTGTACTTCTTAAATTCGTCCTGCCAGTCGCGAGATATCGCGTATACAAAATTTTGCCCACGGACGGACGGACGGACGTACAACCTAACGGACACCAATTTTTTTATTGTTGCTTTGGGTTCCTTAGTCCCTGAAACGTCGACATTTGATGAAAAACTATAGGGCAATTTTTTGACGAGAACTGACCAAATTCAATACTTCGCCAGACCTATGGTCTGGGTCGAAGTAATAATAAAAACGAATTTCCTGATCTGGCTGCTGAAATATAACTGAAAATGAAACCTATAAGGTGCAAATATAAATTTGTATACTCCTCTCAAACTATATAGTATCACCTGTATGCAATTTTAAAGGTTATAAAATGTTTAAAAACAAACTATTACAATAAACATTACATAAATACCTGAAACCAATCGCTATTATTCAATTTTTCGGTGACGCCTGCAGTATCTGGAATTTCGTGCTTGCATGGGCAACTTGTGGAACTCAAATGCGTTTATGAAAACGCAAAAAACAATACAGAACATTTATTTACGATCCCTTCATAAAAACGTCTTGGACCAGAAAAACCTGCTCAAATTCGAGGAATAAAGTTCTTGCAGCCTTGAAATCTACTTTATTGAAATTGTATATAGATGTTTCATTTTATTTAAGATGAAAAGCAAATCACTAATTATATTCAGTGGTCGGTGTTAAAAGAATGTACAACTGAAGAACCAGTGAAATAGTGGGCAATAGGGATGAGTTTTGCAGGAGTTTCAGTAAATACAATATTTAGACTAGTTACATAGTGAAATCAGCTAGTTAAACAGTGAAATTGACTGATTTAACAGTAATTTTGTGAAATTCTCCAAGATTCAGATTAAAAGAGTAATATTTTGCGTTTAACTAATATATCCTTTCTATTAATAAAATTGAACTATTATTCGTATTTGTGAATACATCAGTCACCGTACTAAGTTACACGTTTTTTCGGTTCAAAATGTTACCAGTATCTTCCCCTTCCCCTTCATCGCGTGGTTTGGCGACACTCCCTGGAAATAGTCGGCAAGGATCAACAAACCTCGAAACTCTTCGGCTATACACCCGCAGTTTTTGACATGAACGATTACAGATACAACATCTGCAATTCATTGGAATTATAGCTACTCTGGCATGATTTTGTTGCATTCCCTCGAAGGCCAAAACGTCTGGAAAAAATGCTACAAATACCAAGATTTTGAGATTTAGTTTTTCTTCGTTTAAGTGCTTAAAACAATATGAGAACAATACTTTCAACTGAGAGAAAGTCAGCAATCGCCTAATCGCCGGATGGTGTGTTCTCCATATGCATCGGCGATGCGCTCACGCGCAAGCGGTAAATGTACATTCATGGTGTAAATATATACACGAGGGTGAGGCCAAGCAAGCATTAGCACACCGGCGATTGTGAGTCCCTCTGTCACGTAGGTTGGTTGGATAGGTCCATACGATATGCAGCCATTTGCATACATATAGGGTCATTATAAATATACCGAGTCCCTGCAGCCTGTCTCTCCATCAAAAGCGGCAGAAACGCCACGAAACTCGCCAATGGTTACGCTTATCCATTATTGCACCGCGCAATCGCGCCCATGCGGAATTTTGAGCGCTTTTGCGGCAAAATGCCGTGTTCCGTTGGAGACAAACGGTTAAGATTTGCGGGAAATCTAGCGGCATTGTTTTCGTGGCGCGGGTAAATAAATAATGAATACTGCTTCATGAAATTACCTTCTTCTGTGAGATTACACTCGAAACTCATATGAAGAGTATATCTGATGAATAAAATTGCATATCGCCAAGAAAATGGTACAAATTAATTTGTTAATTTATGTATTTAATATTATTAAACATAAATTTACATGAACGAAAATATCCTACTGGAAATAATATGAAGGGGTTAAAATGTGTGTCTTGTGTAAGTTAAAAAAGTAACGTGTAATGTCATATTTTTTATTGCTACACCTCATGCCCTTTACCACTGCCACTCGTATTCTCTATCGCTCGCACCTGAAAATAAGTATCTTCTAAATTCCTTTAAACTTCTTTCCATAGGTGGACGTGGTCTAATTCGGACCTACCCGAGTAGAAATTTTTCAAGCCCTGATCAGGGTGTAACGCTTTTGTTTAGTAGCTGCACCAATGCAGAATGGTAATCAATTTGTAAAAGGGATTTCCCCCCTGATATTTTTTGCGAATTTTTGACAAGTTTTTGCCTCAGATATTTTTTGCGATTTTCTATAAAATTATATATAAACGCTCTGAAACAAAAATGTCCAAAAGTCCGAATTGGAATGTGGTTGTTATAATTCTCTAACTGGAACGTTTGAAGTGGTCCAAATTGCAACGTTATCCACGTTTAGCAATAAAACTAAAAGCAGAGGTACTCTAATTTGCTTTGTATGCAATTTTAGTGTATTTCAGTGTATTCAAAGTACTTTTATTTTTATTTTTTTGTTTTTTTATTTTATTAACCCTCTACCTTCCAACTCGATCGATGTATCCCATAAGCTCTCAATGAAATTGTCCGGTACAGCTGAGTACAATTTCGAGAGCTGCAGGTCGCTTTAGACGACGCCATACTTACATTTGTCGAGAATGTAGGAAACTGCAGAAACCCACATTAAGTATAGTAACTATTTTCGTGAGTCGTGTTGGCAAACTACCCATGCTGCAGATCGGTTGTGGATATGTAAATGTTGGAATATAAATGCTTATATTTTATACGATGTACTTAATATTTTTGTATGATGGGCAGACGGTGGGACTTTTACGTCTATTAAGCATTAAGTGAATCGTAGGGCAAATAAGGTTTCAACCGTCGGCGATCGACGACTCCATGGCCGGCGAATTGTCCCGATGAGCGACGGGGTTACTGTTCGCCCCACTTCACTCTTAGTAGGCGTAAAACTCAACTTTACGCCCGCAAAAAGAGGCATAACGAGATACTTTATGCTTACTATGACGAAAGTAAATTAAATGATAAATATGCTATATTAATAATATATTAAGACAATTATAAATAAAATATGATTTTCTGAAAATAGGGGGTCCGAATTGGTCTGTGCCAAGGGGTCCGAATTAGATCAATGATGATTTCACACTTCTCACTCGGATTAGGCAGAGATCCCTGATTATAAATATGAAACTAAATTTTAAAAATTTAATATAGCGGCTTCAAAATGGCTTATTTATAATTGACGATAGAGAATTCAATTCGCAAAATAATATAATTAAAATAGCAAGTGAATACTTCATTATTTTATACTTTGGTCCTCCATTTCATATTTCATATTTTCTATTTCGTATTTGGAAAAATCTGATTTGACGATTAAGAGTGGCATAATAATATCATATCGTTTCTGAGGATTAAAAAGAAAATTTTTGTAAGAAACAAAAAATTCACAAAAATCTCAAAAATTTCCGTTTTCTGTCAATTAAATCTAATGTTACAAAAATTCCTAACGCGAAGGGCCGTTTTGAATGTTGCATTCGAATTCAGCGTCAAAAAGCTGCTAGAAGCATCTCCCGTCTTTTTAAAAAAACTCTTTATTTGCAGGCCTGCGTAATAATATTTAAAACTAAAATTTTAAATGATAAATGTATCGGAAACAATATATTTATTTCTAGTAAAAGTTCAGTAAAAAATGTTAAAAATGTTAAATCTTACATAACTCGGTCATTCTTTATCTGATTTAATTAAACAAAACCGGATTTATGCTTGAAAACATGAATCAGAAAAAAATTGTCAAGATATAAAAAATCTGCTTTAAAGTTGAGAAAAAAGCAAAACATCGAAAAATCTCCAATACTTTTCTCGTCAGTTTTCATTTCATCAACATGAGACATGAACAGTTGAAAATGTATGATTTGCAGCTTTCAAAATAAAAATTAATTTTAAATCGAAAAAAGAATAAGAGCAGCAGCGGTGAGTCGTTTTTTTACATGAACCTGCCTAAAAACGGGTTTTTGGATATACAACGATATTTTGGGGTGAATTGAAACATTGTATCATACCATTTTTCACAGTTCAACTAGATCTACAACTTCTGTCTAGTTGCTATAAAACTGCGTGTAGATTTTTTCCTTTTATAACACCGTATTATTTAGCCTTTAGACTGCCGAAAAATCAATATTTTGACGGATAATAAAAACTTGTTTAATGTTTATTTTTAAACTACAATATATATTCATTTATTATTATTTTCACTTATTAAAGTCATTTAAGATAAAAATGCCCCTCCACACCTCTTTTTACCAACTCCAAATCCATTAAATCTGTATTTTCTACATTGTGCAAGTGGTCATTATTTTGTTTCCTTCAGACTATAATTACAAGAGAATACATTTTTAGTGTACTTACACTACAAAATAAATAAAACTTGAATACCATATTTGATGGGGTGGTTTTTTATTTTTAATTATTTCAGTGGTTGTTTTTGAATTTATTGTATTTTCGTCATTATTTGGATTCAACGTCGAAAAATATTCCGGAAAAGTGTATCTGCACTATACAATAAATAAAATTTGAATCCTATGTCTAAAGGGGTGAAATATCTTTAAAACAACCCTTCAAATTTAATTCAATCTACAAATTTAACGTATATAATGTTCTCATAATGAAAGAAGCGTTTTCTACGATTAAAAATACATTTTTTAAAAATTAAAAATTTTTAACATTAGCAGTTCCGTTCCCTGTCGGAGAATCAATATATTGACGCACTTCATGATCTACACTTTGTGTAGGATCAATCATTGATATGAGATACCTTAAATACCAGTTTTCTGAGGGTGATATGCTCTTCTAAATCCCGGCAGTCTAAAGGTTAATCAAGAACAGTAAAGATCTTAGATTGATTAATGTATTTTTAATAAAAATTACTTTAATGCCCTTTTTTGACATAGTCAATATTGTCTCCGTACTTTTCGGCTAAATATATATATGCTAAAACCGACTTCTAGTGATATTTGGCGTTCATATTTTCCAGAAATAATTCCGAAATACAAGCGCAATATTACTCTTACTTTTCTTTAATATATGTTTCTTTATTCATCGTTTTCCTTGTAATTTTAATTTTCGTCTCTCACCTTTCGGAACAGAGGGTGTTGATTTATATCGATTTTTCGAACAGATTTACAATATACCGGTGACGAATTGAATTTTCCAAGGGCCACAATGACGAGAAACTTTTTTTTAATCTTTTTGCAGTTTCACGTATATCGCAAAACTGCACAGAATTCGGTATGCTCGGCTGTATAGTTCATAAATCGATGTGTTGTAGTGCACTTTCCATTCGGTCGTTTTTCGAAATGTTTTTTAAAAGATTCCATCGAATACGGTGAAAGTGAATAAATGAAATTGCGCATGACTTGTCAAAGTCGAATATTTATGTGGCCTACGTGATACGACTATCCTAATATTTATAACACTTTTAGAACAAATATCAACACCTGAATGAATTTTCACAAAAAAATTACTAAACATATCTTGAAATAAAGTTTCTCTTTTTAATGATCTCTATTTAGCAATATTTAAAAGCATTTAGGGTTTTCCTTTTAAGTATTGATTCAATTAAAAAAAATTAATCTATGTATATAATCAGTAGTTCAATGCACTACCAATATAAAGTGCAGTTTAGCTACGCAATATTACTTTTAATTATTACCATAATTAAACATAGATACATTAAGTAGATAGGCAGAAATTGGATATTTATAAAAGATGTTCGTTTTACTATTATACGATCAAATACCCGCCAGTAGTATCAAGTAGACTTTTTGTCAGTGAACTTTCAATTCGAAACAGAAATTTCCAACAATGCGAAGCTCAATTCGCAAAATGCAAAGTTGTGGGAGCATTGCGGAGGACAGTTATTCGAGTAAAAACACTTGATTCAATTGAAACTTGCCAGTAGTGGATTTTCAACGATCGTTTATTACAAGTTGGGAGTTCGTGCAACCAAATTTAAATAGCGTTAAAAGAAATATCCCAATTAATTGCGTTCGAAGGCTAAATTGGGATAAAAATGAAATTGCTATGAAGTAATTTCGTAACAATATGTCTACGACATTTTTTGCCAAAGAATCAACATATCCCGGTCAGTCTGTAAAACAGCTCTTGCTGTGACTCGCCCTTTGGAATTTTTGTATTATTTATATCTTGTATTCGTTTTTATAAATACGTTATTATTATTATTATTATTATTATTATATTAATATTTTAGGCTGTGCACCATTCCCATAAGATTTCGTGTGGAAATGTTCGCAGACATACAGAAAAGTTTAATTAATAAATCGTTCGTTTTGTATGTTTCCTTACATATTGATTATGAAAGAAAATCATACTGGAGCCATATCGAAATTTTGGCTTTCCGTGTGTTGATTTTCGGAACTTTGTTCTCCGGCCTTGTAGACGCCTGCTAGTCTGCGTCATTGTACTTTTAATAGTTCAAGCAGATAGGAAGTCAACTGTGGAGAAAATCAAATATCAGAAACACTAATCAGTGAAATTTGTTCCAGTCTACCTCCTGACAATTTGTAGTCATTATCTGCTTGTTAGCACTAATCTAGTTTTAGAAATTGATAGAGTAACATGGAACTCTGGTGTGGAGCTAGCCTAACACCAGGACCTAATCAGTTTACGTTATGGAAGGGACCTGATACGCAAATGGTTGCTACATTTTTTTTCAAAATTAACTTATTAAAAGAAAAGTAACATTTTCCGTAAGTGTTATGTTTTCAATAAGGATAATTTCTTTATTTTCAGTGTATATCACGCCTATACGAGGCGATGGTAAAATGCTTTGAAGACAAGTTTTTTAAGGTTTAACATTAATGATTCTAAGATGAAAAATTACTTGAAATATCGTGGAAAATAGCGAAGTAAATGTAAAAATGTAGAAAATACTGGAAACAAAAGCGGTATCGTCAAGAACGTTGATGTAAACGTTTTATGTCGAAGCATTTGAAGAACGTAGTATCGCGTCACTCTCTGCGGCTCTATAAACGTTGATGGGTTTACATTAACATTAACGCTTGGTTCAGCAGCCAGAGTTAGAGGTAAGCGTGCATTACAAATGCTAATGGGGGCGACACGGCAGATGCACCGCACTGCGCGAATACATTAGAGAACCGTTCGCTCGTCAGCCACTGGCTGATGATATATTTTAGATGTGTCCGTCAGGAATTTTCATTGCTATATTACGTAAGACTCCATAAACAATGAGTTATTTGTCGACAAAGACTGTCAAATTGTTTTTAATAAAAATGTTAGTATACCTAGATTAAATGGATTAACCTACACGGCGAAACATTTTCTTTGAAATGCACTGCATCATGTAAGAGTTTAGGGACATTTTCCATGTATTCTTATTTATCGATCTCTTCGAATGGTCAGTTGGAATTTCTATGTAGATCATACAGTTGTTTCAAGGACTTTTACACCAGACTGTGATTTTATGCTATTTCCTGAATGCCATGTACAATTATTAAATGAAAGGAGGATGCCCACGAGCATAGATGATAAATTCAGTTAGAGTATAATAAGAGCTAACACCAAATTCGAGTGTTTTATCATATGGGAAAGTTTAAAAAATCGTTGTTGAAGTCGCGGAGCATACGTAATAAAATGCAGTAATCTAAGTAGTAACAGTCGGCAAGCTTTCGTTGACAGTATCAAAAGACAGTTACTACTTAGATTAGTGCATATTTCTAAGTGTAATCAGCTACTTCAACAATGATTTTTTTCAACTTTCTTACATGATAAAATACTCAGATTTGGTATTAGGTAGTTATATTATACTGTAACCGAATTTATCAGTTTCGGAGGTTCCATCTCGATGCTGATATTTGCACGTCCTCAGAAGCTTCTCAGGACATCCTGGGACTGATTGTTTCGATTCGGATATTCCTGTGTCTAATTATATATAGTTATATATCGTTATATATAAGTAATACAATCATATAAATCATATACAATATATATCTACAAAACGGTAACTTATGCGTCTATAACCTGTCAACTCAAATGTACTTTTTTAATGTATAGCTGAATAAACCTAAATAAGTTTTAAATTGCTTAAATAAATAAGAAAAAAATCATATACAATACTATAGACACAAAATTCATGTAAAAGGTCATTCAAAATTGTCAATCTCGGGGATGTTTGCATCCTGAGGGGCTCCTTATTTTTACTACCTTTACCTCTAACCAACGAATATGAGTGACAACCTAACCCATGTACATTATTTACGACCATTTACATAAATGGTTTACATTAATATCACGAAGAGAGTACATTAAGTCTTTTTCGTTGAGAATGTAATCCTCTGACTTTTTGTTTGAATGAATTTCGGTCTAACTAATTTCGGTAAAAAACATGTATTTTCTTTTTAGAAAAAAAATTCAGTTTTTTCAGTTTTTACCTTGAAGAAAACATTTTCGGTGATTTTCAGTGTGATACTCGTGTTCTGCTCACCAAAAAAACATCAGGATACCAAGCCTCACAAAAATGGGAGGTATCACGTATATTAGATATGTATAATCCTAGATTTATATATAAGATTCAAACATTTATTTATTTTTTTTCTTATTGATTAACTACTTTTATTATATTCAAAATGAATCAGTATAGTATATGAACTCGATGGTTGGTAATGTGGTTGCTATGGTTTATTGATTTTTAAGATGCATGGGCGCGCATTTTCTTCCAGTTTTACTCGAACCTGCAAATAAAAACGTCAAATTGAGAAAAGAAATATGGGATTTTAAGATAAATAATTTTCATAAATCAAAATAAATCTGCCATTTTTTCCGCTGTAATTCATATATTTTTCTGCTTCTAAAATTTGGTTATTGTTTCGCCCGATGAATTTTCTGATTGCAGGTTTGGCAATTTCTTTAGTTAAAGGAGGCTTCATGCCCTAGGGACGTCGTATGTAGAACCTGGGTTTTCGCGGTATCTTTTTAAAAATTCTTAGTGAAGTTTTCTGTGTGCTTGTTCGTTTCTCGATGTCGTCATAGTGTCAAAGAAATTTCGGCGAAATTGGGATTTCTGCTTCGGTCCATTGCAATTTTCAAGTTTTCGTATTCCTTTCATTCTCGCATTGAAATTCTAAGTCGCCCTACAATTTTTTGATAGTTTGACAAATTTGATCTAAATTATATAAAAATTAAACAAAAAATGAATTAATGTACCCTAATTTTTCATTATAATTATTTTCACACTGGATACATTTTGAGTACAAATTGTGTAGAATCACTTTTGGAGTACATTTTGATACAATAATGATGCACGCAACGTTCATAATTAATTTCCGTTCAATTCCCTTTGTTACCTCTCTAATAATTTTTTACATGGGGTTTCTTTAAATGTTACGCATGGATGTATCGTTATTCCAGTAGTGATTCGTAGAGAGGTATCACGTATACGGAAGTACTTCTCTCATCCCAGTTAACTTTAAAAATGTTAAGCTTTTGATGATTCATAGTGATCATTTAAACACTGATGACAGGTATAGGAATCCGCACGTGTTATGACCCGTTCAAATTATTTATCGGAATGGTCCCAGACCGAATTGTAAACGGAGGAAAAAAATAGAAATAAGAATTAATATAATGATATAACGCATTACTTTATTTCCAAATTGAGCAGCAGAAAAGTAGTGCCAGTAACTGAAGTGCCGACACTGTCTTTTTTACATTAACAGAGCAGAGTTTAGTGTGAAAGATTGCAGATTACGAATTTATCAAAGTTTCAATTCACTCTCACAGAACGATAGAAAACCTGCTGTGATGCTATCAAATGCGCACGTGATTTCAAATATCTTCCAGCTAAAATAAAATGATGAGAAAAATGCATAATTTCTCAGCTATTTTCATTTTGGAAATATTCGATATACGAGTTTAGGAAAAGGTTGATATTGGATACAATGAAAGCATAAGATAGGTCGATTCATAAAGATTGGGGAGCACATTGCGTACATACGGGTGCACGGGTATGTCTATACCACCAGCGATTTTTAATTAAAAAGATCTAGAAGCATACACTGCCCTTGGTTAAATTACAGGACAAGGTTATTAATATGGGGGAAAGCTTTTATCATATTCGCAGCTAATAAAAGAAAAATTCACTGGAATGCAGAAGGGAAATAAAGGAAAACGAAATAAAAGCAATGAAATCGTATTTTGTACCGTTCAGTTAACATTGATTTCGCAAATTGAAAAGTGTATATTGTAATTCTCTTTTCCAAAAATAAATATTTAAAATTTTAAAACATATTTCTTTAACTAGATTTTGTGTGATGTATGTGAGGTGTATTTAAAATTCTTCTCCCAGAAAATTTAATAATTCAAAATAAAGCGTAAGTAAAGTAATTGAAATATTTTTTTTAATATATTCGATTTCTGAAAAATGAAAGTTAAAAATTGAAATTTTGTGCTCAGGTGTTTGGAGCTGATTATGAATCTGCTGTCGAAACCGGAAAAAGTAAATCAACATGGCGAACCACAGTTTGAAATAATTCGATTTCGATGAATCTCGATACTGAGGGTTTTCCAGATCGCTGATTAAGAAAATATAGCCAGACTTATAGAATTCAAAATGGCACGTCCAACATAATGCCAAAAATGGCATCCGCCATTTTGAATTTCAAAAATCCTACAATTAATTGGAAATCTGCCGCCAAAACCCCCGAGTATTATTCGATTTCTAAGAGGAACGGGATATTTGAAAGCTCCCAAACGTTGTCACTTAATACCCCTTAATATTTCACAATGTCTTTCACATTACCTTTTGAATTATTTATTTGTACTCTTATTTTCACTTGGATACCAATCGGTGTTGAAGGTTGTTAAAGTACTGGTATTTGAATAAGATTTCTTATATAAGTCATTTACATATGTACAAGAGACTGAATTTAAGTTGTGAAAATGTCAAGTACTGATAAAATGTTAATTTTTGAGGGAATTTATGTGCCAATAAAAAGTTAAAATAATGAATATATTTGTTTATGTTGGACTTTGAATATGAAGCTATCATATTTTTTTATTTCATTTCATAACTGAAATTTAATAACACATACAAAAGTAGTAAACATATTAATCGGCCATGTTAGTATCACAGGCAATGTGTTTTTTAAAAACAAAATACACTGAAGATAGTCATATTCAGATCAGTATAAAATAACGATACTCCTCTTGGCACACTTATTAGCCTAGGACTATTTAATTTGTTCAACCGATATAAATGTTTTGACAAAAGTCATTTTTGTTTAAAACGTTATTTGAAAAAATTCAACAGTTTCTTGAAAATCGGGTTACGTTCACATACTTATATCTTCAGTTTTCGAAAATATATATTAGAATCATTTGGGCGTGTTTTTTATTGATCAAATGGATAAATATTTCCGCTAGTAATAACTGAGAATCTAGATAATTTCGAATATTTCGATTATTATACGCGGTTCTAATGACTTATAATCATAGTATAGTAGATGTTTTGAATTCTTTTAACTCAATTTGACCATGTCACGATAATGCTAAATCAGTGTAATAGTAAAATGACGCACTACCATGCAGCACATCAAAGTTTAAAAGTTCCGCGACATTATCCATATATATCTCGTTTCGATATCATTAATTCAGCTTTAACTTATGCCTGCACAGAGAAGGGCCATAATATTTTTAAAAGGCATTAAAGTATAATGTGTTATTATTTTCGAATTATTTCTAAGTGGGGCTATATTAATATCACTATATTAATATCATTTACAAAAATATATAAACAATAAACTTCTACTAAAACTTTGCGGAACAAGTGCTATATTGAAATACTTATATTCTAATTTGTTTAGAATGTTTAAAAATGAATACAAAGTTAGAAATTCAAAATGGCAACTCCAATGTGTCGGCAATTTAAAAAGATTATTTTGGAATTACCTTCTAGAGGTTTACAGGGTCATTGAAATATAATATGTCCTCGTACTTTTAGAAAAGTAAATTCGACCTTGAAATAATACTTAAGGTCACTCTCATGTTCAAGTATCAATAAATAATAACGGCGTATCGCGTACATTTACGGCGAGTATAAACACCACAGTAACTTTAAACGCTTTGAATTTCGATTTGATGCAGTCAATATCAAACCTATGGACAGAAACTATACGTCCGATTTTCGTACATACTTGGAGGTCCACTGCACCTGTGTATACATGGTCATTCATTGTAGATCGATTTTTCGACGTTTAATTAGTTCGTATTCAACGCCGTATAATCGGCGTCCATCGTACCTACACATATGGACATATAGTGTATCTATCTTTCGTGGATGTCCACTTTACGTCCACTTTACATTCAAAAACCAGAGCTTGCGGTCATAAAATATACGTGTAATGAACGTCCGCTGATTGTCTAGGCAGGCACATCTTTTAGACGCCATGTGCTGTATCCTCTACTGCACGTCCATTTTCCATACAAATCTGGATGTGTAATTATGTCCATTTTTAATTCAATTTGGTCCAAAAAAGAGTTATACAAAAGTTTGTATGGTTACACGAAAGTTATTAGAGGTGATGGGAAGCATGGGCTGATGTGCAATACCGCCTATTTCTAAGTTACAGTTCGATATTGAATAGAATCTTTTACTGACATCTATTTGTGTCCTCAATAACTTGTTTTTGGTATGTAATTCACGATATGCCTTGCAGTCAAATTCATTGTACGTACATCGATTAGTCCGAGAGAATATTTTTGGTTCTTTAGATATTTTTTACCACTGCGTTAAGATAGTTAATTAAAGGATAAAGGGAAAGGAATTATCCCCGTGGGTCGACTCTAAAGTGGATAAATAGGAGACTGTACTATACGAGACAAGACGAGACAAGACGAGACAAAACAAGACAAAACAAGAATCACACACCCAGAGCCAGTCCCCCAAAGTGCGACCCATCGAGCGACTTGACCTCTTCTGCATCGCATTTGCAAAAGGGTCTGGAAAAACTACGGGAAACCCATACCGAAGCAGTCGACTGTCACTTTATCATCATGGCAAAATGATGGTAAAGTACCTGATGTCTCTCGCTCAACAGTTGAAAAATTGGTCTAACAATAGCAAGCGAGGTGATCCCATATTATGAGCTATCCTCGTAAGAATCCTCTTCCAGGGCGCTTAACGAGAAAGAGCGGCCGCGTACCGCTCTCCCCCACTAAGCTACTGTTGTAGGTGTTTCCAAAAAATTAATTCTTATTTTTAATGATATTGTTGACGAGAGATAGCATTACTGTTTACATTACGTTGCAAAAATAATGTTTTAAACGAATTGCTCAAATTGTTTTCTTTTCGCCAGTTAAGAATTTTTTTAAATGAATGAAATTTAAAGCATGATTTTTAAAAAATTCTCGACGACTTTCAAATTTCTGAAGCTAACGTCGAATGATTCTATTTATTAAAAAAGAAATTATTACTTTTCACAATTTCTGAATAATTTTTGAGATCAGGTAAAAACTTTGTTCGGGAAAGTTATAGAGAATCGTTTTCTTGAAAAACTATGCCTTCAATCGTTAAAATCAATTGATATTTAAAAAATGTTTAACTGACGATAAGAGGAGACTTTGAGTCATTAACAAAGTTGTTTAACGAATTATTTTTGCAGATATCATTTTTTGTCACAAACAATAATACTTTCTCCCCTCAGAATGTGATTGTTACTGAAAATTAAAGGCTGGGAAACGTTATTAAATATTTTTCTCAAACTTAGTATATCCCAGCGTCTAACTTTCTGTCAGGATAATATTCTGAGTAAGCATTCAGCATATGCAGATAAAAAAACATTTACAATTTCGGAAAAGCTTCGCAATTAATCCTGACTTCTCTTATTCCATGACCCGTACTTCAGCAGTCTCTCTCCACGTCGTATGAGAAAATTATACACGCACGAACTACCTCGGTAATACACATGTGGGTAAGTTAAACTTGAACCTTTCGTCGGTTGTGGGTCGTGCATGCAGATTACGTGTCGTATCCAAAAATTTGATCTCCATCTTGCAACACAAAAGGGATCGTCATAATAAGGATCGCAGGGTAGGCGTAGGGCGTGCTGCAAAGGTATCAGTACTTTCAGTAGTGACGGTATGGAACCTGTCAGCCAACGATATAAAGTTGGCTCCTCTCACGGTATTTCGGATCCGAGGTTCTGCTCTGCGCGCCCTGGATCTCCGACCACCCCTCTCTATCCCTTTTACAGGACTTCCCCTCTCTTTTGTACTGTCTATCCTACTCTTTTCCTTTCTCTTGGTTACTTTCGTTCTCTTTCTCTCTCTTGCCTACCGGCTTTTTCTCCTCTATCTCCATTCTCATGCTCTGTTCTCGTCATCCACTCTCTTCCTTTATCAATCGTCCTGTCTTGCTCTTTCACCATTGCTTCGAGCGAACTAACTCCCACCGACCCCTTCGAGCAACCCCTCCAGTCGACGTCGTCGCCGTTACCGCCACCATCGCCGCGATACACTGCAATACACAGTTCTTATTCCCACGTTATCCACCAACGTACATCGCAACGCGCTCTTCTCCCTAAAAACACTAGGCCACTAGACACATTAGTCACAATAACTGTATGCAGATATAGTATCGTATACTCATTCTACTAGAAGTTGCGTAATCTCAATTAAGATTTTCTCGTGTCCCGTAGCAACGCCACCTTCCGCGAAACGTTATCGACGAAATCTGTCTTGACCGGTTATTCATTATATTCTACATTCGGTACTGGAACACCTTGGTGAGGATCTCATATTTCGAAGAGTATTGTGACGAATATTCGCGGTGGTGGATATTTTGGATGTGCTAAATTTAGTGATCAAGGCAAGATAAACGAGTCGTGATTCGGTGAATTTAATAAGAAACCGTCTTAAGTGCTCTTATAAATATATACTAACTAGTGGTCTATGCACGTCAAAACGAAATTTAGTTTAACACAACTTTCAGTGATCATTAATCAGTAAAGGTTTTCCGTACATACAAAAAAGAAATAGTACGTTTCAACAGTCCTTATTTCTGACTACTAATTTTACCAGATTCATTGTGTTTTTTAGCGACCAAAGTGAATTTCATAACTAGTTCAATTTACCCGTTTTCTCTTTCTCTTTCTCTGTTTCGTCGCGATCCATGTTCTTCATTTTTGCCTTCACTCACTCTACCAGTCCAATTTCATTTAATAACATTACGAGATATTAGCATCAATCCATAAAAAGAAATACAGTCTTTGAAAACCCTTTTCACAAAAATAAAAAACGTGTACAACTTCATAATTAAAAATCATCGTCCTACCGCAACAGTTCCGCGCGCTATGAGATGCGGGCAAAAGCCACGTGAAAAACGTAGAACCGGCATGTTAGATGTAGCTTAGTTTCCCGCGCGCAAGCACAAGCAAGCAGTCAAGCCTCCCGACACCGACACCGACGAGTCGACAACCAACCCCGCCGCGAACCGACCCCTACACACAACAACCCAACGAAGCATCCCCCACTCTGAATCGCACAACAGCAAGAGCGGAAGTACTAGTCAGTCGCCGAGCGACCTTCCGACATTACGGTTTAGCTTCAGCTATCCTCTTGCGCTTTTTTCTTGACTTCGGTCTTCGTACAATTCCAATATTTGGACATACAAGTCCTGTAATTGAGTAAACATCGCGATTAGTGATCAGATGCAAGGGTGAAATCCAGCATCTTCGTTACCCCACATCGCACAAAAAGTTTCCGACAATGACAACTTAACGTATTTTTATCAGGCAGGTTTGCGATTTTTGGCCCAACCAGTATTCAACCCCCGTATAATCATTGAAGAGAGATAGAGAGAGAGAGAATCAGGAAGGGAAAGATAGAGAGGAAGAGAGTGTGTGCGCGTGTGTTCAAAACGGTTGATTCAAATTTACGCTTTGCAGCGTAAGGTGCTATTGTAAAGTGTTTCTGCAACTGAAGATATTTTACTGATAGTGATATAGACGACGAACCATTTGTGATCAACTGAAATCGTTTTTGGAGTTTTGGCAATTGCAAGTGAATACGGAGCAACGTGGTGGACATCAAATATTGAAGAGGTTCCAAGTGATACAACCCGTCCTAAGGTGTTTAAAGTATCTGAAAGCGCTTGATAATATAGATGCTAACAATTGCACTACCCTATCTTGAATGCCATTCTAAGTATTCAACCATCTTCGACGAAGTACCAGTAATAAGCATAACTTTTGAACCGGAAGTCGTTGACTTTGGACGCAATACGCTAGATTTACTACAATCGCAGACGCCTGACGCCAAGTTGTTGGACTAATAAACTGATAATAAACTGAGAAGAATTCAATATCATCCGGAGTGACGCATCGCGATTTACCACTCTTCTCTAATAGCCCGAGAAGTTGACAAACACACGTGGTAATATAGATATAAGCTCGAACTTTCTGATTTTGAAGAGCCAGCACTTCTTCATCAATTAAACTCCTTCTGCTCAGCTTAAAGTTACTTCCGTAAACGTGAGAAGAGCACTCACTGACTGTTCTCGAGAGTTGAAGGAGTTTCTGTAAGGATACCTACTGAGTGATTCACTTATTTACTGGAAACTTGGACCGCTTAAAGTCAAATTACTTCGTAAGAGCCGAATCGGCGTCAATTTTCATTTTTCTAGCTGATTAGCTGGAAAAAAGCAAAATCCCGTCCTTAATAGCTCAACATTTCAAAGAGGGCCAGACCGTAACGGTCAAGGGGCCCGTTGCTTTGAAAGCTCGACTTGGAACACAATACGAGGCAGTCGCTCTCCTACGACGGGAAGAAATTGAAAGCACGCAGAAATCAGTGCAGTGGTGCAGTGCTTGCCGGGGAAAGGGTAAAGTTGGGGTGGCATCGTCGACGGGTGCCTTGCCGCCAAGTGCTACAGGTCCTGGAGGTGCAGTGGTGGGTTGCCTAGTTGGCGTGTATCCGTGTTCTTCGTCTTCAACGGGGCCAAGGGGCCCCGCGTGTACTCATCTCTTACAAGGAATTCCAGCAGGTACTAGCCAACAGCAGTTTCAAAATTCCAGTTGTCGGGGTTGCTGCTGTCACCACCGACCATCAACTACAGTTCAACTCACCAGTCAACGGGGTGGTCTCTCGCTAAGGGTAGCGAGGGTGGCGTCCACCACCTCCGTCCGAGCCGTTCCCTACGCCCATCCCCAGCATCAAGGGCTGGGACCAGAGTGCAGGTAAAAACAGTTACGACATAATAAAATTATCCTAAAAAAACATTAATATAAAAAAAACGTCATACCAAGATCGCGCACTCTCTCTACTTCCGCTACTTCTTCGCCTTCTTCTTCATATTCTTCCTCGCTTAGTCGTGACTTACTAACAAGAGTAAAGAAAGGAAATAATCTTAACGATATGCATATAAAAAAACATCAGTTTCAATAAAGTCTAAGAATTTAAACGTAATTGCAAAGTAGCCTGGCGTAGTAAGATTGTGCTGCGTGACGAAACTCTTACGTGATATTCGAGCTATATACCAAAAAACCAACGAAAACAAAGGTGTAGGGAGGAGACGGGCGCAGTGGGTGGAGGTGGTGCACACATCCTCGGCAGCCCAATGCTGTTTGTTCCGTTTACGGTGCCCACGTTCCCCGCGACGCACCACCAGTCGTCCCATCCGGTCCACCAGACGCACCATCAGCAGCTGCAGCCGACTACTCAAAATTCGGTGCAGCAGCCACCGCCGCAGCTCACTCAGCTGAATCAGCTGAATCACCTGAATCATCAGGGTATCGTCCCGGTTACCACTAATCAACCCATCATCCATAGCACCAGCTGTTCGCCGCAACAGCAGGCAACTACACCAAACAAGGTAATCAGCAGACGTTTTTTAAATATATTAACTTGTAGACTGTTACCCAATTAATACCTCCTTAATCATAATCTGACATGTGGGGCTAAATTTTATCATTAAATTAACTCGGTAGTTTACAACACACTTCATAATAATAGTTAGCATTAAAAAAACTTCTTTAGTTAGTGATCAGTTATCTATTTTTTTACTATTTAATTTTGATATTCATCGATAGATTAAAAAAACAAACGTAACAAGTGAAAAACTATAATTGTAAGGCACTGGAAAACACAGCTACGACCGACGAAACACGAGAAGAAGTACATCAAGGAGACTTGAAAGTTCCCCGTCTAACTTTATTAATTAAACGCTGTTAGCGTCTGTTGCTCGGTACAGGTTCTAACTCAATGTACAGAGTCAAACCAACCCTCGTTTACTATTCTTTTGTACGTTTCGCGTTATTTAGACACGAAGCTGGCATAATTCTGGTGAATTGTTGACTAATTAAGATAAGATCGTTACTTACGTTTTATGGTGACACTTTGGAGTTTGTGCAATTCGTAAAGATGCTGTAAATATAGGATCTTAGAATAGGTCAAATAGTCTATTAAAGACTTCGAGTTAGCGAATTTACTTCATGGAGTGTTAATGGAGAGGTATGAAAGTACGGGACGATGACGTTGAAAACTCAACATCCTCCCGATGCACAACGGAGGGTTGGTTTTGAAGGGAAAACTGTGCAACGAGAAGGGAGGAACACACTATGTTCGTAGGGTGAAGATCAAAGCGTTGGAGATGATTTCATTACAGTGCAGTACATGTTTCAGTACAAATATCAAAAGATTGCTTCCGGCAGTTTATTTCGTTTATCTTTCTTCGATGTTCGGGTGTTGCATTCACCTTTCCCGAGTAAGTAATACACATACCAGGTACGCAATAATTTTCTAGTTATTTTTGAAAGAAATTTTTATATAAGAAGAGTGTGAGGTTCTGCTTCACCGAAGGTGGATGTACGTTTATTCTGCGAATCTCCTTTTTGTGTGACTCCAATTTTCCTTTATATTTCCTTCCCGTGTTTCTCTTACAATTATTCGTGTAGGGAAGGAACACTACAATCTGATTCTACTTCTTTGCCTTTCAGATGTGAATCTGTAATAATAGAATAATATTCTTAATATTACAATAACGTGGGATTCTTCATTGCCGATAGAGCTTTATTCTCTGCGTTATTTTCCTGAGTATTGTTATAATTGGAAATCATTTTGAGAAACATCTTTCATCATACTTGTTTATATGAATACGCTAAAAAATAAAATTTTAAAGCTAAAAGACTAATAATTTTAATAATGTTGAAAAGTTTTACATTTCAATTCTCTTTTTACTCTTTTATTAGGTTCATTATACAAGGCTTACCATATCGAATATTCTACTTGCTTTCAATACGTTTCGGACTATGTTTTTGTAAATTTCATGTTATAATGATATTAATATACTATTTAAAAAAAATGAATTAAATATGCGTATTATAATTAGTACTTTTTTAATGAGAAATAGGAAAGTAGGTTAAAATACATAATTGTCAATGGCTGACTATCATTGACTGTTTCTACTTACCGCCTTTTGGATGACTTATATTACTGATTCTCTTGCTTAAAGGATATTTTCTCATTACGTTAGATTCCCTAATAGGTGATATTAAATTTCTTACTGTTATTTAATGTCATTTAATACCCTCTTTCTGACTGGACCAACATTTGTTTAGTCCTAGAACTTTTTATGAAAATGCAGCAAGTCACGATTTACGGTACATTTCTTGTATATTTCATGTCCGGTTTTTACAAACCCGAGGTCCGAATAAGAATACAATCCTAATGTGGAATTTTCGCCATTTATGTGAAAATGTTGCTTCTATATATTCATAACTACAATGCTTGATCTTAAATGCAAAAATATTAACGACATTGAAAGTTAGCCCAATTTCGTTTGCAGCTGCGATCATTTTATTAGTTGGTATTAAATATAATGGCTTGGTGCAAAAAACCTCCAACAAAGGAGAGTGCCAATGAGCATAGATAATTTCGGCCATAGTGATGGAACCTCTGGAACTAATAAATTTGGTTATGATGAGAACTAATACGGAAATTCAGTAGACTTAGTAGTAACAGTCTACACCTACTGCGAACAGTACACGGTGCGGGCTTTTACTACTGAGTTGACTGTATCTTCCTACGTAAAATTCACGATTTTAACGATTTCTTCCCACGTGTTAAAACAATCGAATTTTCTTTTAGCGGTTAGTTCTCATCATACCTTAACTGAATTTATTAGTTTCAGAGGTCCATCTCAAGGGAGAAAACGTAGTATACCCGCGGGGCCTCCGTTGTTATTCTTCTTAGAGTTTTCAGAACCCGCACTCTAATCTCCTCTTTTTATTACTGTTTTGAGTGCTGCACTTCGTATCGTTGGTGAATTTACCGTTGATTATTTTTCGACATGAGTTTCCATCTTCTTGCGATTACCGGGAAATGCATAAGAAAAAATCAGAATCGAACAATATAGTGACTTACTTTCTACTATCTGCCAGTAGTTGAGCTGCAAGTGCGAAGTTAAAGCGATTATATGGAATTTCAAATATAATTTCAGGTGATAATTGTTACCATGAAAATGATGTGAATTATAATTATGATCACATATGCAAATAATAAATGTGTTATAAATAGCTATGTTTCTGTTATTTGTGGACAATTTTATTTGACGTCATTATTTTGTGAAAGGCGTTAAAAGTGAATAAAATGTCAGTACTTCAGACATAAATCATAAACTCAACCTTTTTTGTTCAACGTAAAACGTCATTCATGAAATAGCTTCTTTATAAAGTTAATAAATTACAGAAGTAACGCTGGCATTTTATCATAAAAGTTATCTTCAATGTCTGTGATATTTTTCTGGGAAATTCTGTTTCACAAAAAAGATATTAAGTGTATATGTATGGTCTGTTTCCTACACAGCAGACTTCAAATGAGTTTTTTTTGTCCTGTGCTTTTTTTTAAGCAGTGACAGTAAGACGTTCTAACAAAAAATCACTCACAATTTAAAAATATACTCGCAATTTTTTACAAAATGAATCTTTCATTGCTCTAAACAATAGTGAAGAACGTACACAGTGAGGTTAATGCAATATTCGTATAGGCGCCACAGTAATAATATGTATAGTAGTAAAAATAGAGGTTGAAGATGGTATTTAAAATAAATTTTAGTTTTCTCCAAAGAAGGATAGTGTCGATAAACCGTCCTTAAAATCTCGAGTGTGATCAAACGTCCTGTATCTACTTCCAGTTTATAATGTATTTACTATCATAATTTCTTCCTCCTGCTCGAAGGAAGAATAATAAATCTCTATAGATATACCTGATACAATTGGTCACTCACTATAAATATTTATATAAAATTTTCAATGATATATCCATAGATAATATTAAAAAAAACGCCTAACGGTAACATGTTACGATTAGTACTTACCCTATTAACGATTAATTTATTTCCTTTCTTTATTTTTGTACTCCAACTTTTTTTTTTTACCTGACAGACAAATCATGAAAATAAATCAATATTCTATTAGTTCGTCATGAAGTTACTAGGGAAACATACCAATTGTTGCGGGTGTAACTATTACTGCGTTTTCCGGTTTAAATGAAAAAATAAAAGCTTGAATAAATAGTGTGTTTTTTAAAAATGTCCACTAATTTTTTCGATATTAAAGTTTAAAATTATACGTCTATTTTAGAACGCCGTTCATTTTTTTCTAAGCGAAGTGGCTTACGGCCACACAACACCATATTTGAAGTAGTTTTAAATTTATCTCATTGAATGTTTAAGTAAAGTGAATAATTAAAAGCGTAATTAACAGAATCACTGGTCAAATCAAGCCCGCAAATATAGGTTCATCGTTTCTATTGTGTCAACTCTTTGTCGACTTTTCAGTCAACATTCATACCCGAATCTGGAATGCGGAATAAGACTTTCAGTTCCACTAAAGGCGACTTATAATAGAGTACGAAAATTCCAGATTTAGGAATGGAAGTCGACAGTGGTCATCTACAGTGAAATGACAGTCGACTGATAGTGGATTTTTATACTAAGCTTAAATTTGACTGTAGTCGATATACAGCCTATTTATAGTTGACTTTCTGAATACGACTTTACAGTCTACTTTTTGCAGTCGACTACACTGGACGAATCGATTGTTGACAACAGGTTCGTAAGATTCGAAATGTGCAAAAATCGTACTATAAAATTTTAGAAAATCATTTTCTCAAAAGAATAAGGCATCATTAATTAAAATCTAATGATTAAAATCTTATCAATTTCTAATAACTTTTTGACAAGGCAACAAAACAAAAATTCATTAACAAAAGGATTTGGGCGCACAAAACTTAGGTGTCACACGTGACAAAATGTAGGTCCAAATTTGTGAACGCACCTCACAAATTTTCTTTCGAATTGAGCGGATATGAACTAAATCTTCCTAAATAATAGAACAGTTATATTAAACTTGGAGGAAACTGATCCATACCAACCGGTTGCACCATACCATCCGTTTCATATTCTTTATAGTGTGATTCTTAGAAGTGTGACTGGAACACTGTCATAATATTGACGATTTGGTAATCGATTCCGTCTACAGTTCTCATTTTATGCGAAGATTATAACGTCCCATTAAATGTTAATACCCGTCAAAATCAACTTGAAATCTCACTATCTCTTCCAATTCGTTAATAAAAGTTGTTTAACAAATGGTTTTTGCAAACTTCATTTTTTTCATCAAGGCTTTTTTATCTTAAATAATACCATCCATTTTATAAACTAGGTTTTTAAAAATGTAATAAAATACTTTTTCACAATATATCCACAATACATCTCGAGTAACAGCGACCTTAAGATGAATGGCCATTCAAACGTTGTATCTTGAAAACTATTTAATAAACCAAGAGCCAATTGAGAACTGAAATATTTCTGGTTAGAATGCATATATGTCCCATTAAATATTTGATTAGAGAATCTGAAGACGGTTGGAGCCCTACGACACGTAATGTAAAGAAGATGTGGTAGGACAGAAACCGTCATAAAATTTACAAATGAGCATACCGCTGCTCTGGCTCAAGCTCTCTGGCAGGCATTTTACGAAAGAAAGTAAAAAACGGACAAAAAAAGCACAGGAATAAAAATGAAAATAAAACAGAGGACACGGGAAACGCTTGCTCTCCCCTCCATAAATGCACACATAACGTTGGGCGTGGACCACAGATACAAACAAACGGAGGTCATACATGGCGGGTAACAAATGTCAGACATTTACATTTAGCAGGGAGGAATTTTTCCCCTGTCCTTTACTGTTTCTTTCAGCCTTTCTTCTTTTTTTTCCTTTCAGCTTGTATTAATATTTTGCATCTTCCTCCTTCCCTCCTTACCCCCTCACTTGCTTTTATTCTAGGCTTATTTTCTACTCTAGCGATTTCCTTCCTTATCTACCTCGTTGGACCTCTGGTGCTTTGTTTCACTTGATGGTTCGGCAAGTTCGTTCTCATGTAACGGCGGACCACGTGTGTCACTACATTATGTACGCCAACCTGCCCAGTTCACGGTTAGCGTGGCTTCCCGGCACTTGCAAATTTTCCGCTTTTAAATGTTAATCCTCAGACTTAATCAATGCCTTCCTTCCTGCCTCTATCCCGCCATACTCGTTGACTTTTGGAAAATTGTTTCCGCTGACAATTTGGCTTTTCAGTTGTTGATAGGGAGATTTAGTCGTTGTGAGACAATTGATTATCTCGATACAAGTATCTGAAATATTTCGTGTGTGATATTAGTCAAATTTGTTAGCTACACCAAAGCTGAATTACTCCTAACTTTTCCAAGTAATTAATTGAAAATTGTGAATATAATTTATTACAAAATTCCAATTTCAAAACTCGATAGACACTAAAAATCAAATTTTTTTTCTAGAGTTTAAAAATTTCCAATATGCACGGCTTCTAAGATTCTATTGTTTCTAAGTCCTAATGGATTAATGAGGTTTATTAATATCTTTGTGGTCCAACGAATTGGAAGAAGTAGTGACATTTCAAGTCCTTTTTGACGGTCATTAAAATTTAATGGAAAGTTTTAATCTTCGCATAAAATGAGAATTGTAGATGGAACCGATTACCAAATCGTCAATATTATGACAGCGTTCCAGTCACACTTCTAAGAATGACACTATACAGAATATGGGAAAGACGGTATGGTGCAACCGGTTGGTGTCGATCATTTTCCTCTAAGTTTAATATAATTGTTCTATTATTAAGGAAGATTTAGTTCATATCCGCTCAATTCGAAAAAAAATTTGATAGGTGCGTTCACAAATTTGCTCCTAAAATTTTGTCACTCCCTTGCCAAATAGCAATTTGATTGATGAACGTTATGTTAAAAAACGCTTAGATATAATTAGAATTAATACTTAAATGCAATTCGTTTTTTGAACAATTTGCATAAACATTTATCAATACTTTGATAATATGAATATGATGGAACTAAGTGCGAAAAAAAATGAATAACTCAAAAAGAAGCATGGAAATTATGCTCACTCGACAGGCGCTAGTAATTAAATATAATCTGCTAAAGGGCAAAAGTTCTCTAACGAGTCGTTCGTCCAGGAGAATCTCCTCCTATATCTGCGGCATGAAGTAATTTCAAACTCAGTCAAGCACAAAAGAGAGAAAGAGGGAAAGGGAAGAAAGGCGTCAGATGAAAGAGTGAGAGAAACTAACAGAGAAGAGGGTGAAGATATTATTTACCTGAATTATCAAGCATCTTGTAAAGTAAGAAATAAATTGTACTCCACAAATTTCGGTACTGAAACGTTTCCATCACGAAATATTTTAAATCTGTAAAAATAAATTTTACAGAATTTTTATATCGAAAAATTATAAAATCTAGGTGTAATATGATTGGTTGTTCATTCTTCATATTAAATTTGTTCTTTATCGATCGATACTATAGCTCTCTACCTTGTTGAGCGGAATGTATTTACTACATTTCGCTTATAAGTTGAGACGTTGGATGTCTTAACTATGAGTGTCCAGTTTTCGCAATTTACGAAAATATATTACACTTCATGTAAATGATTTTCCAATATATAATCTCTTGGAGGGTGTACGAGGCTGGACCATGCCGCAAAGTCTCGCTGGCTGGGGAACAAAGTTCCGAAAATCAATACACCGAAAGGCCAAAATTTCGATACAACATGGCTCCGGCGTGATTTTCTTCAATTTGTCTTTGAAAATTTGTCAAAAAGAAAGGAAATTAAAATACCTTGGACCCGCGAAATATCAAAATTTTAGCCTTCGGGAGGTTTTGATTTTCGGAACTTTATTCCCCGGTCGCCTCGCTGATGATTCTAGCGGGTATGGTCCAAGATGAAACACCACAAAAACCTTTCCTTTCGTTTGATGATGAACAGATTTTTGAATTTATATAATTATGTACTTTTTCAGCTTTTAAAGTAATGGTCACTTCGCGAGCACAAATTAGTGCTGGAATGAAGGCCAAATAAGATCTATTCAATTTAGTTCGATTTCCGGAGTTCTTTCGATTTATTCCGCTATTCCAAGAAATTTTCTGTATTTAAATTATTTTCACTTAAAGAAATTTTGCTTAATCGAAAAATGATGTTCGTTATTGGCTTCGCTGAACTTCGTATGTTACGATCATTTTAAAGTCGTAAAATCAATTTTTTCGGCCTTGTGACGAAAACCGTATGTTAAGAGGAAAATGATAAATTGTTCTTCACTCGACCGAAACGGATCTGACATTTTTTAATACAACAGACAAAAAGCTTGTTTATTAGTTTCCCCAATGTTCGCCCTAGGGCGCAAAATTGTGAAAAACGCTCAGACCATTTAGGATTCGGTACCATATCGGTAAAATTGGATTTTGGTGATAAAATTCACAGCCTTCTGAGCAAAAACACTATTTATTGTTATAACTTAAGTAATTTTCTATTTGTTCTGTAAATTTTCACTCAATCTATTTTAGAGATTACAGACAATCAAAATTCATTGATTTGTACAAAATGTATTAAAAACAATACTTAAAAGTGAAAGAGATAATAATAGTGCAACGCTTAACGCACGTAGAAGTAGTCTATATGCGTATTTCCATGATTTGCAATTCTATCCAAATTTCGCAGTGGAACGGGCCTCTTTAGTATCGGCATTATTCGGACTGGTCTGAACGAGCGGGTTTCAGGACAGCCGCGGCGTTACCCTGTGCAACGGGATTTGCATCTCGGATCCCGAGATTTGCATTTCAATTCCGCGAGACTACGCAGCACCGAGGCTGTTACCGTTGCCAAACGGTAGATACAAACATGAATGCGACGCTAAGGGTTCTGGCAAGACTGCAGCCACCGTTGCGAGAGATGATGGCAAAGACGAACATTAGCTAGCAAGGATTATCCCATGATCATCCGAATATGGGATTTGCTCTAGTAAATGAGAACGATCAGTATCCAAATCGACTAAACCGCGGAATGATCAATGCACTTTCTATTAACAAAGTATAATTTGGATTAATTCAAAGACATGAGTACCTTTAGTGATTACTGTTTATGATAATCTTGAAATATTACCTATATAAAAATTGCCGCTTAAACAGAATTACTGAAATGTTCGCAAGCTAGTACCTGATAACAGTTCTAGCTTGATTATGAAGACTATTTTGACCACACTAATCTCTATAACTACTGGATAGTTAATGCTGCATCATATTCATTTAAATGATCCGGGAATTTAGAGTTTCGTACAGAAACATTCATGATTCATGGAACTGGAACGTTTATATACATGTCAATTTCACTGTCTCAGTTAAATGATACCGTTCCACTTTAAGACTTTAATAAACTGGCATTTCAAAATATGTGGGTGTAGGAATCTAAAGGTTCTACATAATATATAACCCAAACAGCACACACAACTTAGGACCGTCTTAGGAGGGTGTGATGTATGGGAATGCTCGCCGGTTACAAGGCATTTCGTTCATTAATTAGTGCGAATCATACGGTTTGCAGTTATTGAATACATTTGGATTAATTCTATAAGGGAGTAAAAAGGATCAGATTGTACTTTCCCTTCCTCTCTAAATATGTTTGTAATAGCAAAGTAAGGATGAAGTCTACGATGCATGTGACATCTTGATCCATGAAATCGATATAATTAAATAATCAAACGAACTTACGTAAGTGAAGTTCGATTATAATTGTAAGGGCGCCTTTCCTGAGATAATTAAACTTGTAGTACTCCAAGCTCGCTAGACTTAGTCACAAGGTTCAAAGAAAGAAATATATATTAAATTATATAAAAATGAGTTCCGATAGCACATTTTCAGTGGATTATGATTCGGATGAAAGTTTGAATCGTAAAATTTCAAGATTGAAAAGAAAATTGAAAAAACACGAGAAAAAAAGATATAGGAAAAGAATTCGTCGTGAACCTACACCACGGCGCTATTACGATTATGAAAGAGATCGTTTTGACAGAGCAAAATATGACCGTAAGTGTATTTGTAAATAAATTTGGCTTATTTCTAAAGGACGACAAACCTTAGATAAAGCTAAGGGATGAAAAATCATCTTGTCAAAGGTCCTTTAGATTCCTACAAAGGTGTAGTAACTGTTGTTTCTGAAATAATCTTCAAAGGTGAAGAAAACAGTAAAGCCAGGACACGTAAAGGTTTGAAGTTTGAAAAAGTCTGAGTTAACTTGTTGGTTCCTTAGAGACTTAATTTGGTGTCAATTGTGAATAATTCTTTGTTTACAAAGAGTATTCTACTCCAATATCTTTAAAGATTATAGGACTTCATAATGTTTTTTATAGGTTATAATTCGCCTGAATTAACCGAGTCAGATACAGAACGTAGAGACATTGGACATGAGAAATCGGACGAAGAAAAAGATTCTTTTGTAATAGTCCATAATGCTCCTGATGAATCCGAAGTTTTAGAAAATTCAGAAATTACGGAGACTAAGAATATTTCCCTGAGTTCGGAAATTTTAGAAGCACTTGGGGACATTTCAAAAGAAGATGATCGATGGTCAAACGGAATTCAGGACGAGGTTGCTATTCGATTCGAGGAAGTGGTAAACAATGGTTTAAGTGAAAAAATGCTTACAGAATTAACTAACAAATACAGACCACCGATAAACTGTAAGTTTTTAGAGCCTCCAAAACTTAATGGCGAAATTAAAGCTTCATTACCGGAAGTGGCAATTGGCAGTGATACGCGTTTATCAAATAAACAAACAATTTTGGCAGTAGCTTTAACAGCTATATTGGAAAAATTGCCACAAAATATTGGAAAGATACAAATGAGGATTTGCAAATTTTGAAATATGTTAGTGATACGGGTCGTTGTATTGCACATTGTTTTCATGAAGAATCTGTTACAAGAGAGATGATCATAACCAAGAAAATAAACCCATCTTTGCGAGAGACATTGGCAAAATCTCAACCAGACGAGTTTCTTTTTGGATCAAGTCTCGAAGAACAAATTAAGACTGCAAAAAATTTTGAACGAACTAAACAAAATTTAAAAACAAAAAATGTTCAAAAGAATAAGGATTAAGGACCTTCATCTCTCACTCCTCATCAATCAAAAAACTTCAGACGCCCTGTGAAACAATGGTCCCGGTCACAGGGGAAGAAAGTGTACAGGGCCCCGAAGAGATCATATCCAGAGGAAAAGAAGGGGGAGGAGAAATTTCAGCAACCACGCAAATATCGCCAGTAGGAGTACGTTCTGTAGGTCGAGTTAAATATGTTGTAAATGAATGGATGAATATCACCAATAATAGACATATTCTTCAATGGATAAAAGGGTATAAAATAACCTTTCGGAGACAGGTGAAACAAAAAGTATTAATCAGACAGCCAAAATTATCGGCTGATGATTGTACTTCCCCTTCCTCTCTAAATATGTTTGTATCGATATCGATCTATGAAATCGATATAATTAACCTCATCGTTTCTTTCTGATGCAAAATGCTCGGTACCTACGCCGTAATTCCCAAACCTATCATTAGTCTGCAATTACTTGAAATACCATAACCAAGATGATTTTACAATCGCGAATGACGACAACATGATATTAGGTTATCGCGACACAAGTTCCTATTAATAAGACGGCGTGAAAGTGATCTGGACTAATACAGATTCTAGGTTTAGTGAAACCATGAAAAATAGTATAGTATAATTTTCACATACACTCCAGTAGAGAATGAGTCCAGTTTTCGGCTAGTTTCTATCCAGTTTACATATTTCCCATGTTAAAGGTGTAGGGAAACTGGGTAGTGTGACAAAATATTGGACAGATTTCTACCAGGGCATCTCCAAAATCTAATTTTATGGCCTAAAAACTGTTTTCATTAAGGTTTATGTGAGTAATCACTCAAACTACTTTAATTTGTATTTTATTTATCGCTTTTTTTAGTTTCAAACCTGGAAAGTATATATTTTTCACTGTGCATATCTTATTTTAATGAAGTGAAAAGTAACAAGGCTGCAGTTGAAAGTATTGACGATTTTTTCGTTTATTTTAATACTTCTTTTAACTGACAACACAATTTTTCGATAATAGTTCACCTTGGTAATTTTTATTGTATTAAAGTTTCGAGAGTAAATTTCATATAGCATCCAATGCACTTCTTGTGAAAGAAAACGAATTAAAATTTACAGGCTATTGTTGATAGCTACCATGTTTAATTTCTTACATACCTGCTCTGATTAAATACTATTTATAATTAATATTATGTGTCGATATGCTTTTTTTTTGCAGAAATGTTAGGCCAGTGATTTACGATAAGGTTGGTGAGTCATTTTCTGTAGATAAGGAAAATCGAACACTGTAAACAATTTTCTATCTATATACCCTGAATTTCGATGGACATGCAAATTCTAGTCCATACAATTTTAAGAGGTGCCCAATTCAAGTTTTCAAAATTCATAATAATTATTTTGTTGTCATACTACTATATGTAGAATAGTCATATGGTAGACTTATAGCCATTTAGTAACGTTTTTTTTAATTATTATCACATTTAATTGAGACCACGTGCAATTTTTTTTCATAAAATTAAGTGGATTTATTGAAAAATAAAATAATTTTAAAAACTTGGTACTGAGATTTTATTTGGATATTATACCTTGCAGAAAATTATTTCATCTTTTATTTCTAATAAGAAAATTGGCGAAGGCTTTTGTTGTACTTATGTTATGATTTTGGCAAGAACGCAACCCACTGTGCTCACTTACGTTGAGGTGAACTATTACAAAACTGCAACATCCAAATAATGTTTATACCAGGCTATTTCAACGTAATCATGGTCGTTATTATGAATATGATGTTAGCGATTGGCAGTCAGAGGAATTGGAGCCGCCATTTAGAGGAAAATATTTTTAAGGTCTACAAAAAAATGTTTTAAACAACAAATATTGGACTTGAACTTTGGCATAAAAAACTTCTGAGGAGTTCTATTCGTAAAATCAAAAACAATTCGGAAAAAGAAAGAATAGACGTGAGAATAGTCGGCATTGAGGCAGTTACAAACATCCAGTTTTAAGGCGGGTTCTAAATCATCTCAAATTTTTCATTACGAGCATCGGTAAACGAATTTTTGGTATACAAAGTATACCCAAATTAGATCCGTTATCAATCCACAGATACCCTAGTAGACATTGATTTTCGCGCTAGCGAGCGCCATACCAGAGCCATGTATGGGCCCTATATTCTAGTAAGGCGCAAGTAGGGCCCATGCGTGACGCTGGTATGGCAAATATTGATTTCTACTAGGGTAGTGCGAAACAAACTTACGACGGAGTAGATCCACCGCAGATCCACCGCAGATCCATCACGGATTTTAAATTTTTGCACGGGAATATAGATGAGTTAGGTTTGGTTAGTATAAAAAAGGACGACCTAGAAGCGGAGGGCCCAGCTTCTACTTTATCTATAAAACCTCTACTTGTGATAGTCGAACCTTACTAACCCACAAATTTTTAGTTATGTCGAACCCAAACAGAATTTAAAACTGTAAATGTAGGAGGCCTCCACCCCCAGACTCCCGGTGGTTTATATTAAACCAACCTAACTAACCTGAATTTGAGGAAATATCGAGCCAACATTAAAATTGGATCTTTGTAGTTGTCGCAATTCCTATTACACTCATGTTTATCTTTTTTGTAATTTTCATTGACATTACGAATAAAATTTATTCGAATTTCTTCATTCCAAATTTAGAGCCCTACATTTTTTGTTGGAAACGTCACTGCCGCCATTTTGGAAATATTTATAAAATATATTACCAGAATATTTTTCACATCTACACCTATCAAATATTTCACTTCCGCTGAATTCTGCGACATGGACCACAACTTGGATATTTTCGACATGAAATAAGCCTGATATTAAACAAGATTTCTGAGCAAATACGTTTGCGTTGAATGTGGAACTTGACATATGATGAAAGCTTGAATCCTAATTTGTAAACAAATTGTGACCAATTGGAGTAAAATATTGTAAATTCGGACCTACAACCTTATGATTACAGAGGTTATCTCTAATTGAAGAAGAGCTTAAAGCTAAAAGTGAGATCAATAAAAAGAAGTGTCTAGCTTCGGCCTGCTTTTCTTCGGTTGTCAGGTTTCGTGGATGTTTTTGTCATCGCTATATCATGCCAGGCAGTCGAGAAAAATCCAGTAACCAAGAAAAGGAGAGAGAATAGAAGTGAGATAGAAGGAAGTAAACTGGGGGCAAAGGGAAGGGAAATAGCAAGAGATTGCAAATGAGAGCTTTCGCAGTAGCAGTATTTCTTGCGGAGGTTTTTAATCCCGCGGGTAACGCGATCCCTCGTAACGTCTGGCCACGGGATCGGAACAGCAGGGCGAGGGGACGAAAAATTTTACTCTGTTTCCATCTCTCTTTCTCTCTTCGTCATCTCGCATTTCCCCTTCTACCTGTTCTCTGAATAAAATGCGCTTGTTGCGAGCGCGGCAACGTGCTTAAAGCAGACCACGTACGAATGACATGGTCGCACGCGGCGCATATTGATTTCGCCATTTAGTACTGCCGTTGTATTCGAACGAGATCGGACCAACGACGATGTCGTTACTCTCATTACTAACGAGCGTAATTATCGAAATGAATGAGAGAGACAACGTAAACGCTGATGTCGGTCTGAAATTCGATTATGCCATATGCGACTAATCGGTATTTTCCTAGCAAATCTTATGGAGAAAGCGGGCCTGATAAAAAATTTGACTGCTGCATTTTTCATCAGTAGTCAGTTCAACTTCGTACCCCGTTTCCAGATGATTCACCCTTTTTTCCAGGAGTTAGATCGATTTTCACAAAATTTTCATTTATAAGAGCTTTTCCCAGTATAACAAAACCATGTTCCAGAATTCTCGCTGAAGTATTGCTGCAGAAATGTTTTATAAATATGCCAATTGAGATAAATAAAAACATCCGAGACAATTGCCTCTGTAAACTTATCCATCATAAATCTGCATGGTTGTGGATTAAGTGCTTACCACTGCACAATGTGCAAATCAATTCAAGGGGATCGAAGCATCATATACTCCAATTGGACCAACTTTCCGATATTTTTTGGACCGTCTCGGGATCCACAAGATGATCGTCAGGTTGTTTGCAAACTTGCGTTCTCTAGCAATTCCTAAAAATTAGTTCATGCTTCAAAAGAAATTGTCAGAAATAGGCGTGCTGGAGAATATCCTACAATAAATAAAGAATCCGCATAAAAAACGTCGTTCTTGAAGTGTCTCTGGAGTATTCCTACAGAAATGTTGCGCAAATATTCCAATTGAGACAAGTAGAAACATCCGAGACACTTGATCGAATATTAGATGGAGAAATGGGGTAACATCACCCCAGCACTTATAACGCATCCCCAACCGCACATTACATATACTTTCGCAACATCTTCAAAAGGACTCCTGCACGTTTCTAGGTTGCTTCTAGGAAACCTCTTGGACACTTACGAGATACATCCAGAATAATGTTGAACACACTTAGGATGAAACACTTACGGGACACGATAAATGCTTTACAGAATATTTCCCTGTACGAAGGAAGTTTATTGTCATTTCGTACCCAGGTGATAAAGTCTGCGATATAAGGAGGATGACGGAGACAGCAAATAAAGACAACGACGAGGATGACTACGAAGGCGGAGGAGATAGCAGGAGTCCGGTGAGCACTTGAAACTTCTGCAGAAAGAACGAATCGTTCAATCATGTTGGTAGAACCTGTGGAAATACAAAACATGTCAACACAGAAGTTTTATTGGAATTTTTTACCTCCACTGTAGAACGATGTACTTCGAAATGTCAAAAAAAAACAAGCCTAGCAACCACGGTCTAGTTATCAACGGTTGAACCGAGACAAAATAAACGTGATTATTTGGAAATTTTCAATGAACCTTCTAAGTGCATAGCTCCTTATTGGAGTTTTAAAAATGTCAATAAAACTTGTGTGTTGAAGTGTTTTGTGTTTCCACAGGTTACAAGGATAAAATTAAAGTTCTAAGAGCTCACTGGAGTCTTGTTGTCTCGTAAACTTTTTCGTCGATGTTATTGTCTTTATCCTTGTCAACGTCCTCGTCGTCAACCTTGTATCGCAGAGTTTGTCACATGAGAAAGATTGTAGATTTTCTCCAGCACGAAACGGTCCAAGAAATATTGGGAAGTTGGTTCAACTGGAGTATGTGATGCTTAAATTTTATTGAATTTATTTGCACATTATGCAACGGTATAAGCATTTAGTCCACAACCATGCAGATTAAAGATGAATTAGGTAACAACGGCATTGGTAAATGATGTCTGGTCTGCATCATACTACTTAGTAGCTCTCTTAAATAGTAACTTTCCATTTTTGCTGCGTTCTGTCCAATTCCATTCTTTTCTGCACTTTTAATTATTATAGTTTACGACATAAATCAATCAGATTAAAATGATTTTAGACTATGACGAAAATTTAGCATGAACCTCCTTGAACAGAACTTACGTTAGAGTTTGCCATATATTTCGGAGACTTTTGATGTCGTTTTTTAAAGCAGATGAGTAGGAATCACCCCTGCGCCTATTCCTACGTCCCAGCATAACGGTTAATCTAAAATGTTGACGTGTCGTGGATGGGATGGGTTCTACAATTTTAAAATCAGCTCAGTAGGAGAATCTTCCTTATTCAAAAGAACGCCAGTAGAAGTTCGAACTTAAACTCTGCACGAGGTCGAGCGCTGTTGTGGGGTTCACTGTATCGCCAAAAATGCCAATCGATCATCATGAAAATACGGTTTTTATAAGCAGTGAACATAATAATAATTTAATTGAAAGAAGACTTTGATGTTTGATGAGAGGTGGGAAATAAAGAATATATTGCGTATCCAAAACGACTTTTAATTTTTATACGATTAGTGGAGAATATTCGGGAGATTCGCGATAGATAACAAATAAAAATCAAGATGAATGCGCGACGGGATAAATTAAAACGATGAAACGAAAGAGAATTGCCAGACCGAGTCGGCTTGAAATATTGAGGAAGAGAGAAAAAAAAGCATGGTAAAAGATAAACGAATCAACGATCACTGACCACGGCCCAACCGCGAACAGCGGCAGCCAGAGTTTGGCTTCGCAGCGAGAAATTGAAAATGGAAATGTTTAATTGCCCGAAAACACAACGAGCACCACTCGTCGTAATCTCACTCCACCTTCGGTGCTGTTACGAGAGTAATGCGCGTTGGATATTTTCTACAGCGGGACAGATAAATAGATTTCTTTCTCTCTCGCGTTTCACCGCCCAATGTTTTTCCCTTCCTTTCATCAGCATTACGCTTGTCAACATACGCGATTGCGGTTATTTAATCGCAATTCCAATCATTAGTTAGTTGTTTCGGGGCAACACTAAATTAATCGTTTAATATTTCATCATCAAAATATTATTTATATTTAATCATTTTATTTGGATCTGCTACCACCATGAGTGACCCAAGAAGCAAAAGGCATCGCTGCAGCATTGCCAAAGTCGAAATGCCCTAACTAAGTTTAATTAGAGTAAGCTACACTTTAAGACTTAAAAACAGGTCGATAATTACGTAAATTGGATATACTCCCTAAAATTTTGTTTGAACATACCTTTTCCGCCGTATTTTGATACGCTGATTACGAATATCATAGTGGAAATTGGAGACAAGGTCATCTTCAAAGTCAAAACTTAAAAAACTGGTTTTTCTTTGCGTTTCTTTTAATTTATTATGAAAAATACATATTATTATAGGATATTCTCCAGTACGCCTAACTGTGTTATATATTGAACGTGGACACGCCAAGCCTGCCATTCTGACTATCAACCTTTGCTTATGGGTCAACCGTTAGTATTAGGAAGAAAAAGTATAAAATCTTTTTTGTAGAGAATTTTATGCTCTATTTTTTTCGTTTGAAACATTTTTTCGTCTGATATGTATTTTTTAAACTAAATTCAAATGAATGCCAAAAAAACGCAAAAAAAACATTTCTTCAAGTTTTGACCTTGAAGATGACCTTCAAGCCAATGTTCACTATGATATTCATTACCAGCGCATCAAAATACGTTGGAAAAGGTATATTTAAAAAGAATTTGAGGGGTGGGCTATTTGGAAGTACACCCCGTAAATTTAACCTAAAAATGCCTTGAAAGTCGTATATTAAGTTCACCCATTACCGCCTAAAAGACACTTTTTTTTCTGCAATTGTAGAATTTTTTCATTTATAGTTATTTTCATCATTTCCCGCATTAGAATACCTCAGAAATTTACAAATATTGCGTCAAAACTGTTTGGACTAGCAGATAGAACTAGTGTCAAAAGTGAATGTGAAAATGGCTGCCAAATTAAATTTTTTTTCAAGATCATAGTTGTGTGTACTCGAACGACTCTCCTGAATAAAATCACTTCAAACTGGGTTCTCTGATTTTTTTTGGTCGCTGACTCCATATTTTAAGTTAGTTTTCAAAAACTCAAAATGGTGGATTCCATCGTGGCAAAGTTATTTACTTTCATTCTTGGTACTTTGTGGTTTTTGGGGTCGCTGAATAATCACTTTATGTAACTTCGTAGCATAAAGCGACTTTTGTGCACTTTTTCTCCTTCGTTACATAAAATATCGTATGCCCCACGTGTAAAAGTGTATTTTCCTCGGATAAGAAAACTTATTAAAATCCAATATTACGGCCTGCATGTAGTCCGTAAAATGAAATTTTTGATCACGTTAAACATGAATCTGTGCTGTCAAAAACATACCCCATACGGACTAAATCCAGTCCGCGAAATCAAATTTTTACAGTTTTCAGTACTAAAAAATAATGTTTGACACACGGCCGTAATATTTTACGAAATTGTATCGAAAAATACTATTTGCACATATAAGCAAATATTTTTTTAGGATTAAACTTAGAAAAGTCGAAATAGCTTCAATTAGGCGCACTACATTTATTAAAGAAACATTAAATTCTAATAAAACTTTATAATTTTTTCAACCAATGGACAAAAACGATTACTCGAAGGTTTACTTGTCAATGTCGTTCGCCGTCGGTGGCGTAATGAAGCCTGACAAAAATTAGTCACTCAAAATAACAGACACTAAATAAGTTAGTTCCTGGCTACGATCAAGAACGAAGTATACGGCGTTCTCACTGATCTCATTAATTTTTCTTCAATTTACCATGGGAGTAGGATTAAATTAGTTCTCGTTTCACAACTTTATTGGCTTTGAAAGTGCATCAAATATGATCGTTATGAGATTCCTCCAGAATGAAAAGTAAATCGTCGACGGATCGCTTTAACAACAAAACTGGCTAGAACCACGTCAGCGTGCGAGAAGTCTCTCGAGAAATATTGTTACGGATGTCGTTGGGAATCTCGGTGGTGTACCGCCGTCACCGGGAAAGCACCCTGGATAAATATGGAAATCCTGTCGTTTCCTGCTGAAACCCTCGCGTTTCGAGGGAAACTGCTCGCAATGCATCGGACCCCCCTGGTGTTTATCCCTTGGCACTAGAACGATGCGAAGCTCGGTGCAAATATCAACGGGTGTTTTATGTACACGCGTTTGCCTGTCTGGGTGGAAAATACCTCGGAAAATACTCATATACGAGGATTTCACACCTGCGTAGAGACGCCAAAGTCAATGTTGTTAATTACGGACTGGAATTGATTATCGCGATTTTGCGGAGGCATTATTAATTTAATTTCTCGGCCTCACTTCGATTCCATTCATTAACAACGCTCCCTTTAGAAGATTTAACGAAAATCATTTTAACGGTGAGTGCTTCGCCGCCGTGCTGTTGCCCGACGAGAATGGACGATCTTTTTATATGCTAATAGCTTCCGCACGCGTTTTTATGGCGCATTTGCCGCTTAAAATCGCGACTTTTTCTACTTGTCAATATTTTTAACGAAAAGCGGGCAAAATGATACGAAGTGAATATTAATTTTATTTACAATGCGCTGTCAAACTCGATAACTTGGACTATCGCTTTTTTCATGAGACAATGTTTTACCGTAAAAAGTAAGTCATTGGCATCATTTCTGTGGAGGAGTAAAAACCGGTGTATTGTTTTATTTGACATTTTAAAATTAGTCTCTGCATGGATAAAAAAATGTGTAACACTATCTGAAACGGATTTTGCTTTGCTTACAAAGTTAAATTTACAAAATGATTTTTCTTATTATTATTGTTGCTATTAGAATTATTGATATTCTCTTTCGTCGTGGTATCTTTTATAAAAGTATTTCCTTTTTTAATATGTTTCTCAATAATTTAAATATTATAGTCACTAGTTAACAACATTTGTTGAATTCATATTATATTTTTTAAATTTAAATATTGATAAATTAAGAGATACTAAACATATTTTTTGTATTGAATTAATGTTCGTTAGAAAAAAGGAAAGCTACCATAAGTTTTCCAAAATAAAAGAAAAATATAAATGTTCACCCTATATGACAAAGATGGTGTAACCGTGGCCGTGAAAATCGGTAGTTGTAGTAATGAAAGGAATAAAATGTTCCTTGGTAAAGACATTTATTATGAACTAGTAAAACAAAATCCTACGTAGAAGTTGTGATCAACACGTTGCCATCTAAAGTTTATTGATTACCTAAAGCTTACAAAGTGTCTTAACTATGTAGATCAACTAGTATTGGGACACCTACATATTATTTATCATTCCAAAGATCATTTTTAACACTTTGTCGCGTAGTGCGGTTAAACCAATAGCATATTTAAAAAACAATTATGCGCTAGATAAAATTAACGATTGGATTATTCTTATAGACCATTTTTTTTTCATTTCGATGGCTGGTACGAAGAACCGGACATTTCAAAAGTTAGACGAAGAACCGGTGATTTCGAAAGTTTGCGACGAAGAGCCGGATATTTCAAGATTTTCTATAGCGATTTATTATATCGTAGCCACTTGTGAAATGTCTGGTTTTTCGTCGCAATTACGAAATGTCCGGTTCTTCGTTCCAAAAGCGAGTTGTTTGGTTTTACGCCTTACTTTTGAAATGTGTGGTTCTTCATACCAACCATCGATTTGATGTTACCTCATTGTTCACCAGTATTCCATTATAATTAGTATTAATTAGCATAGACAAATGTTCGTAACTAGTTCCAAAAAATTCTATATGTGACCTGGTATATGAAAAGGATGCTTACGTGTAAAAAATCATTTTATACTTTTTTGCCGATTCGGATAGAGTTTGTGACGCTCTTTCATATGACGTTATCCGAATATCATAGTTTATTTAAAAGTTTATTACAAGTGAAGAGAAAGATGAATACGAATACAACAATTTTTAAATTGTTTAATTGCAATAGCTGTTTTCTCGACAAATTTTTGCCCATAAGCAACCTTTTTATGGACCACGTCACTTATATGAAATTTTATATACAATATTCTTTATTGCGGAAAGCACGCATGTTCAATTAAACAATACTTCCGGTCGAAATAGATGTAAGAAAAATTGTTAAAAAGATGATAAATTAATGTAAATACAAGTAGTATTAACAGAAAACATGATTATAGAAATTTGCATGACAAATATTTCACTTTAATTAAACTTTTATCGCAAATGTTGATTGTTAACAAGTTTCGAATGTTTAAAAAGCAACGTTTTTGTGAGCTGATGTTACTATTGCCTTGATTAGAGAAGATGATTAAGCGTTTTACACTCGATAATAATCGTTTAATATAAAAAAAAATTATGACCAAAATTTTGGATACCCTATTTTGAATTTTTGATATTATAGATTAAAATTGCGAAATTAAACCAGAATATATGATAAAAATGATTTCCGTGAACTTGAAGAAAACTTTCAAGAAAATTATTTTTGTTATCATTGCCAGAAATATTTTTTAGGTTTACTATAAAAAATGATTGGAATTTAACATCGGTTCACGATCAGCCACAAAGGTGATAATTCGATGATAAATTGATGTTATATAGTCTTTATGAGGGTTCTAAAAAATAAACATGGAATATATAGGTGGGAATAAAAGTAATAGACATGCAAAATATTTAAAAAATTACAAAGAAATATATATTCACAAAATAAGATTAGAAGATGAAAAACTTTTTCAATATTTTTCACCCGAACAGAGAGTTTGAATAGAAGTAGAGAAAGGGCGGTTTTCATTGTTTCAACCTCTTGGACAGATCCATTCGGAGGGAACGAAAGAATGCAGAACCATAGACGAGTAAGAGAAAGTTGCAAGTAACCAAAGGACACCCACTTCGTCTTGCCCGAAGCTGAAGACCTCGCCTGCTCCGAACCTCGTTATCTTTTTATATTTAGCCCTTCTCTCCCTACCCTCCTGGCATCTCTTTTTTTTAACTACATCATCCTCTCTCGATTTTTTCTATATGACAGTGCAGTCGTCACGGCTGGAAAAGTCGGGAACGAAGGGTGCGTTATAGCGAGAGCGCAAGCTCGAAAGGAAGAGAGCTTCGTCGAAAATATAATGCGCCAGAGAAAGAAACAGACGGTTCCTACCATGTGCACGCGTGACACTCACATTAATTATTTTTCCTTTTGTCGTCGTCACGAGCAAGACCTCAGGGCCACTGTTTTGTAGCAGGTTTCCACAGTTTATCCGTGCTGACGAGCTTGGGCTTCGTGTACCTTCATGGTGCGAGCGCCGCTGGTACTGTACATAAATACGAGGACGATTTTCATCGTAAAGCTCGACTTTTATTTGCCTCGCGATATTACGTCGCCGCGTAAGCTCCCCGTGCCCGGAAGATGCAGGCCGTTTCTTCTTGCGCGCGATTACATCGGTAATCTCTTAGCTCGTAACTCCCGGAGTCGACAAGATGCCGTCGTTGATGCCGCAACCACCCCCTCCCCATCTCGACCGAAGGCTTTTTATACTTTTCCGTGGCTGCATCTCGAGCTTTTATAGGTCCGGGCGTAGACGACCAGAGCGCGATTACCGATCGCCGGTTATTAAGTTTGCAAATGTATTTTATTACGTTATGCTTAAAACCGGTAAGCAAAAAATATAAAAGCTCTGCTTTCCTATGAATATTCACGCAAATGTACCGGACAAAAAGTAATCGTGAAAATTGTAATTTCAGGAAATAAATTGAATTTCGCCTCTTTGGTATTTAATTTCTTGTCCCTCGTTTATTTATATTTTTAAGGTCATTTCTGGCATCAGAAATTCCTTAGTTATGGACTATAGATTATGATCCCCATCTAACAAAGGAATCTGAGTAGAATCTCTCACCAATAGCAGCTTAATACACCTCGGTATGTTTCATGGTGAAAAGTAATAACAGATCAGCTAAAACGGCAAAAAATATTTCCTCGTCAAAATATAACCTTACGAATGGTTGCGAGTTCATATAGCTATTACTGACCGACTTTTTGAGGCCATTTTCTGGAAGCTGACGAACGATTCTTATGCCTCCCATCACAGAAACGATTCTCGCATGTTTTTTCCGTTGATTCTTCCCCTCCTCTGAAACTGAGCAATATGAAAGTTATTTTGCCCCCGCGATATTGGGAGAAAAATAGTATTTTGAACTCTGAGTGTCATATAGTATATTACTCACCAAGGGACGTAAAATAAAGAATACCTCAGACTGCGTGTAATTTTTACCCGAGGCGAAGCCGATTTTATTTTTTTAATTTTTCTTCCCGAGGGAAGTATACGATTTTTCTTCATACAAGGGAGGATATGACGCACCTTTCCTCCCGCTTGCGGGAGGAAAGTTGCTGCTTTCCTCCCGGTATGAAGAAAAATTTATTTTGCTCCCGGAATGATTTATCTTGCTCGCTACGGAGAGAAAGTGTTATTTTGTTCCCGCGACTTAGGGATTAAGCATTATTATATATATCCAATAAGAATTAGGATAAGCATTTTGCGCTCGTAATGTGGGAAACTCTTCTTCCTGGTTTAAGATAACCATTCGGTCATCTGCATCCTAACTATAAAGCTTCGTTAATTTCATAATTTATTTTAAATATTTGATCATTTCTCTTTTCGCCCCTTTCAATCTTTCTCCCGTTCTCTCTCCTAGCTGATCTTCCCTACCCCTTTCCCCTCTCTTCTCCTTTCTCCACTTTCATCTCCATTTCACTCTCTCAATTTTGTTGGGTAATGTTTTTTGTTCTTCAAGTGTATCGCTCCATAGTTTTTGATCAAGAGAAGCATAGATCCACAATTTTTACCGTGTAGGTATTGCGCGTAGTTTTTCGTTGTCCAGGTGTACTGAGCGGTAGAAATTATGAAAAAGTTATGCGCGCAATACCGTGAGTCCATAATCGGAGCCCACGAATACTTAGTACAGGTGCTTCTTTTGGTATATTCAAAAAGCATAAAAGTAATACCCGGAGTCTATAGCCGGTAAAGCTGTATACCAGGTGCAAATATTTGTTCTAATTAGAAAACAAATTTTGAAGCTCAAACTTCCTGTTCCGCAACTCTGAAAACATGGATTTCGAATTTTCAATCGTGGTGAAAACCTTCTAAGGGACCATAACTATACTCCCTCGTTCTGTCTTAGTCTCTTTCGATTTCTCTGCCTTCCCTTCCTCTCTTTTTTCCCTACATTTCCCACACTTTCACTTCCTTTGACTCTCTCTCGCTTTCTTTCACTGTTTTTATAGATCTAAGCAAAAATGAGCGGAAGAGAAAGTGTGTGAGAGAGAGGGAGAGAGAGGAAGAGAGAGAGAAGGAGAGAGAGAGTGATAGAGAGAAAAAGAGAGAACGGCAGGAAGACACAAGAGAAGTAAAATGAGCAAAAAAATAAAAAACGATCGAGGGAGAGTAAATGAAGGAGACAGAAAGTGAGTGAAAGCGAAAAGGAAAAAGAAAACAAATACTATGTGAAAAAACCTACGCTCACATGTTTTTTACAAATTACCCCCATATTTAGATGCAAAAAATGGCACTATATTTTATTCTTTTTTGTTGAATATTTTATATCTCGAATATTTTCGGGAAAATTATATTTTAACAAAACAAAGTTTCGTCCAAATGAATTTTTGGTAAAATGATTTTTGGTAAAATGACATTTGGCAAAATACTATCACCTTTGACTAGCCTCAAATCTCCTTGTCACACAATTTCATTCTTTTTATAACTGTTTGAAATTGGACTCGGGTATACCAAGTTGTCGGAAAGCACAATTTTTTTGCCTACCATCCCAAATACTCCCATTAAAGTAAATTTTTCAACAGCAATTCGGGTTCGCTAATTCGAATAATGATGTGAACCCTCGATAAGTTTATGCGGCATGGCGAGGAACATCTCGTAATCGAATATAATTTTCCGAGCGGTAAATTCGTTAAAATCTGTCCTGATATCGTTAGAATTGCGTCAATTGGAAAACAAGGACCGCGCCCACCGACGGGAAAGCTGGTCTTCAATATCGCCTGATAGAACGTGAGGTAGCGCCTTGTTAAAACACCCTTTGGCGCTCTCGCTCGCTACGAAATTAATGAGCTCACTGTAATGCTACACCGTTACAAACCCTTACACCATCAGAATCGCTACCGCCGGCGCCCGTCCGTTCGGTCTAGTCTCGAAACCGGCATTAAATCATACATCAGCGTATACGTCGAGCCTCGACACCGGCAGTTCCGGGGACAATGAAGAGCGGGAACGAGGATTGCGGAAAGGGTGTCGCGTATCCTAGGCTACCATCGCGCTTCGGTCGCGTCGAGCCGGTGTACGCCTCAGACTTTTGTGTCGGTACGTCCTCCTGTACCGACTAATTACGTCATGAGATTCATCTGATCCCAGAATGATCCACGTGAAGGTGTGTGCCTATCGCATGATGTAAGACACATGGATCGTTAGCCTACTTACAAATACAGGGATTGTTTAAGGCTAATTCAATATTGGGTACCAGCAAAATCTATATTCCACACCAAACTAAATATTTGCCCACCACGAAAAGTGGTTTACTACAATTGAAAAGATAACGGGGAATTTATGGTCAATCGAAAGAAAATATTAAAAGTTACATTCCCATACTTCTGCCACACTTTTGCAACACTTGTGGCAATAATGGTATTAACATTTTTCAGACATACGTTCGGCAAACTTCTGCCATATCAGGCTTACGTCATATAACTGTCCTACGTGTTTGCCATACTGTCGCTTCACTGTTGCCTTACTTTTTGGTTTTCGAAATGCTCATACTTCAACCGGTACCATTTAATATACCCCGATTGCGTCTGTACTCGAGCCATATGAAATGCATTAAAATTTCGATACTGAAGTGTATGGGAAATAGTATGGGAAGCGCCACATGCCGTACCTTTACCATACTGCCCACCAATACATCTCCCATACTATGTATAGATAAATGTAACACCGTTTGCCAGATGTTTCCCATACCTCTCTGGCACCATCGATTTCCACGCGGGTCCACTTTTCGTTTTGACTATAAGCTCCACCTTCAGCCACATTCCTGAGTTTTTCAGATTCTTCCGCCCCTTTTTTGTATTTTTTAGTTCAGATTCTTTCTTTTAAACTAACACAACCAATAACGTTTTACAAATTTATACGTATTTTATGGATGATTTTGTCCTTAAATTGTCCGTTATGGAATTTAAAGTACATTACGATAAAAGTGCGTGAAGTAGGAGATTCAAGCACGAGCAGAGTTTGTGCCTAAAGAAGTTAGTGCGCCATGGATGCGAGTGGGGAATCCCTACGGCGTAATTTTATCGGAAGGTTTTTTTTTTAACCAATGCAGTAATTGAAAAATAGGCATTAAGTTACCAAACAACGGACTATTTATACAGCGAAAACAGTGAATTAGGTAAGCATTTAGCGCACTGAGTTAAATAAAAATTACATATCGTTGTAATAAAATTAATGTACACATTCCATAAGACAAATTTGCTCCAAATACAATTCTATGGTTTTAAGGGTTTTAAAATTTGTTTCGAAATTGAAAAGGTTGTTTCAGATTTTGGATGTTCTAACCTGTACTAATCGAAAAAGCACACCAGTTTCATGCCATTTCAAAAACTTTAAAAAATGTTACTCCCATATTTGATTCGACGTTTTGAAATTTTCAAAATATGTTATAGCTAATAGTACAACGGATACAACTGTGCAATGTAGATAGGTGAATATAATTTTTAAACGTACTTTTATATGTATTTTTTTTTAATATAATTATACATACGGCATGAAAAAATATGTTTTATACATAAAATGTATATTATACAATAATAAAATTGATTACCAAGCTTGGAAATTTGTTTTAAATGTTATTATGCAAAACAATTTATTTCTTTTCTTTAAAGTATTTTTTCGATTAGGAAAGTGAGTATGCGCAATTTATTTGCATTATTTTAGTGATTTCTTCGTTTATTTTTTAGACAAATACTTAAATATATCTTAAATATCATAAATAATATCTTAAACCCAAAATTTTATTATTTTGATATCAAACCCGGAATAAGCGGAAAACAATTTTCACACTAAGAGGGCAAAATGGTATTTAGCCGGAAGCAAAATAAGTTTCTGACACTCTTAGCCCAAAATACTATTTTGCTCCTACAAAGCGAGAGCAAAATAGCACGCTCTCACATGAGAAAATAATATGTGCCACAAAGGGGAAAAGGTGTTTGCACAAACTTTCGAATTGCCGAGCTCGCTTCGCTTAGGCGTTAAACTTGCCCTCGTCGGTAAACACCTATTTTGCTCCCTAGTTGCACAATCTACTATTTCTCAGTTGCACTGTGAAATTTTAAAACATTCCGATGTTGACAAAGATCTAAGAAAGGCATAAACTTCCGCTATAATGGGTTTTGTTCCTTATTTATTGAAGAATCAGTCCCCTAAAATAAAATATTGAATACAAAGATATTTTTTCTCACTCGGAGCACAAAATTGCACATCCTCTCTCTCTAGGGAGAAAAATAATACATTATCGTACAGGACTAGTACACCGTGTAGCCAAATGCCTACCATCCCTTGTTGCACATATTATTTTCTCATACGAGAGCGCCCGCGATTTAGGAAGCAAAATAGAATTTTGCGCGCGTGGTGTAAGAAGCTTATTTAGCTCCCGTGTATATTTATTTTAATCCCTAGGGAGAGAACGTGCTGTTTTCTTCCGTAATATAGGGAGAAAAATAGCATGTCGCGCTCCGAGTGTGAGAAAATAGTATCTACAACAAAGTAAAATAGGTGTAGACTCGGGTGGAAAACTCGTCGGCAAACCCTAATTTTGCTCCCTAGTTGCATAACGGGTTATTTTTAATTGTGGCTATAATAAGTAAAACAGAATTTCTGAACAACTGAGTTACGTTCATTTTTAAGCGTTTATACTGTTCTAAAAGAGGCACAGGTCTGAGTAGCATATTTTTACAAACTTCTATTATTAAGGAAGATTCTGTGTAAGTGTGAAGACCCAAAATCAATGTTCAATCTGTACCTAATGAAATAATTGAAAAATTCCATATTTCAGGTGTTTTCGATTATGATATTCGGCAATAAACCAGAAGAAAAGTATCATTCCATATGTTTTTCGCTTAGTTTTGAGTATTATCGTAGATAAGCGTTGATAAGAGTTTCATTTTCATAAGTAAATTGGCCTGTACCTTCAATATTAAAATTTCGAAAGACTTACACAAGGTATCCAAGAACTTGGCCAGCAATGTTTCCGATTTAGATTCCATGTTATATTTATAGTAAAAATGTTCTGTACCGCAATTTGAGATATTTATCATTTGAGTTGCATGCCATTAATTTTTCGAAACTTTTTTTTAAATAATTCGGGTTTTTGCAATAACTCAGCTGTTTTTATAGTTAGGTCGACGTGTGTGTGCTTACTTTAAAGACTTTTAGAAGCCTTATTACTTATCCTGGAGATATTTTTTACCTACGATAAATTTCTCTTCTTATACCCTCAAAAAAGAGGGAAAATGCCGATAATTGTTATTTATCACGTCTAACTTTTTTCCCTAAATAGATAATGGAAATAACGCAAACAGACTTCATAACGTTAGAAAAAATAAAGAATTTGTCCCTTAATACTTTACATTTAGATTAAAATTGAAGTTACTTTTTGTTGCCTATATTATCATGTTCTCCGATTTAAATTTTGAGTGCATTTTTATTTTAAAAAATAAACGGTTTGCTATAAATGAAAAATTTTCGATAATTAATGTCGATAACGTCTAAACAGCATTTTGAAAAATGGTACATACTCAACGTGTTTTATAACAAAAATATTTTTATCATATAATTCGAAATTGGATGCGGATTTAATGTGTTAAAAATAAAAGAAACGATATTTAGAAACCCCACATGTTCGTTTACGTAAATTTATAGAAATTGTGTGGGGTAGCGTGAAATTTCATTTCGCATTTCCGGTGTAAATATGTTTCGCTATACCCGCATAATCCTCGTAGCAACACTTATTCATCAAAGATAAACTTGACGATTCCCTTTTTCCCAAAGATCAAAAGCCCATGAAAGGTGCCTAAAGCTTCGTTGCCACTTACCGCAGCTGTAATCCTCTTTAAAACGAGCAAGAATTAACTTCATACTAGATATTCGAGGTGCTTTAAGAATTTCCGTACCGTGGATTTACAAAGTTACTTAATGGATCGAGTATTTGCAATAACAATGGATCCTTAATGTAATCCCACTATTTTTTCCAAATTATCGTAAATTCAGTTATTAATTTAATATAAATGAAAACTGAAAGTCCAAAATATTATCTTATACAGAGAGAAATCGGTTAATGGAACAATATAAAAAAATATAGAAAAATTGTTACATATAATAAAGTAGAAATATAAACGTGAAAAATTTGAGAATTCAGAATATTGGAAAATGTTTCATACAATAAATATTTTTACTACGACAAGAAGTTCTTTTTATTTAATCGATTTTATGACATCTATGTTACTATTAACGAGTGTTTAATTCACCATTTAACAGTAAAACTATTCCAGATTTGAGGTTATGTACATTACTGCATTAAGCGGAAGAATGGCATGGACTTATTTATTACGCTAATAGATAATTTATCTTCTTTTTCTAATCCCGCGTTTTACTTTTATAATATATTTTTTCTCTCTGTGTACAAATGTAAAATTACAGTATTGTTGCTGTGCTTAAAATCCTGATGATAAAATAAAGTTTATCGTCATATAGTTTCATTACTGCCGCGTTATTCTGTTATTTTATTACGAATTTAAATTGTATTTCATTTTCCGAGTTTCCACGATTATATGCAAATTAATATTAAACATGGACAAAACAAATTTTATGCGTCCATCGTATTTTCTATTTATATCTTTTATATCTTAATTAACGATGAAAAATAATTTTTATATGCATACTTTTTAACAATCTCTAGTTAGTATTGAGATTATGATTATTAGTATTATACTTTCTTATTATTAAATCTTAAAACAACGATTATCAATGATGAATCAAAGATTGAGAATTACTCAACCAACGACAATTCTCTACCCATGTACACAATTTATTAGGAATGAGATTTTCACCAATCCTAAAATCGTATTATGGTATCTAAAGCCAATTTCAAGTGACAAGCTGCGTGAAATTTCATTATAAGGTGATTTGCTTACCAGAAATGAAAATTGGTTCAAGTAAGTAAGAAAAATAAATCAGTAAAGAATTAGATATCTGAATCAGATTATTAATTAAGTGTCATAATAAACGATAAAAACTGCATTCAGATGAACGGATGATGCTGATATATTGATTTTCTTACAGTTGTTTACATTTTATAATAAAATTGTTATTTATAAAGAACATAAATTACGTATGCTTCTCAATCTCATGACAGTAATTTGTTGTTATTCGTGGAATTGCATCATATTACATTAATATAAAGTCGTTCCTTTTTTCGTTGAAATATTTTTGTAGAATCATGTAACTCACATATCAATGTCGTTTCTTAATCTAAACCAATTTTTTTCCATTTTGAAGTAAACTAATTTTCAGTTTATATCTTAATGGAAAAGTTAATTGAAATTTTCAGTACTTTAATTGAAAATAATTATTCTTTGTCTAGTTTAGAAAAATTGTTATACTGGGTAACGTGAAATATTCAATATGATTTATGCAAGTATATAGGCTTCACTGCAGATTGAAATAAGGTATCCTATAAACTTGAATTTCTTTTAAACAAACAATTAAAATGTTTATTAAAACATTCTTCAATACAATAGAGAAAAAAAATTACTCGTTTCGAAATAAAGGTAGCTCCTAAATCTAAAAGTAAACTATGTGGCTTCGACTCTGCGACCTTTGGCTCATCGATTTGGTAGGATTTGGTAGACCCAGCTATTTAATTGACTACAAAAAAAATGATCATTTTCAAAACTTCGATCCTCAGCACACAACAGCCGGAGTATTATTATATAACATACTAGATATTATTATTAATATTATTATTATTAACTTTTGTCTAATTATAAAATATCACCTTCTACATGTCTTTTCTTGTAGAGAATTTATTGCTCTATTTTATCTGTTTTAAACATTTTTTAATGTCAATTGTATTTCCGAAAAAATATGAAAAAAAGAAGAAAGTGTGTATTATAACCTTTTATGTAGATAATTTGATGCTCTATTTTTTTGTAAAGGAAGCATCTTATTGTGTGCTTTGTATTTTGAATAAGAAACGCAGAAACGGAGCATTAATGCAAAAAGATTTTTTTCCTGTTTTGTAGCACGGGCACCAAATATTGTCTTCAATTTTTGAGTTCTTTAGGGCCTGAAATGTCGACATTTGATGCAAAACTTTAGGGTATTTTTTTTGCCGAGGTGACTAAATTTAATATTTTATCCAGACCTTGGTCTGGTAGAGAAAAATACAAGGGTCTCTGAATCCAGATCATCTTCACCCTTTTGATTAATTTCACTACGAACGTTCATCCATAAGATTTTCAGGTCGGACTGGAATATCAATGTTCTTCGAGGTCGTATGAGTAAGTGTTTTTTTTTTTGAAACCAGTTTCGAAACAGATGTATCAGTTATTATATAAAATAAGTTTTTACCAGGTTAATGTCCATGAAAGGGCGGTAAATTTTACATCAATCTTGTCTTATGAAAAAATTGTTTTTGCGACCTTGGAAAGGTAAAAAATGAAGGTCATATGTCTGAATTTTATTTTGGCATTTGTTTTCTTCTTTACTTTAAAATTGCAAATATGACCTTGAAATATCCTTCAAGATCATCGATAGGGTCAGAACCATGTTTACGTTAGATTCGCGTAATCAATATTACTACTAAATTTCATTAATCATTTTTTAAAGTGTATACTTACAAATTGTTTCATCAAATTCGAGGTTAGATTAAATGCCTATCTACAAAATTTTAATAGTATCAGGGAAAGCATCAAAAGCTATACAATCTAATTTTTGCTTTCATTCTTTCAACACCTGCACACAATCGAATCCACCTATACATTTCGCATTCTTCTCCATCCGCTGTTAAAGCGAAATCATTCAAAATTTTAAATTTTCAAAGGATTGAGACATACCTTAACTATAGATCGTCAAACCCCCCTTGTGGTTGAAAAACTCGAGTAATTATTACGCAAGGTCTCGCAACTTCATGAATTATTAATTATTTACTTGAATTTACGTAATATTATACACTCGTACAAGTTCCCTTTATATAAATTACATCGACCCACAAAAAAATAAAAGTGGTCTTTACTTTTAACCAGACCTACTAGTCTCTTTGTATTTTGACGAGCTGAATCCGAATCTGAAGTCCATTTAGCCCGCACACCCCCGAGTTTCGAGTAAATCCCAAAAAAATGGCGAAAAATGGCGAAACATCACATTAAAGTGTGCGAGAAAATTCGAAAACATTTTTCTGACCTTTGGTCACTTACTGTGGTTTTGGTATGTTAACCCTTTGTCCCACTAGAGTATTTCGGCACCTTCTCTCCCACTACCTGGGTCGTTTGCGTCCTGAGGTATTTTAAAGTACTTAAGGTGCTTCAAAAAATCTGAAAAAATTCAGGTAGCTTCTTTCATCCTCGAACTTGAAATTTTAACAATAATAAGACGTCAAAAATTATTTTTTTATAATAAGTTTGTTTAAACAATGGAGCTATCTCCCGAAAAATCGCTTCTTCATTCAAAAAATCATAACTTCAAGACAAATAAAGATATCGGAACGATTAAAAAAAGAAATTAAAGGTGAAGAGTATAGCTTTCAGAAAAAAAATTGTATATACGATGTTTTTTGAAAAAAATGCTTAATTTTTTAACTTCAAAATTGCGAAAATTAAAGTACCAAAATTACATGCAAAATTATGAATAAAAGTTTATAACGAGGGAATTAGTGAAAAAGTAAGTACAAATTATTTATCCGGCATGAATTTTTTATTTTCACACATATTTTACTCGCTGTAGCAGTTGACACAATATACAACACGGTGCTCTTCGCAGATGGGTCTCTCGCATTTCATACAACAGAACTGCGCAAAATATCTTCTCCCGTGCGACCTGCCATACTGGCGTGCTGTAACTCGGTAGAAGGGTTCTTGGCAGTAGTAACTTTTTTTACGGACGGATGGTGGCGCCCCCGCGCCCTTTTTCGGAAGTTACAGAACTTTGAAATTTACGCTGGGTCAATCTGACCCAGGTAGTGGGACAAAGGGTTAATAACCTGAAATTCAATATGCAGGCCATTTTGCTCGAAGTCTATACACATTTCAAGTAACCAAATAAGAAAAAAATTTCGAAAAATCACATTACTGTATTCGGGAAAATTTTGAAAAATTTACATTTTCGTACATTAATGCTCCAAATGTGAAACTAAAGCACATTTAGCCAAATAATTTCGATTAAATCACAAAAAAACAGTGAAAAAAACATCATAAATCATTTGATGAACAAAGAGTTCGCTACATAACATGAATATGAAAGGAAGCATGAAACAAATCCGCAAAATTTGTTTTGAAATAATTTACATCCATATTTCTTGTTATTACCAATTTTGTCAACTTTTTTAATAATGGAGCTCAACAGATTTTATTTGGTTTTCTTAAAGTGAAAATACATCAGAACAACAGTCAATCTAATCTAGAAAAAATAAAATGCTCCAAAATTTCATGCACACATGAGTATGACTTTCGACATATTTAGCTATTATAAAGCGACTTTATAATACGTGTGAGAGATAGAGCTTAACAGATTTAGAATCGGAATTAGCTCATTATAATATATAAGAAACACATTTGATTTGTCAGACAAAAATTGCGCGAATTTTCACACATAGATTAAATTGATTTTTGTAATTTTTTTCACTGTTTTTTTTTGCGATTTATTTGATATTACGGGATGTTTGGCTAAATGGGCTTTAGTTTCACATTTGGAGCATTAATGTACGAAAAATACATGCATGATCATACTCAGGAAAATTTTTCCGAATACAGTAATGTGATTTTTCGCTACGTTTTGATATTTTTTGCGATTTACTCGAAATGTGTGTAGTCTTCGAGCAAAATGGCCTACGGATTCAATTTCAGGTTATTAACATATCAAAAATACAGTAGATAAAGGTCAGACCAATTTTTTCCGCATTTTCTCGCACACTTTAATGTGATGTTTCGTCATTTTTCGTCATTTTTCTCCATTCTTTGCGATTTACTCGAAACTGGGGGGTGTGCGGGCTTAATGGACTTCAGATTCGAATTCAGTTGGTCAAAATACATAGAGACTAGTAGGTCTGATTAAAAGTACAGACTACTTTTATATTTTTGTGGGCTGGTGTTATTTGAGTAAAATGTTGAACTTTAAAGGAATAAATTATAAATTAATTATAAACGACTGGTACCAGGTAACTACCTCCCTTGAAACGGACGTACGGGTTTTGGCTGTTTTAATTAAAAATCGTCTTTATCTTATTACCTGATATAAATGCAATAAATTGTTAAGCGGGACATTTAACAATTTACTGTGGTGATTTCAGATTAAAGACAGGTGAGTCTTACGAACAATTATAGCGAACATTTACAAGTCACGAACGCACATACATCACGTAGTCAAGGCAAGCATAGCAGAGTGCTAAATGAATACGAACACGTCTGGCGTGAAAGTTAATTATATCATTAATAAAGAATGGGTTTATAACCGCGTAAATTCACCGTCAGACTTATAAAAAGGAAAGCAGTTCTATGGTAAGTAGGTATTAAAACTGCGAGCTGTACCGGCATTACTTTAAAAATACCGCAGTAAATAAATAACTTGGCGTGGCATTAAACGCAGGTATTTTCTGCAGTACAATGTTTTACCGCAGGTTTAGCTTACAGCAAATTATTTCTTTCCTGCATGCGAATTTGACTGGGCAATCATCCTACCGAGAAATGAGCCCCCACTCTTCTAACCTCATTATAACACTCTAGTCACCCCTCAAACCCTTCAAATGACGAATCGTGTTAGTAACGCATTTTAGATATTTTAAATTCTATATTGTAATATAGTAAAAACGTTAAAAAGAACAGTAATTTCATATTATCAATTTATACAAAAAAATTTGGCAGCGTTTGTTTATGCCAACCTCTATAAAACAATATTACGTTTTTTGTTAACATTTTGGATGCTTCTGTATTTTTTAAAGAAAAGATGATGTCCATGGGTACAGTTAGTTTCCGACCTCGAGATAGAACCTCCGAAACTGATAATTTTTAAAGTAACACCTAAAAGTAAATTCGATGGATTTCACAACTGGCAAAGTTAAATAAATCTTTGCTGATAGACTAGAATCTACTTCCACGCCAATATAAATATATGCATTATATTTGCATATACTATATTACTTCGACCCAGACCTTAGGTCTGGACGAAGTATTGAATTTAGTCACTTCGGGCATATAAATTACCCTATAGTTTTTCATCAAATGTCGACGTTTCAGACGTTAAGGAGCCCCATTCCACAATAACAAAATTTTTGTCCGTTATCTTGTACGTACGTACGTCTCGTGTTTTTGTCGCGCGATAATTCGCGTACGGATAAGCGTAATTTATAACTTAACGAATGAAAATTTAGACATATTCATTTCCTGAATGTGAACGATTCCTCTTCTTCATTTTATGTGTAAAATTATACTACTATAGTAGTAATCAATTGCATGCTTACTGAAATCCGAAAGGAACAACAATACAACTGATTAATGTACTTTTCCCATCGACTGCTAGCAGACAAATGAGAACGGTTTCGCGTTATATGGGGAAACGCGCTTTCGCTACGAAACATAACTTCACTCGATCATTATATTCATCATGCAACTCTGGCGCTATTCCACCGTACTAATGCGTTAAGTACATTCACATCACTAGGAGGGTTAGTATCCTCTCTTATCCATATCGACTTATTCACTACGAAATGCATTTCGTGGTACACTCGTGATAGTTTCTATGTTTTAACAACGTAACCAAATCCCACATATCATGAAGATACAATTCAATATGAATTCAATTCCATGCAATTGATTTTTTTATTGGGGAATTTCAATAGTCCTACCGTATTGAAATTAGATATTTAGTCGACTCGGATAATTTTACAATAACGTTATATATGCAAAAAGACATCCAATCGACAATATTCGGTAACAGTCGGGAGCGTATCGAAACAGCCACGAGCGCAAGCACGGATATGGCTGCGTTTCGCCTCGATTCACGTTTACATCGAATTTAATTAATCCAGGGATGATTACGCCTGGTAATTCGACACGTGCTCAGGTTCTTCTATGCTTCCCACCCATGCTCCCAACAATCCTCGGCCAGTCCCCTCTCGCTCCCGTCCATTCGCATTTCTGCATTTTGTCTCTACTGTATACAGACGAGAAGTGTTTGGGTGTACCGAATGAGGCTGCCGCTGCAAACAATCTGGCTTGACAATCTATCAATTAATTAACTAAAATTTCGTCCTTGCTAAATTGATACTGACGTTTACCTGTGTGCGCGCTGGTATCGCCCGCCTCTTCGTCCGTCCATCCAGTATTCGTGTAGGGACCAAGTTACAATTTGCTATAGTCCACGCTTACTGCGATCCCTAGGGCCCATGTCTCCGGATGACTCGTGCAATTATCGTATTTTACACCAGGCCCACTATTCTCTATCTTTTATTCAGAAATTATTGGTTTTACTACTGTGGTGAAACGAGTTGACCGATACATTTCACTTCTGTCTTTTCGAGAATGCTCATTCCTTGAGTATTTCATTGCTGTGATTTGTCAAAATCCATCCCAGTTTCTCATTAATTATTAGCCAATCCATCATATTGCGAAATTGCCATAACATAGTCGTAAATTCAATAACACAATGAGTGAACCTCCATAATATTTGTAACAACCACGCTCACTTGTACGTGATTCTCAAGCGAATTCCAACGCACTGGAATTTACTGGTTGCATGTCTGATTGCAATCAATCTTAACTTTAATGTCTTGCGCGTAACTTCCCACGTACGTCGTGCGCGTTGTAATTTTAGTTTCGCATTTCGGTCGCATTCGTAGCAAATAATACATCAGCTAAAAGCATAATCTCCTTATCCTCGTATTTCGTATTTCCGCCTCGGTATCATTTCCGAATCCCGTTTTCCTCTTGACGTGCGTTGCTCATCCTTCATCCCTCTTCCGGCTGTCTCTATCCGACGCGAATTACCGGATATCTTAACGAGTAGCTTAATTAATACGGGCGCAGATTCGAGGGACGTTCGAGCGCTGGATAGATAACGCTTAACCGGAACGTACGAGCCTTGTCACAGACGTGTGCAAGATAAACGTATATCAACTGCTCCGAGTACTGTAAAATACAAACAGGGGAGAAGGAGAGATATAGAGAAAGCCCACCCGCTGCGCCATTCAAGAATGCAATGGTCGATTTGTCAGAATGTTCCGTTAGTAGCATGCATGTTACATGTCGTCGTCGACCGCCCGTTCTCGAGCCTCCTTTACGTTTGCCTTTAAATGCTCTTATCTAATCGACCATCCTTGGTGAACACAATTAGTGGAATGGTCAATATTGTATAAATTTTCTGAATTTTTTCAGTTCAATAATCCTTACTTGGTCTGAATTGGATCAGTTCCTCATACATCTTTATGTAAAAGTTTTGTACAAGTATTGTATAAATCCACTGTGCAATAAATTCGGCGCACTCCTTTTGATCTAATGTTGAATTTATTGACATGTAGGTTATGCTTGCTCTTGTCAATAAGGTGTTTGTGCCTAGTTATTTCATGCGTTTATAATCATATTCTTTGGAACAAAACCTGAAACCTATACTTTGCTTCTGTTTATTCAGAAAAATTGTCATTTGAGGTGGACAAAATGAACCTTGGGCCCTCACTATAGTGCCGATGATTACAGGAAAAATGAGCTAGGGGGGTTTGCGGAATAAATTTTAAGGGGAATGAGGAACGTTGATAGCAGTCTCCGTCCAACTTCAACTTAACACTTTTTATAATGACCATCAGCAGCAGAAAAAGTGATCAGAGCACAGGCATACACATTCGATGGTGTCAGCCACAGAATAAGGTTGATGGGGAGAGAAATTAAGGTGAAAATAACAATTACGTCGAGGCAAAAATATGGGTTGGACGGGAATATGGAATTGGAGGCCTGCGAGAGATCGGGACCGCTGTATCTGGGACTCTGCGGCCTCAGGTGCTTGGTGCGACATCACGCGGATAACTTTGCCCCGTCTACTGTGACTATAAACAGTACCAGCCCACTGGACCAGGTATATTTTAGCGACCGGGGATTTGTAGTGAAGGGATTATTTATAGGAAGTAATTGTTGGAAAAAACATTTAAATTGAGTATTTTGTCTTGAGGGTTTGTTGCGCAAAATAGTTTGAAATGACTTCTCATCGGAAAAAACCCGAAATGTTTCTGTAAATATAAAAAAAAAATACTTGAGGAACAATACTTTCTATGTCATCTTAAAACTAAGCGCCATTGAATTCGTTTAGTGATAAATTATATGTAATTAAATATAATTCAAGAGCTATGATAACTCGTCAACATGGCTCTGTTTATTGGTATGAGAACTACCATTTTCATAATTCAAATGGTTTCTCTCATTTCAAAAATAAAAATTGTAGCTTAGGAAACGTAACAGCTATAACTCATAGATGTTATATTGCATGACATATATTGTAACGCATTACCGTTGCGTAGAATGTTAACGTAGAGTTATAATCGGCGAAATGTTCATATATGGTTGTAGAACCAATTCAATACAATGTATGAAATTTCATAATTACGCAACCAACAATAAATGTGTGAGGTGACTGCTTGACGCAATGAATAGTGCGTGCGTCTAGTTATAATTAGAGTATTTCCCATGCCACAGTATTCGACTATAATTCTGTCGATCTTGTTAGCTGTGATACGTTTCATGAATTTCCGTTTAGATCATTGGAGAGGTAGCTCCCCTAATTGCTCAATTTCTCTCGGTTGATTCGTTTTGCAAATGGAACTTAATATTGGTGTTGTCGCTCGCGGAAATGGAAATTTCCGAGCGGGATCAGAATAAAAATTGATTCGTTTAACTCCCTCATTGTGTTCTGCTGGGAATCTGACAGACCGCGGAAGGTGTACCGCGAAGGGTTCGAGAGATACTCGTCGGTGCGTCTAGGGGTAAGAGGAACGAGCTTATAGTCGGACAGGACACAGGGACGATGTTAAGGGCTGGAGATTACAAACCATTGTTCTACCCGTATCCTTTGTCCCAATTTCGTCCCGTTGCCTCTGAAATCCTTCCCCTGCAGCCACCCTTATCCCACTAGTACACGACCCTACGCGAACCAGCGCGACGAGACATGGCGTTGCCTCTCTTTCAGTTTTCAATTCGCAAGTTCGCAACCTGTGTGTCTCGCTTGCAGATCATGCTTCTCGAAATCCGATCTCTACCGAAGCCAAAGAGTACGAGTTTTTGCGTTGAAAAAGAGGGACGAACCTTCGTCACTATACTTGACCCGTGTCACGACGCTTCACGGATAATGATGACGAGCAGTTTGGTCCTTTTACTTTTACACTTTTCGACAAGGGAGTGTGAATGAAAAAGGAATGTTGGAAGTAATGAGCAGATGAGAGCATCTGATTCATGTCATTTTATGTTGTATTTTTTCGGTGCACTTGTGATAACAACCACTGGAATATGACGTGTTCCTTTGAGCTAACAAATTTTATATCTAATTATAAGATAATAAAAATGTTTATTTAACACAAGTTATATCTTTCACTAAATTTTAGGGATGAATGAATAACCAAATAGGGAATCTCGAGATATAGAAATGAATATCGACAAATCTTCTAAGCAGTCGATTATTCTGGATAGCTGAATTATCTTGAGGACTAGAATCATCGTATACATCACATCATGCTGAGGACATCCGCAGGAGCTCTCCAGGACTTCAAAATTTCCGTTTTTATCTTCTTATCACTGTCTTCAGAGTATCCTCATAGCCTAGGATACCTTGAGGACGTCAATGGATAATAACAGTGCACATTTGGAGTTACTAACGAGCTATCGAGAACAGATATGTAGGAACATGTGACGTATATGACTATCTGCTACCCGAATTAATTTGGGCAGTTAAGTAACCTTTCAAATTGTGCATACGCAAATCTATATTTAATTCGTATCCAAACAAGTTTATATTGTTGTTGATTCATTCAAATGGATTATGATTGCGCTAGTAGAGGTGATTTCCACCCTTGAAATGGAACCTCCGAAACTAATATATTCGGTTAGGCCAGTATAAACAAATAGCACCTAATAGATTGAAATTGCTTTACACCGTGGAAGAAGTTAAAATAGCATTGTTGATGACGCGGATTATACTTAGAAAAACTAGTGATAGTAATAAGTAATAACTGTGTACCTCCACTATGAACAGTACGCACTGTTACTACTTACGAACAATATATGGCGTAGGTTGTTACTACTTACTGCGAATCCTTTCTGAAGTAGATATTATAATACGATGTCTAGAATAAAGTAATTATTTGGAAGACTCCAATGTCCGAGATAACCTCTTTTAATCTGGATATGCAATTGTTGATGTCATTCTAGAAGATATCAGTTCTTGAAATTTGTCGTATGCGGCAGTTACGTTATGAAGTTAGCACGGTCTTGTTCGGCGTTACAGTGGAAGCAAAGCGCTTTTCCTGTCTCATCGATATACGAATTGCATCAACACGGGAGTTCATCTGAATACACATGTAACCACTGCTTACTGCTCGCCATCTGACAGTTTGGCATGTTGCCCTTCACTACTAACGTTTCCTCTCTCCCAGTCTGCCAGAAAGCATGATCCAGCCATGTGTTTAGTCGTGCGTGCACGAAGCGTGTACGAAGCGGGAGCGATGGCGCCTCACCAAAATGCTTGGCTTATTGCCTAAACTAGAACAAATTTCGAAACAGTAAGACTGACGATCGACCAAGGACACAATTGCTACGCATTTAACCGAATTTCTGAAATCCAACCCTATTTTCTCAATGCTGCAATACATGAGCTTTTGCGATTAGCAGATACTAATTTTATTCCAACGAAACGAAGCAGGTCGATACCGCCATTTCCGCGTTGTTAGATTCTGTTACTGCGTTATCTTATTGCAAGCGTACGTTCCACGTGTCCTGCGCCCGGAGTAAATACTCTCTCGACGTGTTCGAATGTCTTCCCCTGAGCAATCTTCGATGACGACAAGTAACCTGGAATGGGGTTAATACGATTTCGAGACGAAACGAACGCGATTCGTGGAAAAGCTTGCAGTGGCACGAAACGACGCGAATTACCGGTGACTGGTTCATCTTCTTTTTCTTCTTTTTTTTGACGATTCCAACGACAAGTATACTGGCCGAAAAACCGTATGAATGCGAGAACAAAGCAGCCGACGCGACATCGAGCTTTTTTCAATAAGAATCGACGAGCTTTCGAGAACTTCGAGAGGTTTGCGAAACGTTATCGGTACCAAACAACCGGATGTCTTTCATCCCGTCGGTACGTGCTTACTTTGGGTTCGTGACAAACATACATCGCTTTCAGTTATTTGCTCTTCGATTTTGCTGGACTCGACTTGAAAACCTAAAGGTTAGGACTTTTTCAATGCAACCAGGAGCGAGAGGGTCGAATTTTATTTGACAATATTCAGGACGTGAGCAATATGTCTCAATAGAAAATTTGCCATTGGCAATTGCAAACTCAAATAACAGAAAATTGAAGGTAATCAAATGTTAGAATTATTTGCTTACCGATTTTATAGCGCGTCTTGTTTATTTTTCCGAAGCAGTGAACGAATTTTTAATTTGTTGTAGATATTTGATGCAACGATCAGCCTGAAGGGAAATTTTGTTTTTTATCTTCTATTTTATAACGTTTATTAATACACTTTTTATGTTACATTAATTTCGGCCTGGGCTACAAAAATACGTTGGTTGTCCATGAAAAGATTGTAATTAATATCCAATATAACTCTATTGTATGTTTATATGGTGTCCATTTTATCCACTGTATGCCTATTGACTATACATCTGTATAGTATATAGGTAGTATAAAAGGAATATCTTGCATGAATATAATATTGTTATTATTATTGTTACTATTGTTATAGAAGGCAGTAAAGTAATATTCTTAGAATAATCGAAGGATTTCCTTAATACACAAAAACAAATTTACCTGTGATATTTTAAAGGGACTTTCGAGTGTTTCATTTGGGCATTTCGAGCAAGGTTTAGAACGTAAATACAAAGTTCAAGTAACGTCACGTTTATCTCGACAAACGTAAATACAAATTGATCAATAGATAACAGAGTGGGCAATATGATCAAGTAGTTGCGGTAAAATCAAGTTAAAAGTCGAGGGAAAGTCTTGGACGTCGCCGCAGGCTGGACGTCGTGACTTATTGACCAAGCCGCTGTAAAAACATGACCCTCCGAGACGGTCAAGTTGTTTCAGCGTGTTTTGTCAGGCGCGGCTCGTTTACGAACTTCGTTGCTTTCATAGGGGTAGAGTTTCTCTGGATACGATAGAGTCGTCCATTCAGTTGTGAAGGGTCTTCTGTAGGCGTCATCGTTCACGTTTTCTGAACACCCGTAGACAATAAAAGTACGTAAACGGTATAACCGGTTCCAACTTCTCCAAGAAAGTGAATCTACAAAAAAATAGTCGAGTGTCAGTATAAATATAAAATTAGCTTCAATCATACGTTTTTCATACAAATTTTACATTGCCACTTGGTTCTGGATATTGTCATGTTAAATTTGAATGATAAAGATATCATTTCAAACTTTGGTTATTATAATGTTTTGAAATGGGCTCAGTGTTAGACTGGCACTAGCTTAATTTCTCATTTATTTATTAACCAGGGGCTAAAATGTCATAACGATAGCACCAGAGGACGAATTCTCATATTCTTCCAGGGAAATGCTATCCTAACTTAGATATTAGATGTGCACTAGACTTGAGCTGATAATACAGGTGTGACGTTAGATATCTTTAACGTAACACTCGTATGCCAAAAAGGAGAGTATCATATCAAAGTCAAGCTTAATCGTTTTGAGCAGAAGTTTCTTTATTATTCACTCCCTTATATACTCAAACAATCTTGTCCCTTCCTCTTAAGAGGAAGATTACATGAAACCGCATACGAGTGAAGAGTTCAAAAATACTTACACATTACACTATGCTAATGTTACAGAAAGAAGGTGCTATTTTATCTCAGGTTTAACACAATGTTGTCGTGAACACAAAATCTAGATAGTACCTTCTTAAAGATAAAGTCCTTTTGAGAGCCGCGGCGATAAAAAAATTGTCTTTATGGATACAGTCGAATATAAACTAGTGTCAGTCCTACAATATATAAGGAGATATCGAAACATCAAATAGATTGGTCGGGGGTTTCATACTATCTAGCTCTGTGGAGTTTTTATGCCTAGTTCACTTACTATATAGCGCCATTATGCTTGTAGTTTAGAAAATAGAGTGAATGTCGTTTGCAGATCTGTCCCAATATCAGAAGATGATCAAGTAACTTTCTAGAAAGCTTTTTTTTTTATTTTCGATGAAATGAAAAAAAAAAAGATTTTACTCTTCAGGCCTGATCAGTTTCTTTCGTTACGCAATCCATGTTAACACGAAGTTGTAGACAATAACTCCTAAACACTATTTTAAATATACATCTAGATACGTGATTTAACTTGTCTAATCCAATATTCTGTTGGTGCCCTAAACAGAAATGGTGAGATCCGCGAGTGGGTAGGGACGATCGCGCTTTCGCACGTGATCGCGGGGATAAACGCTTCAACATACGTAATAGACGAAAGGTTGGAAGTTACAGCAACACAAGAAGGAACGGAAGTTCCTTTGTAGACTATCGAGATTCAAAAGACATATACATGAATGTGCGTCTCGGATTCCTATGGGAAAATTATCTTTGTGTCGTTTCTCGTTCGCGATATTACAGGACCCTACAATATCCCTATATATCCCTGGGGTTACCGCCGCGATTTCACCTATTTGCAATAAATGTAATTCGCAAGCAGGGGAGACAATGTAGCGAGGAAAAGAAGAAACCGAATGGAGAGGCGAATAGAATGGCAAAGGACTGCGGTAGAAACCAAAAGCACGAATTGCCGACAACCACGGCAATCTGGATTCAGTTTCAGAACGTGCTCAGGGACCGGGATAACTCTTATATTATAGCCAGATATGGGTATGCAAAGTAGAACCTTTCTGAAAGACGGGGGATATTCTAGATGACACTAAAATTTTGCTGAGCCGAGGTCCTGGCCAACTAAACATCGAAATGGACTAAAGGATTACATGTGGAAAGGCGGACGGAGGCTATCGAAATCCGTTTAGTTTGTTTAAAAGAGTTTAAATTTGTACGTATAAGTAACACTAAGAAAAAAAAACATATTTCAATTGACTATATCACATAGTTGGATAAATATAGTTAAAACGACCTACTATGAAAAATATTAAATTTACCACTTTCATAATCGATTTTACTATACTTTTGTTACACCGACTATCCCCTCATAGTTAAAAAAATGAACTATGCAGAATGATTTAAATAATTATAACAAATATAATTAAAATAACTATAATCTAGTGTAGACCTCATTTCACACTATGTCCCGTAGTAAATCTTTATATTTACTATTATTCATAGATACAGTTTGTATTTACTATAAATCCATAGTAAAGACTTCCGCACTACGTATGTTTTGATGCCGCCAGGTGGCGACGCGGCGTTCGCAGCTTTTTTTCTTCGAGCCCGTGGCTCCCGTTATTGAAGTGGATTTTCATTTGGTCATAAGAGGGACCGTCGGTCGTCAAGATATGATAATACATAATGAATGTCGTATACGCACGTGTATCTATAGACTAGTTACACGACATTGAAATTTGTGTGTATGATGGCATTGCATAATGCATTTTATAACTCGCTAGAGTGTGACATTCTCAAACTTAGCGAAGTATAGATTTTTTGTTTTTGTCTTTGTTTCCTTGTTTATCATAAATAACAAACGAAGGGAGAAAAGGTTTCATGTGCTCTATGATATAATATAGTTTACAAATATTTTTAATATTACTTTAACTATTACCGCGCCTAGTCCTCATTTCACACTATGATTCATAGTAAAGAAATGGTCATTTCAACTACTTTTTTTCGGAGTGTATTTAAATCATTTTAAATGTAGAATAAAGAGAAAATGATAAATTATGAATTAATTATATTACGTTTTACCATTGTTTACACCGACAGAAATACATGGCAGTATTTTAATACTAAACGCAGTGGTAATTTACAATTAGTTTAACAATACTACTACAATGGTATCTAAAATTGCGTGTAGTGGTATAGATTACTACTTGCAGTAGTTGGCTTGTATTTAACTACTACCAGTAGGATTTTATATGAATGTGTTTTCTCAGTAAATGAAGCAAAATGCCCACGTTTTTAATTACAGAAAATGTAATTTCCAAATGTACTTCTATGTAATCGCTTGTTACAGATTAGTTTTACGTACCTTAAGTTCAGGCGTAATAAAAGGTAAACTATATTATAACATGAAGGATTTAGTTTTTTCTCAACCGATTTTCTGGATGTTTCCGGGGTCACCTTTTTTAATTTGGTAGTTTCTGGATATTTAATGTTACTTGAAAAAAAATCGTTTTCCTTAGCATTCTCAATTATCCACAGGCCACTCATGTTTGAAATCGGTGGACCCGAAAGTTGCACCAATGAATTGTGGTGGAAAAATAATGGTGGATAAAATACTCACATTTTACTTACATATGCAATTGTTAAGTGGTAAGCATGCTTGCATTGTAAACTGAACGTTTCTTAGTCCGTCAGTTCAAAACCTCGTGCGGTAACTTTTCTGTTCATCTCGATAGTGGATAATTCAGGAAACCTTGTTCAACCTTGAAACAATCGATTATTTGTACTATTTGTGACTGTTTATTTGTATGTGTCGTTCTGTGCGGGATGATGTCTAGCATTGTCCGATAAGCCAAATCTGAAAATGTATGAATGTATATGCATATCCTCCTGTTTCGAACTTTTTCTATTTAGATACTACCATTGTCAGGAAAATAGCAACCATGTTTTTTTATGACATGCTCGTAATATTTCTATATTTCAAAAAATCTGTAAATGATGCCATCTTTTAATTATTAAAATGAAACTCCTACCATTCCCTTCAATAACATTAAATCAAAAAATTAGAATCAGACAGAGATAAAATAAAAAATTAATACTCAATTTTCTACTATTTTCTAACGATATTCGAATTAAGTAACCTTGAATGCTCAAATAGCGGATAACAAACAAAACTAAACTACCTTTCGACTATTTTCATATTTTATTACCATGTCACATTCTTCATTTTAATAAATGAGGAACTGTATCGTTTTTTAAAACAGGATTATATTAAAATGTGAAATTGGTAACCACGCGTAATAGAGAGATACTCGAGTTAAGGAGGTTGGTAAGGTTAAGAATTAACAAACAGATTCTGACGAAAAAATTATTAAACGTTAATATGAATATAAAATGAATTCCCTGAAAATTTTGAGTCATTTGGATACCTGAGTATTGAGAAATTATGAAAAACATTTTATGCCTATTAACATGATGTCTCATGAAAAAGCGCATTTTTCAAATCTTTATATGCGAGATTTGCACAGAATTAACAAATAAATTTACTTAAAATTAATGTTGATTAAAGAAAAATATATAATAAATGTTCGAGAGAAAGAATTAGATTGATTGGATAAGCCAGGTAAGAGAACTTCAATGAAATTGTTGTCAAGCCATTATTCGACTTCCGAACGGTACTGAACTAGTCAAAATTGGGCGAAAATAGCACTTGACTCCCGACGTACCATACCAACCTCCTTAAGCATATGGGACATTCTTTTACAAATCGAACAGATTTCGTAAAAAATATTGGTCGACATTTTTGATTTGCTTCTAAATTTTTTTATGCGTTCCTTATACAAAGAAAGTCGACACGTGTTTCTGGATTTTTTTGTTTAATCAATATTTTCGAAAATATGGCGGTTTGAAATTTGTAATACTCTCCAATTCTGCACTTTTTGAAATTGCCATAATTCCGGTTCTATTTATCCGATTGACTTCAGCCGGGGCTCATTTTAAAGGTAATGCAATTGTCTTTATTTCTAGATGCGTAGTTTTTAAAATTGATGCTAAAAAGCGATTGTTATAATCAATTGAATATTAGAAAGTCCATTTACTGGTCGAGGCCGACAGTATATAAATTTTATTATTGCACCATTGAATTCCTCGGGAAAGAGCCTCTGTAAGCCCCATGCAAAAAATGCCCGTTTTTCGTACCTCGAATATTGAAACTTTTTTTATGCCAATTGGTTACATATGATGACCCAATATTCCCTGCAAAATTTCAAAGTGAGCATATATATGCCCCGTTTCGGAAATATGAGGGGTCAAAGTTGACCATGTCCAATAAAAAGTGTACATCAATTTCACATTTATACTCGAATAATAATATTAAAAAACAATCAGACGATATGGTTCTTTACAGATTTTCGGCTGCCGATTACAAATCTGAAGTCAGATTTTAAAAATCCAAAATGGCGGATCCAATATGGCGGACGACTTTTTTGAAAATCGATGTAATTTGCCTAAAAATTATTACTCGGGGGGTTTTTGGGGTCGCTGATTACGAATCGGACGTTAGTTTTTCAAAATTGAAAACGGCAGGTCCAATATAAAAACGAGTAATAATTTTTACGAAAATTACATCGATTTTCAAAAAAGTCGTCCGCCATATGGGATCCGACATTTTGAATTTTTAAAATCTGACTTCAGATTCGTAATCAGCGACCCCAAAAACCCCCGAGTAATAATTTTTAGGCAAATTACATCGATTTTCAAAAAAGTCGTCCGCCATATTGGATCCGCCATTTTGAATTTTTAAAATCTGACTTCAGATTCGTAATCAGCGACCCCAAAAACCCCCGAGTAATAATTTTTAGGCAAATTACATCGATTTTCAAAAAAGTCGTCCGCCATATTGGATCCGCCATTTTGGATTTGGTCATCACTTTTGGGATTGGTTCATCCGACGAAGATTGAGAACTCTGTTGTTTACAGATGCTTCGAGGTTCGTCACTTGTACTGGTTGACTCGATATCACGGTTTGGTTCCTGCTATATTATTATCTATATTATATAATTATTATTATCTATATTATATAATTACGTTTAGAATTGCATACACATCCGTAAATTATTTGTAGAGAAATTAACTGTACGATTTATAAATAAAAATATTAAATGAGGATTAGTGTATTGTTTGTTTATATTACAGAATATAACATTAGTATTAAATGTTTGAGATGAACTATGTAGATGGCATATATTGTGCTCTGACAATTCTAACAAGTTTACATCATTTTCGAAAATAAAAGAAATCCTAAATTCTTAACAACTCTATCCTTACCGTAATTACGAAGTTTAATGTTTCTAACCTCTTTGCAAAGTTTCTAAATTGTGTATACGAGTTTGTAACATTAGGCGAGAAACAGTACAAGAAAATTTTCTATTATTTATATTATTACTATTATTTATAAAACATAGGTTTGCTGTGTTCCATCTAAATTGTGCATCTACAAGCATGTAATATCAAATTTATATTCTGAAATACTATTAATTTCTCAATATATCGAACGTGTCTGTACCGACAGAAATAAACACGAAACAATAAAATACCGACATTAAAATAAACAGAATCATCGTATTGTAATTAAGCTATACTATTGTATCAATATAATTCAGTACGATTAATTTCGAAATTAATTTTGAAACTTAAAAAATGGATATGATACACAATTAAGAGCATTGAAAATGTGAAAAATGTTCATTTGAAACAGGAGAAAACCGTTAATATAAACATCGCGCAACTTTCCGTTAAAATACAATTATTAAAATGGACTGTTATTATGTAAATGTAATATACTACTAGAATACTATAAAACATTACTTGTACATTTGGCGACACATTTCTATTCAAGTCTTGAGGCTTTCGATTGCGGCAATTAGTGCAAATTGATTTCCGCAGGTTTTCTTCCGTAACGGAAATATTTAATTCTTGTAGTTTGTGCTTTGTGACTTTTCTTAATGTCAATTTTCTTGAGAATGAATGATTCGGTAAACTAAACGGATTAAAGCATGAATCACCCCTTAGTTTTGACAGACTAGATTTCTTCGGTACTTTAGGCAAAATTCAATCTGCAGTACTACAGTAAATATATTATGCATGTCAAATTATTAAAGAAACGTACTGAATAAGACATTTAATTATTGAAAAGTACTATATTACTTACATTTTATTGCACAATATAAACCTTAAAAGTAGATCTAGTCACTGTATCCGTTTTACGATAAACCTTTATTTATGCTCACACAAATCGTATATAAAATTCAACAGGCAAATATGTATTAGCTGTTTACTTGCTGTTGTCAACAGTTCAATGACTTCTAGGTAAAGAATACAGTACTAAAGGCGCAACTACCACACATATCTCCGCTAACCGTGCCGATAACTACCGGACGGGATAGTATTTTAATTTATTAACGTTATTATATTAATAATAGATTAAATATATTTCATTATAAATTTCGTCATTTACAACAGATCAATATTTCGTTATCCCTTATTATAATTATATTATTACTTTTGTTACTATTAATACCACACTAGTAATGTTTGTAACAATTTGTACCCTTTACTAGAAGAACGCATGTACTGCGCAACTCGTTACGCGTGTTCTCTCGTCTTGCCATAGCGCCACGCGCTACGGAGCGTAATCTGCCGTCGGAAATTAATTTATTTGACATAGTAGATGTAAAATTGCCATTCGGAATTCAATGGTGCAATAATAAAATTTATATACTGTCGGCCTCGACCAGTAAATGGACTTTCTAATATTCAATTGTTTATAACAATCGCTTTTTAGCATCAATTTTAAAAACTACGCATATAGAAATAAAGACAATTGCATTACCTTTAAAATGAGCCCCGGCTGAAGTCAATCGGATAAATAGAACCGGAGTTATGGCAATTTCAAAAAGTGCAGAATTGGAGAGTATTACAACCGCCATATTTTCGAAAATATTGATTAAACAAAAAAATCCAGAAACACGTGTCGACTTTTTTTGTATTAGGAACGCGTAAAAAAATTTAGAAGCAAATTAAAAATGGTACCCAATATGGAGTGTTCGATTTGTAAAAGAATGTCCCATATATCGATTATTTACGCAGTTTTGGATCCAGCATTTTGTTGATACATTTTGCACTATTTTAAAAGCGATGAAAGATTCTTCAGAACCGATCAGCATATGAGGCATAACTCATCAGCCTCGAAAATCGATCATCGCACGGATTTTGATACAGATACAAATTGATAAGACAATTTTTGGAAATAAATAAAAAAAAAATACTGGAATTAACGAATAATCTGACGGTCGTACAGTAGTGTAGAAAGGACGAAGCATAGCGCAAGTTGTTTTACAGTCTGATCCGTTAAACTGTAACATGACAAAGAAAATTGTGCGATTCATGTGGCAGATTTTTAAAATAACAGCTAATTTTTATTTACAATAAGAGTTTATCTAATTGCACAGAAAGAAGTATTTTATTTTAATAAAATTATTTTATGTTACAGCCAACGAAATTGGAACCTAGCTTAAATTTATTTGCTCATTCGACTCAACCAATACATTGTTCGACGGAGCACAATAGATACTAAATACCAAGTGCGGTATACACAAAGTACATAAATTTATTATTTACGATATTTTAATACTTTTTCAGAATAAAGAAAAAGTGGGAGTGAAATTGAAGGTGGTGAATACGAAAATTATATTGATTATGAATTTTGAAAATCTGATGCCAGATTGGCATTCAGAAACTCCAAAAATATACGAGTAACTATTTTTGTGAAAATTCACTAACGTTTCCAATTTTTGATCCGCCATATTGGGTCCACCATTTTTAATTTTGAAATTCTAATGCCAGATTGATTATTCAACGATAGCAAAAACTAGTTATCATGAACAATTTGTAAATATTTACCCACTACCTCATTTGCGCGACTAAAAGTATTATGGAATAATCAGACGAAAAAAATAACTTTTTAATGCAATAATGTTACAAGTCAAGAATAAAATTAGTCACTTTCTTGAAAATGTCTTACATAAATCGTTAGAACTAAGAGATGTATTAAATTATTGATTTGAAATGCATTAAGAGCGGTGGTTTCGCAGCATTAAGACATTTCTATTAAATAGAAAAAGCTCATCAAAAGGAAAATCGATTATCGCCAAGTTTCCTCTATGCAATATATGGCCGGCAGGCAACCCATGGGGTGGAAAAAGAAGGAAATATGGCAATGGGCAAGGGGACATATGAGCCGTGGTGGTCAACGTACCGTAACATAACATCTATCCCACATCACGCGCTCTCGCTATTTCTTTCGGACATGCTATGCGATTCGACTTTGGTCAGGCCAACCGCGACTACCCATCTGCCCAACCTATACCCAAACCTAAACGAGAAACGCCTTGACCTTTCCTCGATTCCACGCAATACGTGTGTGGAACGTGCTGGAAACTATTTTTACGGATGTGTAGCATCGAATAGATCTCGTAGGCTTTGCTTGAAATTTTATTGGTCTGCTGATGAGCGAAAAGTGAAAATCGCATTATCAACTGATCAATGTCTTATTTCATTATTAAATCTATGTTCCCAAAAAAATTTGACAGAAATTATGAGGGTAAAACGTTCAATTTTTTTCGAGACGTAATATTATTTTTCGAACAGGGTTGCTATTACTCTACTCAGCAAACTTTTTTAAAAGCTCTTTAAAATGTCATAAACTGTTCTTATGAATACGATCCAGAAAAAGCAACAAATTTATATGATTATTTCAGTGGTCTATAAGACGCTCAAATCTGAGGTCTCAGCAATCAGCGTTCCATTCACGGCACTGTGATTGAATGGCACTGACCGATTTTTAGGGGTTACTGATTTGAAGTCAACGAACTAAACTGCATTGCGTTATGTACAACAAAAATTTGTAATTTTGCAAAATTTTGAAATTTTGATCGGAGATTTCATAGCGTTTAAACGTAGGCTAATTTTTTTTAAATAGTTACCTTTTTACACGTTTCTTCTTTATATTTTTCCATATGTCAATTTTGCAGAAGTGCTGGCTGGGTTCGCATTTACTTTTGATCTTGGAATATGGTGGTACAATACAAAGAAGTATAACTTATGATGTTAAAAGAGAAGCAGTTTACAACAAAAATTCCATTCAGTTTTTGGTAATACAAAGGTATCATGTGGTATTGAAGACAATTAGTTAGACCATATCCTCGTTAATATTTTATTTCCTTTTATTCCGTTTAAAATATCCAATCACAATAGTTATTTTATCGTATTCAAAATGATTTCATCTTTCTCATCCTACAATACGATGACAGTGATTGAAGAATGCTGATAGAAGAATACTTTGTTTTCATCAAAAAATATACAGTGAGATGATCATCATGAGACCATACTTCTAGAATTTTCAATTTTGTTAATCTAAATATAATAATAATGTATTTCAATAATATGACCTCATTCCTCATTCTCGTCCTTTGCTTCCGATATCAATCGTCATCATGGTCGGGTTTTAGCATTAGTCTACGTTGACATCGGAAGATGTTTCCAATATCGACTCGTATTAACTACAAACTATAATTTTCCATTATCCATCATCATTTTCTTACAGATATACTACCGATATTTGACAGAATCATTCCTTGCTTACTGACACTATGATTGATTATGTTATTTGCGAAATTACTCCAATACAACGATTGTCTCTTATCGTAGAAGATTAATCGAGTTCCATTTCAGTATATAGTAGTAATCAATGGAAAATTAAACAAGAATATATTCTATCTCGTAACTACACTCAGCCACTTGGTAAAGATGAGGGGAGAAACATAATTGCCGAATTAACAAAATAGAATCGTGTAAATAAAAAACCTATCGAAATTTTCGAAATACCTTTTCCTTATATAAATATAATCTTTTTAATTATTTAAATACTGTATTCTACGTTGTACATAATCACTTTACAGGAGTAACATGAAAAAGGTATTAAATTATACTCGTGTTCACTTCTAAAACTGATTTTTAATTAAGCAATATCAATATTTAGCAAGAAAATTAAAATTTCTGCACTCTCAAAATTTATCGCCCTTACTAAAAAAATATACCTATAAAGGTTTATAAATAAAAGTTTATCCAAAAACGAACATGGCTTCTGAGATATTTTGCGTGCTTTCTTCCTATATAATTTGTATATATTAATCAAACGTAAAAAATAAAACTTTAAAACGCACAGTTTGAATTTCATGCAGAACGAATTTTGATACTATATAATAGCTACAATAAGACGCCATCAACAGTTTCAGTGGGAATTTTCATGAAAATTCTTTTTGGTTGATGACACCCGTAGCTAACCGAGCACTCATGAATCAAACATAAATAGCTAGAATTCAAGGATTTCTTCATAAACAGGCGTTGCATATCGTTTCTTCGACCACCCGACTTGTATCAATTAGACGAAAGTTGGAATTCGGGAATGATAAAAAATGTCTGAATAAAAAATGCATGATTTGCATTCAAATCTAGATCATTTTGTTGCTGGGACGAGTTCACGAAGTCTGGTTGAAATAGTAAACGGATTTATCTACTATTCAATCTCGGGACAGGGAGAAAGTGATAGACCAAAACGTCATTAAACGAACATGATAGATGGACCTTCAAAGTAATTTTCACTTCAAGAGCCATTTGGGGAGATTGGATTCAGTTTATTTTGTAATTTATGTTAGGAGGTTTGACTTTAGCGGGATCAGACCGGACGATATTATGCTTGGGTTTCCTCGTATACAAGGCAGAAAAGGTGTTATCTTGAATCGAAATTCAATACCGCCATTGATCCGTAGTATAAAATTTTATTATTTTGCGTGAAGAGTGAGTTTATATAAAAACGTTGTTGAGACATACCCCATAAATTGTAGCTGTCTCCAATTATGCAACTATTCATCCACTAGCATTAGGAATAATTTGTCACAAGTGGACCTAATGGAAATGTGTTTGTCCTACCTTTTAATATTTATCGTGTTTTAATATGGCAACATTTACATCCTTACCAAATTTGACTAAAGAAAGATTGTAAAATTGAAAACAATAAACTGTCACGAGAGGAGAATTCAGCTAAAATACGGTAAGTCGTGAAAATAGCAGCGTGGATGCAGCGAAGAAAGACGATGGTCGGTCTGGTGTATCCGTTGCATTGTGGGTGTCGTGGCTGTCATACATTTATTTATGAAGTACTATGAATAAATGGATGTTAGCCTTTTTCTATATTTCACCTCCTTTCCAAAGGATACATTGGAAGGAAAGAGAAACAGTCTGAATAAGAAAATGGGAGAGCATGAGAGGATGGGAGAAGAAAGACGGAGAACCGAGATGTACGGGAAAATGTTGGAGCGAGATAGAGATAGAACATGCTGTTATACCGCATGTTCAGCCGACAGGCATAATGGTCGATTCGCACGACTACCTCGTCAAATCCATTATCTCGAGACGCGCCGTCGCTATATCTCGATTTTCTCGTCCCTGCAGAGTTCTCGGCGTGTCGACTAAAGGGAAAACGAAGACGCGAAGATAAAGTAGGTATTTTCCATTGATGGGATGATGCTAGGAATTGGACAAAAGTAAAAAAAATTGCTTCCTCATAGTTCAACTTTCAATTCATTTTTGCCCTTAGCAATAATGTGTGTTAAATGTTTAGAACTATTCTTTATGATACCCTGAATTATAAACAATAGGGTGACATGAAAATGTATGTAATTTAAGGGAGAGTCCCGTGAGCATGGATGATGTTTCATAATGTTACTTTCGGATTCTCCGTCCATTTTTATTTCCATTACTTTGCTGTTCACACGCTCAATCCTTCTGCTTTAATTTGATTATCAGTCTCAGCTGGCGTGGAGATTTGTTCACCTTTCCCTTGACACTTAATTTGTCTTTGTCGTTTAGCTTCTTTTTCTTGTTACCGGGTTTTTAGGGCTATCAGTACTGTCTATGGTACGGAAACTTGTGTCACCTGTGTTGAGGCAAGTTTTGAAAGGATGAACTATTAAGACATGAGCATGTTTTCTATCACAATTCGTTTATATTGCGCATATTAAGAAAAACGGAGAATAGAGTTTCGGCATTATGTTGGAAGATTCAAGATGCATAATCATCCGCCATGCGATTTAGTTCGTTGGCCTCAAGGGGTAGACATTGTACTCTACATGAAATAATTATCAACAGTTGAAATAGTACGGATGTCCAGTTTTTATTGAATTAATTTTAAAGTGTGTTTCTGTTAAATATCTTGTACTTGACTTCAGAAAAACTATATCATCGATAAATTTATTTTTTCCGTTCGACCAATTTACATTGGTACACTATTCCAGCTGAATCTAAGATGGGATTCACCCTTATCTCTCAGACCCTTTTTCCTTCACATGAAATTTATTTTCTTTACGATATAAACCCTTGGTTGTACCAATCATATTGAAATCTAGCGGTATGCGAACATTCGGTAGCAGTCACTCCTTCCATCAAATTCACGCTCGATAGATATAAATTGATAAGGTTAAAGATCAACCAAATTTAGAAAATCACAAAGTATAAATGTCAACGGGTAGTTTACACTGTAAAGGCAAATTGTTGCCCTCAACAATTTGAAGATTCGGGTAGGAAGGGTAAAGACGCGCCAATTTCAAGTCCCTCTTAGCAGCTAGAGAGCGGAGTGAGATTGAGCGAAAAGAATGGAGGATGGGCTGGCTGACAACCCTTTACATTTTAATTACGCTCGTCTTAAAAGCCAATAAAGTCGTCTCATGCCTTAAGACTCATGGCAGCGGTACGCAACCTGAGAACCTGGGTAGAGTTTTACCGACCAACCCGGTCACGTTTCCGACACGGTAGGGTTGAGAATCGCCAGAGGGGCTGTCTGACTCTCCGAAGTTCTCAGCTCGAGCTTATCCGTCCATTTAGCTTCTCATACACACGCGCTGTACGGTGAACAATATCCCTTTATCACAGCCACGCTTACTTCAAAGTTCTTCATCTTTACGCTGCCCTTCTCCTCTATCTGTGCTTATGCTCGTTCATTATGTTTCCTTCGCTTTTTATCTTCAAGTGCCCTAACCTCCTATCAATTTTTATGACTATAATGGAAAAGCCACTTTTAAAGAAGGGTTTTAATACAAAACGTTGTTTCATCTTTTTCTTATGTATCCTCGAATGGGTTTTATACAAAATAGATTAAATAGTTAAAAACAATGTTTTCTAATCAAATTGATATTTTAACTCCATAAATATTTTATAATTTATTTTCGTATTTTGGATTTATCCAAGCGAAGATGACCGTCACTATAGACGATTATATTATCAGTTTTCGATAGGAAAATTTCAAATTGTCTATCACCATTTCGCCAATAGCAGTGATCACTATGAATCATTTGATTTTGAGTCAAGATGAATTACGTCCGTTTCTTTACTAAATTATTACTAACTCTTAGTCTATTTAATAATAAGTATGTGAGTAATCAACTACTCAGTAGCCAAAAAATTAGCAAATGATTTTAGTTCCAAAAGCATCCTAGAACCCAATGTTGTTTATTCCAACTGTGCTGGAATTGCCACACGCTTGCAATTAAATCATAAAGATCACGGGTATAGATGATTTCTGCTAACAAGATAATGGTTACTAACAAGTTCTATTGGTGTATCATGAGTGCTAATACCTACTTACAAAATTTGGTATTACGTATTAGCTCTCATCATTCTGTGACCGATTGCATGATTTTGCGGAGTTCCCACTAAAAGCTTGGAAAAGATACTCATGAGCATAATCTTTAAAACAAACTGTAATCTTATAAGATAAGCTAAACCTTCTGTTAGCGCAGTTGTAAGATATGGAGGAGAGCGGCCTAAATTTCAATTATGCGATACAATATCCACGCAATACAAGGACGTCATCAAGACATCCTGAGTCCGTCCCGGCATGTCCTGAGGAACTACTGATGACGCCCAAATGTCCGCTTTTACCATCCTCAGGGCATCCCGAGGACACCTCCATCAAGACTAACTACAAATAAAGCCATGGCCACAATAGGAACTTATTGATTCACAAGGTCGAGTAGCCTAACTATGTAAGGATATACATAAATGCACAGCATCAGAATGATGATGATATTTACCGTGATTAGGCAAGACATGTCGGTTAAAATAAAGTAGATATGTTTTTCGAACACTCTTTATAGATCATCAATCTTCACGTATCTCTTCTTGTCCAGACATACATAAATTGGATCATAAAAATAATGTGGGAATAAAAGTTGGCCAATTTGGCCTAATCATGATGATATAAAGGAATATAAAAAATGTTATCTGTACCAGAGTCTAACAGGGGTGTTTCACCCTAGACATCTGATTACTTTCGAGAATATATTTAACACTGAACGTATTTCGGCAAATTGCATACATTAGTACCTAAATCGAACAACATTCCTCTGGCGCACTCAAATTTGATAGGTTTGATGCTATCGTTCTCCCATGCACAATAAAAAAAAGTTTCACATTTTTTTGGATGACGTACGTAACCTTCCGACTTGCATACTACGTCGTTGTCAACATCAGTCTCATCGATTGTCAATGCTGGCCAATCCTCTGTTGGTTGAATGGAAGAATCAGATTTTAGTGCTGCATTCAGGGCGTTAAGAAGAGGATATTTTTGAGCGCAAACACTGGCAAAGTCATCAGTATCGATACTCCAAACCATGGCGCCACCGAGACCTAAGCTATTGATAAATTCTGCCTTTTCCTTGATGGACCTAAGGAAAGAAACTGATTTGTAATTTCCCAGGTGCGTGTAACAATTTACATTTGCTAAAACGAATGAAATAAATATTGCAACGTTGTTTTCTTAAAATGACACAGTAAAAATAGTTGGGGATCCACTGAATGGTCACTTATTATCAAGGAGAAAATAGCTCTGAATAGAACAGTGTCACAATACATACTTTTCATTATCGTATCCAACCCATTGGTCATTGCGAATGGCATATGGAACACGTTGTTCATCGTCATAAAATACATCCCAATGGTTTCTTATTTGCAACAAACAAATTTCTATATAACCTAGGAAACCAGCTTCTCGGGTGTAATTTCCAGCAGTTCCGCTCTCAATGGCTGGGGCACCAATTTCTTTATTATTCACATTAGCAAGGGTAAACGATCTACCGAAGAATGGTATTCCTACAACGATTTTGTTAGCTGGAGCACCTTGTTCCAACCAATAATGAATCGAAGCATTCTAAAGAAAAAGAAAAATAATAACAGTTAGTAATATAATATCTGATCTTAAGATTGCTTGATGAATATATATACATACAATATTAAGATATTGGTCTTTTTCACTTTCCCACCGTCTAGGATAGAGTGGGGCGTTAATACCAGTCTTCTTGTCCCAAAAACCATGGAAATCAATAGATAGCACATTGATAAAGTGCACATACTTGGCTACTTCAGGTATGATGTAAGACTGGGCGGCAGATTCTTTGAACGCATCCACTGCAGCGCTTAATATCAGACCTTCGGCGTCAAAACGCTCTCGAATTTCCTTCAAGAGGTTTACGAAGCTTCTTTTATCTTCTGGATCACCGCCACGTTGATTCGGATAAACCCAGAAAATGTCACAACCATCGAACCCATAGTTCTTTACGAAGTTCGTAAGATCGTCAACGAATTTTAAACGAATAGCAGAGTCGCGCATGACTTTGGAAAATCTGGTAGATCCCTCTTCCCAACCTCCTATGGAGATTAGAGTTTTCAAATTTGGGTTTGAGTTACGCAAATTATTGAAACGTCCAAAGCCATTTCTTCCTCTGTGGTCCGGCAAATCTTGCCACGTATCTAGAACTCGAACTTTCCCTGTGTCTGTAATTCCAGCGAATGCGTAGATCAGATGAGTGCACAAGTTTGGTTCAATATTCGAAATATTGAATTTTCCATGTCCAGGACGATAAACGGATGAACTTCTAAAATAGCATACAACCTTTTCTGTAATTAAAATTAGATTCATGTAAGAATACGGGAGTGTTCTACGAAATATCGTTTTAAAGATCTTTAGTCATTGCGATAATGTATTTAAGATATTGTTCTATTAAAAACAAAAAATGTATCATATACTTACTCTCGGCCGAAGCAAGTGCAAGCACTAAGAAAGCCACGACAGCACAAAGTACGAACCTCATCTGAAAATATAGTCTAACATTAATTTTTGTATTCAATTCAAATGTAAGAGAATTCTAAAATAATTTAATTAAAATTTTCTTTTTAAAATAATAGGGTAATATGGAAAATATGAAGATATCATTAGAGTATTAATTAATATTAAAAAATGCAATTATATAAATAATATTAGTAGATTATGTGGAATGAAATACTTTTCTGATTATACGTAAGGGACAAAATGTCTCAACATAAAAAGATCAGTGTCATTGTGTGGAGCTCAGAAATGGTCGAATTATTGCTCTAACAAGCAGCAAAGAATGCTATAAATTTTATTTCATTCGAATCAATATTTGCTGAAGTAGAGGGGGGTGTTGTCCACATGCTCTTTCATTAAGCACATGCTTTGTCTTTTTAAAAAATAATCTGGAAAGAAAGCTCATCTTTTTTCCATAAAATTCCTATTTTACGTGAGAATAAAAAAATTAGTAAGATACTTTTTTATTTCTGATAAAGTATTTCATTTTACGACAGTACTAGTCATCATCTGGAAAAAGTGAAATCAATTATAAACTATTTGAAATTCATTTTCTGAAAAACTATCGACTTTTCAAAAAATTTGCAAATAATAAATCTTACAATTCATCAAAGATTATACCAAATTTTTTCATAATTTTTCATCAATTTTTAAAAATTCATTAAAAAATTTCAACACAAAATTTCTAAAAATATCATTTAAAAACTCTAAAGATGTCAGTATATATATCGATGAGTTCTAAGGATTTTTTATTGTTAGTATTTTTTAAAAGAAACTAGTTTTTTAGCTAAAACGTCCAGAATTTTTTTAAAGAAATGTTCGTTGAGCTCGTTGATAGCTGGAAAAAATTTGTTGGCAAATATTTTAAATTTCAGGCTCTATTGGATGTCTTGATGACATTACTTTTTTGAAAAGTTTTAGGCAGACATTTAATGTTTAATTTAACTATAAGTGATCACTTCCGACAATGCAAATCTATATATTTCTCACATCGGTCTTAACAGATTTTTACTTTACGAGTTTTTGAACGTATTTATTTTGGTAAATTCCAGTATTCTATTCTGTTATCTATTACATTTTTTACACATACGATAATATTTGTTTTTCTGCACAATGAATAACGTTCTGCGTCATCTACAATTCGCGATAAACACTAGTGATAAAGTGTTTCACCCGACTACATCTCCTTTTATTATTATCATAAATTTTTGTTTTCTACATTAAAGTGCGAACTACAATTTTTGTGCAAATACTTTTTACATTAATTACGAGTGTTAATCGAAATGTGATTAAAAATTATAACATAATTGTGAAAATGTAATCACTTTACCATTAAAATATGCGACGAATATTATTTATTCAAATTGACAAAGTTAAGAGTTAACTTTCTTTAGTATACATAAGGTGGAGTGAATTTTGCGAATTTATCTGTCACAAACCAAACAGTGTGGTGATTTTTTTAATATAAAGGTCCTTAGCGTACAGCCTTAAATAATAAATTATACTAACGCTTATACGATTTTGAATTTCAATTCTGAAATTAAAAAATGTACCATATCTGTAAATAATGTTAACATCATATTGACATACAAATTATTGGAGTGATACAATTATTTGAATGAAAGTTTCTACAAAAGTAATAATACTTCTAGTAGAATTCTTATCAAAAGAGTAAAATATATGGAATATTGGGTGCATCAATGTTTTATGTATCAAATTGAGAGATTTTTTATTGTCTGTGCAGTATGTGCACTGTTAAAAATATCTGTAGAAATTTCCTGAAAGAGTAACCGAAGTTTTTTAACGTTACGGTTCCAGAATTTCACGTAACAGAGTTTAGTAATTTTCTGAAATATTTTGGTGATTTTCTGAATTTTTTTCGTATTTTCTTGAAAATGTTTCTTAATTTTCTTTCGTAAAATTCTGAAACGGTAACAATAAAAAACTTCCGTTACTATTTCCGAAAATTCCTAGAGAAATTTTTAACATTTTTTACATTAATTCACCGTGAAATAGTAGTAAACATAGTTGAATAATAGTAAACTTTTAGAAATCCACTGGCTCTCATGTAAATAATCTTTCTTTCAAAATAAAAATGGCCTGATTCCACACATTCCGGCACTTTTATATTTAATCATACTGGTACGAAACGTTAGTTACCTAATTAATTGTGAAAATATATCACTGCTTCTTTCCATACCAAACATTCTTTATTTATTGACAGTTAATCCTTTATATAAAAATAACAACGGTAATTTTAAAAAAAAGTTTAATTTGCAGCTGTACAAATTGGGGACATGCTCAGAACTTAAACAATTTGAATGATTAATTTCAGAATAAAATTATTTGAAAACTTATTAAAGATGACACTTGAATATTGAAATACTATTCCTTGATTCTTTTCATATTACAAAAATGAGCTTATTCAAGAAAGACCGCAAAAATGTTTCTGTTCTTTTATGATATTGTATTTGCAACACATGCAATATAATGATAAAAATAACATTTAAAACTCAAAAACTTATAAAACATAATTTGTTGTACTTTTCATCGTTTAGAAAAAATTACTTCTCGAGTAAAACAAAATATTCCAACTTCAAAAAATCATACATGTCATCATTATCCTTTAGAATAGAATAGAATAGAAAATATAAATTATAAAACCATAAGAAAAGTTAATAATTCAACAAGATTAATTGTGATACGAAATATTATTCATTTGTTTTAACATTGGAATTAGAATTTTCTTAAATTAATTGAATATTCATTAAAGATTATTGAATTGTTTAACAAATTTTATTAATAAGGAAGAGTAATTAGATTAAAAACGCACACTTTTTAACTCAAGAAAGAGAGAGTTTCCATGTAAAAACGTCGAAAACGACGTGCAGCGCTTTATCTCCACGTTTTATATTTTTGTATTTATGCACAAATCATTATTTTCCACCATAAGGGAAAAATATCGTCGAACCTGTTTAATGGATTAAGAATTACGGCTTTCACAAGGTTTTGAAATGAATAAAACAATTATCCTTTTCAAAATGATAGAGTTGCTCGTGTAAAATAAGCGTCAACATAATGTTTGCTATTTGTATCACCTAATACAAAAAAAAAGCAAATTTACATTTAGCAAGTTTAACAAATTTTTGTTTTCAACACGGAGAAAAATGTCTTCGGAAATTTTCCTATTCTACATGGTTATTAGTTGATATTACATGATTACGGTTGTTATCATAACATTCTGAATTTTTGGTAAAACTAATATTAAAATTTCCGGAAAGGCGTGATAAAAATAACAAAAATTGTAGTAATTTATACAAAAGGCATAGGAAATTTTCTCATTATGCAATTCTGTCCCCTAATAGTTGTAGAATAGTAAAATTTCCAAAGTAATTTTTCTCCGTGTAAATATCATATATTAAAAGTTAACAAAATAATAAAATAATTTTGGTAATATTTAAACAAAATATCCCTTCTTGAAAATGAGTTTGCATATATTTCAAAATTTACAAATCCATATGCAAATGTAACAATGCCTCAATAGTAAGAAATTGTTGAACTAGCTTACTACACGATTTAATGTTTTTCGCAATTTAAAGTGATAAAGAACGAATTTATTATTTATCGACATAGGATAATAATACTTCGATATACCAACCTTATTTGTTCGGCAGATTGAAATGACAATTTGAAAACAATATAAGACGCAGGTATTTATAGGTTTTACGATTGTGTGTCGCGGTTCATATTTTTTAGTATTATTGAAAACCGCGTGTTTTGCTTCATATTGATGATATAACAAGAATAATATAATATACTTCAAAGAATCGACTAATTCTATCAAATAAGTATTATTCTTCTTTTAATAAATAATTGCCATTGTCTGCGAAAATCAACTATTATAATCGTAGAAATACACATGATTTAATTTTTCGCAATTCCTTCAGTTATCATATTTCTATTTTTTGATAATTTTTGTTTGTTGTGAATGTTTTTACAACTCTTTATTGTCCTGAGTAGAAAATAATGCTATAGTTTCACATCCTCATGTACTGGACTTCATTAATTATTTTTGTCACGTTTTCCAAAATTTCATCTGGAAGTTAAAACGTAAACCTGAAACCATTAGTACAGTGTTTCAATCATTAAAAAAACAATTGGTACTGTTTATATTCCAAACAGAAATTATGATTCCTATTAATTATTCCGTGATAAAGCAATGACACATATACTTGGAGAAGATTCGCGGAAATTGATTAACGTTCGTCAGAGAATAGCAGAATGAATGCATAACGTGTTCAAATAATACTACATATAGATTAGAGTATTTTCTTCTTTCGTCTTTATGATGTGTTTTGACACGTTATACGACTGTAGATATTTAATAAAGTGCATGTCAAAAAGACCGGAAATTTATTTATTACTTATGCCAAGAGTAAATAAAATTTTTCCATATAATGAAATCGATTCGAAACACATGAATATTTAAGAAATAAAATATTGCAGGTGAAGAGAAAAAATACTTCTGATATGTGTAATAGTATATTATGCGGCAAGGGCGGAAAATAGGTGATTCCCTCAAGAGGTGTGTTTGACGCCCGAGCGTAGCGAAAATGTCAAAAGAGTCGAGCGCGGGATTTTAGTGCACTGTTACGAATACTATTTTTCTTAACGCTGTGTGCAAAATTCGTTTTTCCGCACGCAAATGAGTTAAGAAACATTATTCCCCGGTTTAATGAAATTAGTATTAAAGTTGTTATATTTAATTATTATTTTTTTTTTCTTTTAGTGCTTGGGTCGATAAAAGACCGCCGTTTGCTCTATGCCCACGGGCACTTCCAATATTACGATGTCAAGAATCATGTTTTGAGGCAACTTTCGAATTGATAAACTAATCCGCACGTTGTCGACCCAAACACCTTGAGCCCCCTCCCTGCTAATCTAATGCCCTCACTCCCCTGAAGCTCTATTCCCCTTACCCCCTCTTACCAATTTCTCCTGACACAAATAATTTTTATTGCGCGATTTAAGAGGAAAGAAGAGTCGAAGGAGGGAAACGTGTGAGCAGTCGTACTAGGGTGGGAGGCCAGTTCTTCGGCTTCCAAAAAAAGGCCAAGGAAAATCGGGGAATGCCAGTCTCGTGTCTGGAATTCAGAGGGTTAAGAGATATTTTAAAAATACAATATTTTAATTTCTATCTAAACAAGTATTTAATTAAAATAATAGAATACAAACATTGCCGTGTATTCGTTCCCATTTGCGGATGGACCCTGACTTGATTAGGAGGGAAAGTTTCAGGTTTAATTGGACAAGAATATAAAAAAACCGGTTAGTTCCCTAATAAAATTTCTACTTGAAGTTTCTTTAACAGATACTAAAAAATTACATCCCTTCAATTTATTTCGTGAAATTACTTATCATGGGAAATTGAATAGGAAATCGCACATGTAAGAGCGTAACCAGATTAATTTCGAAATGCAATTAGGAAGTGCATCATGATCAACATCCAAATAATCGCCCGGAAAGGAAGTTTCGCCGTAAGCCCGGGCTATCCCTTTGAAGTTTCGAAAAGCTGCGTGCATATCGATATATCACGCGTGACTAGCTTAACTATTCCCTGGTGTAAGTCACTTCTGCTATGCTTTACTCGGGCTCGACGTAGTAGCTGTACAGAAACCGGGCCAAATAAGGTTGAGTGTCACATACAGAGGTTAAGCTTCCTGCAGCTGGATTGGCAGTAATGAAGCCGAGGGTGAAACTTTGTTCGAGTTGCGACATGAATCCGTACTTTTAATAAGTGGCCAACTCCAAAAACATTTAAACAGTTCAATATCTTAAGTCACAATTAATCCGAGTAGTTTATTGGGTTTTTTTAATTGTAATTATATATTTTATAATGTTTTGACATAGTGTGATTACAACAATATATCCCGGACTATTTATCATTTATTATTATTTCATTGTTAGGAAAGATCAGGCTGGCCTTCGTAGAAGCGTTATAAGTTGACAGTTTATCAAAGGAAAGATATGTCTGCTTATGTAAAAAATATAATAGAAATTAAAAATTATAACCAAAATTTTTCTCATTTGTTTTAAAGAGAATGCATATTTTCGCAAATGAATTAAAAACAATTTAGATAAACTCGCTACATAATTTTTAAAGGTGGTTGTTATAAGTGTAATGCAAAAAATAAAAAATGCATTGAAAACAGTGGAATTTTCTATTCAGTATCCATTTTGCAGTTCAAGTCGTGTACTCAATTTTTTATGCAGTATGTGATGTTAATCATGGCCGCGTGTTTAGGTACGCGCTTGACGAGGTACCGACCCGGGTTTGATTCTTGCTGGTGAAAACTTTTTTTAGATTTATTCGCGAGTGTTTAGAATTTTTAAATATATATGATTGTTAGAAAATTTAAATTACTTAATAAATGGTGTTATTGGTAGGAGTATATGTAATAAAAAATAAATAAACAGGTCGGCTTTGTCCTATAATTTAATTTGTTGAAATTTTCCATCGACGTTACGAACAAAATCGAGTTCATGTTCAAGAGGTTACTGCAGTAAGGTCGAGAGAAAATTTCAACAAATTAAATTGTAGGACAAAGCCGACCTGTTTATTTTTTTTTTATTAAATTACCTAACTTCATTATTTTTTAATTTAATTTGTGTAAATATTACTGTTCTTAACTCATATTTTTTGTTATCATTTATATTTATATCTACATATTTAAATCTAAGAAATAGAGTAGACCCTCCCATAGTGTCGCCCTCCTATAGTGCCGGTCTCCAGAATTCCTCTGATAGTGTCGTAGTTAGTTCCTCTGATAGCGTCGCAGTAAGCTCCCCACCACTTGACCCGTCTCATATCAATAGATTGACGACAAGAGGGGTTTAGAGTGTAAGGAATGGAGAGAGTGGGGGTGCGACACAGATAGAGGATTTGTTTCCCCTTCGGTCCCGAGAGGCGGTGACACTATGAGAGGGTCTACTGAACCTATTGGCAAATTTATAAACAACATATTACACAAATGTAAATATAATTCAAACATATATTGAAATTTAGACTATCAAATTGTCAACTTATATAAAGTATTCAACATTTTCTTGTTTGGATATATATTAGAGTGTCCGTTAAAAAGGCCAAGTCGGGAATTTTTTTAAGCACCCCTTCAGTTTGTTGTAAAAACATGTCATGCGTAGTTTGAGCACTCAGTATCAAAATTAACCCGCGCATGTCGAAGCGTGAAGTTTAACATTGTTATTATGTAAGAAAATTAATTTTTTTAATTTTTCATTCTCTACCAACTTTTGTATACCACTTCCCAAACGGTTTCTAAACCCCCTCAAAAATTTGCAAGCAATTAAAGAAATTTTCGACCGGGCCCGAACGTTTTTTACAACAGTACTTTTTTTGCTCGAAAATCCAAAAGATCCAACATTTTCCCGATTATTTATCCACAACTCTCGTATAGTTTAATTTAAAAAATTGAGAGGTCACATTGCATATTCTTTGGGATCTTGCGAGTAAAATAAGCTCCGGTTCAGTACAATACGACTATTTAAAGTTGAATTATCGTATAAATAGGTATTTTTCACAATAATTTGGTAAAGGAAATGAAATATGTTTTTTGTTCCTGTAATGATTTCAGAAAATATTAAAAAATATTATGCCGTGGATGATCGAATTCCATACCTTTTTGCACATCTAATTAACAACTTATTTTACTGAGAAACGGTTCGCGTCAGGATATTTTTGATGGAATTCGGTAATGACCTGATGAATATATTGTTTCTAGTCCTCAATCCGTGTGAGTATATTCTCGTTCTGTTCCATTAAACTTACTACCCTCTCTACACAATCATTGATTACTTTAAGCTTTGAAACAATTTACAAACGGTATTTAAAATCATTATTTTCGTACCAAAGTGAAGGATCAATACTTAAAAATTCTTTGCGAATTTTAAATCTGTTAAAAAGAGTCATAGACCCATGTGTAATGAAATGATCCACATAATATTTTAACGTCTTTAATGCAAAATTTGATAACATTTCAGGCAGATTGATATTATTATGTCTTCTTCATAATTTTTCAACTCTGAAACCAGATTTCACACTAGCCATGATCTATAAGTGAATGACCTAAGCGAATAAAGCGTGACTCTGAAAAAGACAATTAATCTTTAATTAATTATACGATAAGGCGGCTCCTTAGTCTAGCCCAAAAATCTACGTCACAAATCGAAAGGAAGAAAGAATGAAAATCGGCGGGTACATATATATTAACGACAGATTGTACATAGCCGACTTACCGATACGTTACATTTGATATTTGCAATATTTGTGCGATACTTTCAGGATACCAGCAATACTTTTTGATTCATGAGACATCAAGTATCACGTCGTATTGCGATTGTCACGTATAAATAATCATTATTAGTTACTTACTGATGTTGCAAGGTTTTGCACTATGCTATCGCATAACCCACTGTTCTTTCAAATTTATACAGTCTAGTATAATAACTTCGGTCGAGAAAAACCCGTATAATAGTCAACACTGACATCAATAATAATAGAACGAAATCTTGCGCGAATTTACTTTTAGATTGAAGCACGGATAATAAAAAGGGCCGTTTTATTAACTTCGTGTGCTTTTGTTCTCATATTCCTACAATGCTTATATTTTAAAACTATCTGCATATACTAATTAATATTTATTGTATTCCTTTATTATTTTTAACTTAATATATGTTTTAACACGCATTAATAGCGAGGGAAAACAATTATGAGCTGCAAAGTTTTGATGCCTGTGTTCCCCTACATGCACTTCATTCAAACTCACCCTGTCTAGCAAGTACGTAGAATAGCACTTTACATACTCAAATTTAACATGGGATTACATGTAATACCGCCCAGTCAAGTTGGACTTTATGTAAATGTATGACCGCTGAACACGAGTGGCATGTGAGACCATACAATATAACTTAGCTTTTGGATAGCCATGTTACCAACCATTTTTTAAGCTTTCCAATGAAACTGCAATATAAGTGGCTGAAAAATGGTCGAAAGAAAAAAATTCGTGTATATTTCTGATCATTGACTTCAGATTCATTAAGATAACTCTACAACAAATTATATCAATAAAACAATAAATTGGTAATCCGATACCGCCTACATCATATTATTGCTTAACAAATCTTCCAATTTGATTATTCAATTTGAGGAGAGTATTTCATTGGAATCTGTTTACTGAATTAGCATAAAATAAGATAAGGATAGGATACTATAGTAAACTAACAAATAGTCTGGAAAAACGATTCTATCACTAAATATCATAAGACAAAATATTATTGGACAAAATATCATGCCCAAATATCATAATCCAAAATATTATAATCCAAAATATTATTGGAACAAAATATCACAGGACAAAATATTATTTGCGTAAAATATTATTTTACAAAATATTATTTAGACAATTCATTATTAGACCTAACCTAACCCTCGTAGAGAAGCAATTTTTTAGCCTTCTGAGTCAATATAAAACGTAACGGCATGACTTTAACTGAACAGAATAACTGAATATCTGATCAACGCGCGAGCAAAACAATGACTGAAACCAATACAAACTTGTAAACAGTAATCAAATTAAAGGAATATAATAAATGTACACAGTGTCATTAAATATATGCTTATTTGCAACTTGCGAGTACTATCACAAAATTTTCGATGAAAACTATAAATTAATAATATTAAAATTATATTAATTATATTATTTTTAAATAATATATAATACATATATAATAATATATAATATTTTAGAATGTAATATTTTTGATTATAATATTTTGTCCCATGATAAATTATATTTAGAGGTGCATCCGAAAAAACGACTAAAAACTTTTCGTGCAATTTATAAATATTAATATTAGACCAAAATTCGTTACTCTTCTTCATTAATTAGGATTCAGTAGAACGAGGGCTTCAGTTTTGTTATCTAAAAAAAACATACAAATATGGTTAAGATCATTTAAAAGACAGTTGCAAATGTTCTGAAAATGTGTTGAAAAAATGTACTATGACTTATTATATCACTTCATCCTCGTACTATAACGCCGTCATCTGAAAGAGGGGGCTTCAAACTTTTAAAATGATGTATTTTTTATAGGCCAATTGCATCAATCCGTTAATGCCTAAATGCGAAATTGAACAGTGACTTTGGGCATTAATATTTTAATGTAAGGGCTGTTAATGTAGTATGAAACTTTCTGGATAGTTTTGGATGTGCTCTACATGAAGCAACTATTAAAGAAAAGCGAAAAATGACATCTTATACTTTTTTCTGTGAAGCATCGCTATCAAACTTGGTGGAATTGTTTATGTTTTCTGAAGAAACAAACAAAGTCATGATTCATCGCGTGATTGATATATCTATTCGTTCTTTTATTTTCAAATACTTTTTCAATTATCGAAATTGCTTTATGTGTTCGATGTCGAAAGAACAACCTCAAAACTAGTGCAATACGGCGGTCTCCATTGTTAAAAAATTCTTCTTAATTCATATAAAAAATAACGCTGTAATCCGTGTGCAAATTATAGATACATGCTCATTCAAGGGTTAATCGTATGGAGAATTTCAGATCTTTCAAAAAAAAGTAAAGGCAATGGCAACAATTTAGTGTAGTAAACTTTATAAACTGCGCTAGAAAAGAAGTCAAATTGACGCTTAAAATTATTTTTGGAACCCATGTTTAGATTAAATATATACCAGAACGAACAATTTCTACGTGACATTTCGCATGACAAATAAAATAAATAAAGCAGATATAAAGTTCGTATAAATTGTCAGTTATCTACTCATCTTATTTTGCGTAACGGTAATTTCGCTACAAGGTACTAAAGATAAGTTTATTCCATTTTTGCAACAGTTTTCTGTAAATTTATTTGTAATAAACTACACTATGTACACTATGTTTCATAAAGTTATTCTGCGTAAAAGTTTCTACGTGCATAATCATGTTTATTTTTTTATGAAAATATGTCTATTTATTTGTAAATGAGTAACGATTTACGGAATACATGCATCGTTCAGGAAATAGATATGTCGTTATATTATTAATAACTTGAATAATATTTAGTAGAATATTTTTTAAGGCGATTCCAATAAATACCTACTAATATCAAAAGAACTATTAAACGTTTTAATTTTCATTTATGAGTTTCGAAATACTATATATACTTTGCTAGTAATGAGATGATGCATACCTCTAAATCATTCCCCATGTATACAATAAAACACATACTTTATCTGAGATATGTAAATACTATTGGGCAAATACAAAGCATAATACGAGGACCGTGAAGAGGACAATCCTGACCTATTTTTTACGTCGCACAATTTATGACTTTTTGTTGACCTTTTGTCTCTCGATAAAATCTGGGTACTGATATATTACTTAATTTTTCATTGAAATCTCAAACAAATGCTTATTACGTAACGTGGATGCCTCCTGCCAAGTACGACATATATTCTAAACACTGTATTGATAAAGCAACACGTTGAATCAGTATTTTTAAAATACTTTACTTCGCCATAACTTCCCCGAAATTTCCGCTACAGATTGATGACAAATTTAGATGAAAATACAAAACGGACTTTTCATTGATTCATACTAATTTTACTGACGCTTTTGTATTTACATCTGAAATTCTTTGGTTCTGATTCAGAGTACATTCAAAACAAAAAAACTAACATTTAATTGAGAATTCAGTTTTTCATAGTGAAGTCAATTAAAATATAAAAATATAAAACAAACATTAAAGTAAAATATTTATTGTAACAACAATTAACTCTATTTTGTACAAAGTACTATTTATTACAGTAAAAATAAGTTCGAGGTATTTTACAAAAGTAACATATGAGAGCATACATCTATTATAATAATAACTATCATATTTCTGTAGAAATATTATATCAGTTTTAGTATAAAATCATTGATCTTAAGTAATAAACCTTCCATCTCCATTTCTTATAAAAGTTTTCTTTTAATGAGATAAATACTCATTTATATTTCAATTTTTTCCGACGGTTAACAGTCAACACTTCCTGCATAGTTGCAAGTTTTATATTTTAAGTCGAAGTGAAGTCCATCTGGACATTTGAATTGTGCGGAATAAAAGCCGCCTTCGCCGTTCGATCTGCACATGTAAAAAGTGCCGCAGTCATCAGGATCCCTGGCGAATCCAGGGCCTTTACATCCTTGAAAATCTTTTTCAGCTCCCTTATCATCGTGTTCTTCTTCTTTCGGGGTTTCATGTTCTGGGTATAAGTCGTTATCCTCATTATCGGTCAAATCCTCATCACCGTCCTCATCGGGCAAATCTTCGATTTCAGCACCAGCAGGTGGTTCTGTCGATGGGCATTTACAAACAGGTGGCGGAGGACATGTCATTGAGGGACCTCCAGAGACAGGTCGGCTTGATGTTGGTGGAGAAAAAGGTGGTCTTATGCTAGGTGGTGAAGATGGCCTGTAACTTGGGTACCGAAGAGCCTTATTCAAAGCCTTGAGCAATGGATATTTTTCTCCACAAACTCCGTTAAAGTCGTCAGTTTCGATACTCCAAACCATAACACCTCCAAGACCGAGATCATTGATATAATTAGCCTTTTCTGTCAGCGATCTGGACAAAAGTATTTCACACGATTAATGTGATTCCTTTGAAAAGTATAACAATGCTGGTTTGCTATTTGCGTTCTGGTAAATACTTACTTAACATTGTCGTAGCCAACCCACTGATTGCCGTGTACGAGGTAAGGTACTCTTTGTTCTTCTTGATAGTGCGTTTCCCACTTTTCTGTCAGCATACCTTCGCAGATTTCATTGTATCCAACAAATCCTGGTTCCCGAGTATAACGTCCAGCTTGTCCAGGTTGGTACGCTGTTGCGCCAATACCACTACTCTTAGTATCAGCCAGAGTGAAAGTTCTGCCGTAAAAAGGTACGCCAACAACGATCTTTTTCGGATCGGCACCATGAGAAAGCCAGTACTGAACTGATGCATTCTGGAAAAGGTACAAAATTTAGCATTTGTAAATGTTTCAAACGTGTCATTCATTTTCTTAAGAAGTATACTTACGACATTTAAACCTCTTTCTTCTGCAGTTTCCCAGGATCCAGCATACAACGGTGCGTTGATTCCAGTCTTTTTGTTCCAAATTCCGTTCAGATCATAAGCCATAAGATTAATAAAGTGAAGATATTTGGATACTTCGGAAATGATGTAGGATTTGCTTGCCGAAACTTCAGCCGCGCCTACAGCAGCACTCAAAATAAGGCCCTCGGCATCAAAGCGTTGTCTCAATTCTTTGAGGAGTAAGACATAGTTCTTCTTATCGTCGAAAATTCCACCTCGTTGGTTGGGATATTCCCAATCCATATCAAATCCATCGAAGCCGTATTTCTTTACAAACTTAACAGCATTTTCGACGAATCTCTTTCGAATCGTCGGGTTGTTCACTACGTGGGAATATTTTGTCGAGCCCTCGTTCCAACCACCAATAGCAATAAGGGTTTTTGTTCCCGGGCTTTTCTCTCGAAGTTTGTTGAAACGACCGAAAGCATCCTTTCCATAATTGTCAGGTAAATCTTGCCAAGCATCTAATACTCTGACGTCACCATCCTCGGTGATGCCCACGAATGTGTAAATTAAATGAGTACAAAGTGTTGGGTCGATGTAGGAAATGTCGAATTTACCATTTCCTGGACGGTAAACAGCCCAGCTTCCAAAGTAACAAACGATCCGTTCTAAATAGACACGAGGAATGTAGTGAAAGAAAATAAAGTTTTTGACAGTGATCTATTTAAAATATGCTTATTACTTACTTTCTGATGCAGCAGCGGAAACAGCGAACAGCGCTGCAAGAGCGAACAAAACACACCGCATCTAAAATAATTTAAAAACATTTATTCTAAATTATTTTGATGTACGTTTTTCACAACACAATATATTTATAATCCGAACGATAAATATTGGTAAATTTAACCAAATCCCCAACTATTCATTACAACAAAGGTATTCCCGCGTAGATGCTAGCAAACAAGGAACTATCCAAATGCAGTGACGTGAGTTTCTTTTACACGTCGATATCAGCGATAAGTTTTCTTATCGGTAATCCAGGTCGTAATATTGGCGCGAATCGCTTTCTTGAAATTGACGACTCTTTCAATTTCGCCAGTTCTTTGGCAAATTGTGACACTCGATTATCTACCTAATATGTCATGGAACTCAAACAATTACGTCAAAACAGTTACAGGCAAGTTTCACGTGCAAATATACACTAACGTCGAATGATTCGAAAATTCGTTGTTCTATATGTTCACAATTGAAAAACTAAAATTTTTAGAGGTGTAAAGACGAGAACGTTAAACAGAAACGAATACAAGTATCGGTTCAACTGATAGATCGTACTAAAATAAAATGTAGAAAACACAATTTGAGAATGAACGAAATTATATGACCACCTGCCGGTTTGAATAAATTCGTGTACCTCAATACGTTACCTTGAAACTAATTCAGAGGATAGATCCCACTCTAACGCCTCTGCCGACACTTTTTGATCTGATAGGAAGGACTGTAAAACGGTCTTATATATACCTATGACTGTCACACGTAAGCTTCTTTCGTCGAATCGTTTTAAACCCGCAATAAATAATATTTTGCACTTTGGTAATGAAATAGTTGGGGCATCATACTGGGAAAAATATGTGTATATGAACGCTTCAACGTTAGGTAGTATTATTAGGAACATTTATTGACCTACATTTATGACAAACGTATCGTTCCAAAAAGCAAAAAATGATTACATTATCGTGAAACAATACAAATCATAATGGGGCATTGAAACTGAGAACAATTGCATTGAATACTGCTAAGTTGAAACTTCAGCCAAAATTTAAACAATACACTTATTGATTAGTAAATCCAATATAAAATATTTATTCCAAATATTCTGCAAATATGAACAAATAATATATACATTCATTTGTTCTAAAAATTACAAATAGACTGCTTTTACCATGTTATTAGTATTTTATTTTTATCGAAAATTTGAATAATTCTGGTTCTAAAACAAAAATACTCGTGAAAATAGTGCACGCCATGTAGTTACTCCCACTGCCGCTAGTCGGGGTCATCAACGATTCGCATTGGCCCGTTAAATCAATGAGATTCAATGTTTTATACATTTTGTACAATAAGAAATGATTTTAATTTCCTTCACAAAAATATTTGTACTAAGCAAATTCCGAAACATTTATATTACTTTATTCAGTTCCGAATATACTGTTAGTAGTTTTCTGCTTATTATTAGTTGTCTACTTTTTCGAATAAGTTAAGAAATTATACTATTTCAGATTTTAGAAATTACACTTCTGCTAAAAGAGAGTACATTTTTTTATTTTATTAAGTACATTTATATAGGTAGTGGAATTATTTCAATACAATTAGTCGTATTCAATTTTGTCGAAGTCGTTCTCTTTAAAATGTTGTTTAGTAGGATCCCCAGGGGTCAACAAGCATTAATCACACCAGGAAGGTGCAAGATTCTCTCACAGTTACTCATTTGAACCAATTGATCATGAATTTATGTAGAATGTATAGATGTTATCTAGAAAATACAAAACATTGTACATGCAATAATTTCAATATATTGTGCAAAATTATGATGCAGAAGATGAATAAGATATTCGAGGAAGTTAGTAACAAGTTACTAAAAGTTACATTTCTTTTCATTTGTATAGATGGGTGAATCGAATATCGACCATTTCTTTGAAGTTTCCACTTATCTCCTTATTTCTTGTTTTCTACCATTTTTAATAATAAGTTATTACATATAATATTTAATACAATCGATCGAACGTATTCTATTTAACTTTACAATTCATATTTCTGAATATTACAACTTCTGCGCAACATGCAATATAATGAAATTTAAACCAATATTGAATGGTTTATATGATGTTTATATTATTTATAAAAATAAAAATAAACTGGTGGGTGTGTACGTATATTTACGTCTTGGAAAAATATAGTAGATATTATAAGGAAACTCATGACTATGCATGAGTAGAATCAGAATTGATTATTACGTTGAATATATTCCATAATTATAAATAAATAATCTATTTTTGTATTGCATCAAAAGAAAGAATGAATCGTAACATTAGTCATCGCTCCTCTGAAACATTTTTCATCGGAAAATTATTTCATCATGAATCGGCACAGATTTTAAACTGTCTCAAATATAGACTCAATCCCTACACTTTTGTTCATTGATCTCCAGTTATTATTTAAAACATTTTTAGAATATTCGACGTTCGACGTATTAACACTACATATGAGGAATAAAAATTTGCTTACTACACATTCTACAATAATGCCCACAATTTAAGTGCAGGTTCTCATCTAGCCCTCCGGAAATATGGTGATTTCCTTGATTTTTCTGTCGCATAATCCAAAAGAAAAATAACAAATTTAAACGCAAAATGTATGATATTTCTTGGAGCTTGAACGAAAATGGTACTGATATTTCATATTTTTTCGATTTTTTGTAGCCATTTGAAGATCGAACAAAACATAAAAAATGACATCAAGTAAAACTTTTTCTCTATTACTTCGACCCAGACTAAGTCTGGACGAAGTATTGAATTTGGTCACTTCGGGCATAAAAATTACCCTATAGTTTTTCATCAAATGTCGACGTTTCAGACCCTAAGGAACCGAAATCAACAATAAAAAAATTTGTGTCCGTGATCTTGTACGTACGTACTTCTCTACGTCCGTACGTCCGTACGTCCCGTTTTTTTGTCTCGCGATAACTCGCGAACGGATAAGCGTATTGACATAATTTTTTTTTTTAAATACGCATCTTGGCATAACTTAAACAATATATATTTTCTGAAAATTTTTGTTTTTTTCTGTTTTAGATAATCCGTCCGACCGCAGTCCAGCCTGTAATCAACATTTTTTTTCACACTATTCCGTTGCAGCTTGCAACAAACTTTACTATATTAAGCATCAAAAATATTAAAAATTTGATATATGGTTAAATCCACAGAACTTTTTACTTTTGCTCAAAAAAGTTTGAAAAAAAAATTTTAATCGCACACTATTCCCCCTTCGCATACGTGTTTGTGTACCCTTCTAGGAGAAATAATCTATACTGGTGTAAGTTTTTTATTGTGGGCCGTTTGAATGTGTATGAAATGCATGGGTATTTTTAATAATTTTTAATTTATTTTCACTAAATTTTTAATTGAATTTTCTTTAATAATACGAACAAACTACAAGAATTATTTGCCCACATCATTTCTGTTAATAAATGATCGATTGATGGAATCACAGACATCAAGAAACATATTGAAAACTTATTACAGATGTGCTCTACGATAATGTAAAATTTGTTATGATTGCACGAATTTTATTATTTATTTCAACTTTAACTTGTCATGGATGTACAACACATATTCGTAATCTTGATTTTTTCATTTTTATCTCAGGAATAAAAAGCGTCTATTATTTCGTTGAGTTATTGCAGGCCGAATAAATGAAACAAATTATCAATAAGATGTGGATGTCCCAAAAAGTTATTTCATGATGAACGGCTGCTGACATATTATAATAAACTTTTTACACATCAATGTGACTTATAATACTGTTTTCTAGATGTACAGTTACAAGTTGAAAGTCAGATCAATGCCTTAATCCCGGGGCCGTGTGTTTAGCATAAGGGAGATTTTTAATAAATTGGATTATTTCCTTCGCATTTTCCAAATTTTTATATTTTTTACTGCCTCTTGCTATTACATAAACATACTTTGGCACGTCTTTTTTTTCTACAAATGTTGTTAATAAAGGTCTTTGTTGGGCTACGAAATAAGTGCATTTTTTAACCATTCCTAAAGCCTTAATAATGATAGAATTACGAATATTTCACAAAAATTAAAAGTTCTGTGGATTTGCCCATGTATGTCCCACAAAACTAGAATAAGTAATTCATACTCTACCATGAGCAAATCACCGTATTTTTTAACCTCTTCATGACAACCACTCCTTAATAGCAATAGGAAAAAAATTGTGTATATAGTAAATAAAACGATGAAACCAAATATAATAATAAAGTAATTGAATAAACAAATATTTATAAAACTTTAAATTGTATATAAAATAAAACTTTATTCGTTAATTAAGTGAAATCAAATACTAATAACTTGTGCTAATAAATGCTTCATAACTTGTTTTTCCGTTTTTTTAAAATAATGTTTCTTTTTCATAACGATAAATTTAAATGTTTTGGTTTATGTAATTGTAATTGCAATACTTTGTCAATTATATAGTGGCATATTTGTGATATATAATGCTTATATTAAAAATCTTTCGTAAATTATTAAATGTTTCCCTCTTGACCATCGACTATTCTAAGGCGTTTTCCTCCCATTACCAAGGTCAAATATGTCCTGCTTTTTGAAAATACTTACAGTTGTGCAATTTATAAAGTACAATTTGAATTTTTCTGGGTCGAAAACGACCCATGCATCGGGATAAAGGGTTACTTTGTTTCAATTTGATAAACATTTGATTAGATGAAGTTCAATGTGGAATTGAAAAATTCAGCAATTAAATTGATGGGTTTTCATGTTACATTTAAATGGAATTCCTAAAAAACACGATTAATATAATATTATTATTATTTTAAATTATTCGTCACCCTATAATTTTTCATTTAAACACTTTTATATCATATTTTAAGTAGTCAGTATTATTTCCACATTGATTTCCTATAAGTTCTGAATTTACTACCTCAGAAATATTTCTAAATAACTTGAAAGTTATACGATCCAGTTCTTCCGTTCTGTTCAATCTATCATATATCGAGCAGCAGTTATTGAGATCTTCACTTTATCGGTTATAAATTTATGACTGCAGATCCTGCATCATAAATTGAAAATATAAATTATAAATTGAAATTACTCTATTTTATGTTTTAAACATTTCCACCGGCATCGTAAAAGAGATGATTTATATAATTATGGTAATAATTCTGTTTTTGTCAATATTTTAACACTTGTTAGGATGTATCTGAAATAGTAATTTTTTAATAAGAGTTCCTTAATTTTTTAATGCATTGTAATTTCAAAATATGTATGTAAATGTGCATTTATTTATAACGGAGTCTGTTCTCCTGAGCCCTTGGTCTTCAGACGAGTCTTAACATTTTAAATGATTCTATATGCAGTGCATATTAATCATTACTTATTAACGTTATTTTGAAATAAATCTGATTGTGACACATTTTGCCCTGAGTGAACTCGTATTGACTGCTCCACTCTGAAATAAAATTAATGGAAAAACTCACTTTTTTTAGTAGCAGTAATAATATAATTATTTAATATGAGTGAACTATGAAAAACACTTAAATTATGGCACAAATAATCTGAACGTAATAATTTTGTTCGATTTCGATTTTCGAACAAAGTTTTCAAGTAATTTTTTATTAAAATATTTTTGGAAAAGTAATTAAGTATATATATATATAGTAAAAAGTCAATTCTGATATGATTTTTCCTGCAGAACCCCCATATGTATACCGAAATATTGATATGATTTTTTACCAAATTGAAGGTAAAGCGGTAAAAAATCGTGTTTTATGGCTTGTTTTTCTATTTTCCTCGAAAAATAGTCACGATAATAACGAGTTTGAAGTGATTAGAATTTGTGTCGCATTCTACATATAGGGTAGATGTTAAAAATGTCCAAAAACACGATTTAGACTCCTTTTATCTTCAGTTTGGTCAAAGTAGATCCACATCAATATCTTGACGTACATATTTGGAATCTGCGGGAAAAATCCCATCAGAATTGACTCTTATTGGTGTGACAATAGTGTTTTTTTTTTAAATGCCGGAAATCAAATTGTTTACCTCTTTGACCTTCTATTTTATAAAAAACTAGGTCTAATTGGTTATTTTGGTGTAGATATTTGGATTCTGCGGGAAAAATTCTACCAGAATCGAATTTCACTTATTGGGCAACATGAGATTCTTAAATTTTTGTTGAGCGGTGTTTTAAATCTACTTTAATACTTCGTAGAGAAAAGATTTTTAACTGTACAATTTAATAATTCCAATTCCAATATTCATTAACTAAGTTTCTACATGCATAGCTTATATGTATCATTAAAACGTGGAAGTCTTTCCATGTAAATCAAATCGAATCTTGAGAAAAATGCAGGCAAACAGTAAAAATATATATTAGGAGACAAAGATGATGGCGATGCTTAATGTAGACGCAATAATTCCTTAACCATCTTTACAACAGACTAAAAATGTTCAAATAATTAAAAAAACCAAAGATGAATTTATTTGAAATCAATTAAATTTAGAAAATCCTTATTCTGTTAATAAAAAATTTGCAACGTTTTAGTTTTTGGCTGGCAATACAATCATCTGGAGTATACAATGTTGAATATGATATCAATTTCCTCATATAGCCCTGATTGTCCATTAGTATTCCTTTTTTTAATTCCAAAAGTAAAATATCTTCTGTCGCATCTCACATGAAAAAAAAGTCAATTTAGAAACAATGCAAATTTCACAGAATTAAAAAATCTTTTATTTTGATCAGTATTCTTCACTTTCGTTCTACATTTAACTAGATTGTATTGTTTCTATTGCAGAAATTATTCATTGTATTCTAATACGTTTTTTACGAACAAAGGACCATTAATGTATTATTTAATTATTATTTTTCCTATTATTTTATCCCAACTTTAATTTATAATATTTTTCTGCGTAGGTAATTAATATTTTATTTTAAATATAATATTTTTAGTTCTTGTTTCCAAATAACCAATCATGGGTTATTAAATTCTATTGTTTCCTTCCTTATTCATTGTCATAATTAGAATAACAAAATTAGATGAATAATCAAGTTTGGAACCGAATACAGAAAATGTATGTAAATTAGTCTTAAAATTAGGTCAACGCGTAGCAAAACGCAAGAACGGCATTCATGAATTCTTAGATTTCGATAAAACATTTTTACTAATATTAACATTCTTTGGGATACAGATAATTACTGCGTTAAAGATGGTTCCAACCAGAAAAGTTTGTAATGAAATAATAAATGGGATTATTACAAAATTAAAATTTTATTGAAACATTTATACTATTATAAATGTCATAATTTATGCTGCCTTGTTGCCTTTAAACTTGTTGGATTAATTAAAAAATTAGCTGATAATAAATAAATATAACATAATAATGATGATAATTTATTATAAACCAACGTATTAAAATTTATTCTACTTTATTAGAAAACAACATCGACTATTTAAAGAATCAAGTACGTCGGTATATATATTACGATTAAAATATAGTACATTGAGCAACTAGGGCGTAAAATATGTAGTTGCAGTTGAGTTTGAGTTTGGCAATTCTCATTAGTATGCATGAAATTATTCTCTAGGTTTTCTGTAGGTATATTCTCTATAAGATTGCGATCAGAGTGCGAGAATCTTATTTGGCTTTCGGATATATTGGTTTTGCTCTTTAGAGTGAGAAAGGGCTATTTTGCTCCTGCGATGGGAGGGAGCAAAATAGCATATTGCGTTCAGAGTGAGAAAAATATTCTTTGGAGCGATCTACATAACTAATACTAATGGTTAAGTCGAATAAATTAGGTTGTATAATCATAAACAATACCTAATTTTTTAAATTCGTTAAGAATTTTATTTTGCCAACAAAAAAAATCATTATCAAACATAAGTATAAATTATAATAATGCAACGATGTAATAAATATCTATTATTAATCGTTTTCAAAAATGTTTCCGTTATATATTGAAATTAATGAGTTTCCTTTCTTTTCGTTGTTTCAGGTAAGGCAGAATGGTTTTTTCATATTTCTCTGCATTCGACTCGCATTCAGTAAGAAAAGTTTCCCGATTTTATATATACATTTTGAATATTTTGGATAGGAACCTTGTACTGAGCAAAGTTGTTTTTAAATTCTATTATATTGAAAAGGCATTTCAGGAGAGACCTACAAGTTCTTGGTCATATTTCATGTTGAATTTCTTGTATGTTCCTTAAAAATATACAATAAATCTCAGTAATTAATATAGATATAATGATTTTTTGGCGCTTTTAAATACTTTTGTTAAAATGTATTTTGGATCAGTATTAAATCGACATAACAATTCATAGCGAGTTCAATTCGATTCGTCGATTTATTTTTGTTAAGTTGGTCTGAACATCCAAACTTTCAAAATTATTCTCAATAATTATTGAATGTCTTTTTTGAAAATTACGGTCTCTTAATTTTTTAACTTGAGTATTCAATATCTGCATAAGAATACTAGTAAAACCTAATGAATTTGAATTTACAATTAATGGAAGTGACCAAATTTTTAAATTTGTTCAACTTATAGTTGCAAAAAATTATGACCTTTAATATGCAATTATCGATAATTCGTAGAATTTTGTAAAAGTAACAGATTTTTAGAGGTTATTTTAAAACGTTAATCTGTAAAATGTAGAAGCCCAAATATAAATATCATTAAAAAAAATATAAAATAGGTATTATAAAGTAGAATAATATTTACAATATGTGTTGTATCATGTACATTAATTATGGTAATTATAAAGACACATTTCTACTCGAAAATGTAATAGACATGACAAACAATAGTATTCTTAGAAAATAGTATCAAAGAATAGTATTCAGAAAGAAAAATATCTGTAGATTGTGTTTCTTCAAATGTAATATAATATAAGATTTACTATGAAATCTGGATTAAAACATTTTTTCTTATACCAATTTAGAGTAGTTTTAAGGCCTATTTAATGTAGAAAAACCTAACAGAATTAACAGACACAAATTTGAGATAAAACATTGTGGACGTAAAATTGATCTCTCTTTTAGATTCTGTTATCAAATTCTGTCTGCATTAAACATATAAAAGATTATAAACAGTTATTCACAAAAGAAAACGCGATTTTTTCCTTCTCACAAATTTTTTAATCAATATTTTAATGTTAAATAAGAACAGTCATTAGGCCAAAACCTGAAAATATCGTGTCTTTAATATTTCAGCTATAAATATTCTTAATAATATGTGGGAATGTTGAAGATGGCGGCTATAAAATGGCGACTAAATCTTTCTTTTTTTTGTAAAACATTAGCTTAGTGTGCCAAATATTAAAAAATTATCGGCTCTTGACAAAACTTAGTACTTAGTACAGATGCACCAAATTTCATAAAAATAAAACAGCGTTTTTAATTCTCTACCACCATATTAGATTTGCCATTCTAATTTCTTGAAAAAACGCCTCCATTTCCGTAATCAGCGACCTCAAAAATTTCTACATACTAAATTTCATATATATAAATTTTTAATTTTCGGTCGTCATATTGGATACGCCATTTTGGATTTAGACAAAATAACGTGACATTTATAATGGGCGACCTCAAAAACCCCTATATACCAAGTTTCGAACATATGACTTGAAATTTTTTATTTTTGCTACCATATTGGATCCGCCATTTAAAAGTTTTTTAAAATAACATGAAATTACTACTCGGAGACCTAAAAAATGTATGAGTGCTAAGTTTTGTCAAGATGGAATAATTTTTAATGATTTTATACACTAAGCTAATATTTAACAAAAGAAAATACTGCAGTTGCCATTTTGGAACCGCCATTTTTAATTTTTCTATATATTACTTCAAATATTTATAGCTGGGACATTAAAAACTTGATATTTTAACGTTTTGACTCAATGACTTTTCTTGTTTGACGTGAAATTATTGATTAACAAAATTTTGTCACGCAAAAATTTCGCGTTTTTTTGTGAAAAATTATTTATAGCTTTTTACCATTTTATGGTAGATAAATTTTGATAAAACAATCTGAAAGAGCGATTGCTTACTAGTATTCGAGCAGTAAATCAGCATCTGGGAATACTGTTTCTTATATTTCATTGCATTTTTAGAGGATTGTAAAGAGGAAGTATTTAATTACATAAAAAACCTATGTATAGTATACTTATTTCCAAACAATTGAATTTAATATTGGTAAATAAAAACATATAGCTTTATTGAGTCGTAATTGGATAATGTACATTTATATTGCTAAATTATCGATTCAAAGAATATTTGCACATGCATTATCGAGTAATGCATTACCAACGTTAACAGTTTTATTAATAAACAATCCGTTTCTGCGGTGAATCATATTACAGAAATTTAAACTTTGCATCAGTACGACATTGATACTGTCAGGTTATATATGTTTATCGTATTGAATATAACTGAAAAAATATCATTTTTAATATAATGTAGAAGCCATACAAAAATTTTCGCGAAATTGATAATATACGTTAATATTATTAAGAAATTCAAATTATTCCATATATAAAATGAAACCTTTTTTAGTTACGTAACTCGAGAAACAATATCATATGTAAAGAAAATAACATTTTTAATATTTTATTTATATTGCAATTTAAAATTAGTGAGGGTATTGTATAAATCGTTTTCGATTATTGCGATGAAGAAGTGTTAAAATGTAAAATATAATCGATAATCTTATTTTTAAGTGTAATTTATCTGAAAATTTAATTAAATTAATTATTTTCTCAAAATTTATCGCGTCGCTCTATTAGCCTAATCTGGGCAAATTACAGTACTTAATTAAATCACAGATAGAACTGGGAATTATGGAAATATCTGATTATAGCGACTACATGAAGACTACTGCTTGGTTGGACAATTCATTTTTGTGAAATCTAATTTATTTCTCACAAATTAACATGTGGAATATTTATGTGACTGGAATCTTACGTTTAATAAACATAAATGATTATAGATAACTTCATCCCAATGATTAATTAAATTATGATGGGTGATAATGTTAATATAATCACATCCGCGTTTGAAACATATTTAACATTAGATAATAAACTTTTTTATATATTATTTTCTATCATAATAATATTGACTTTCATTAAAAAGTATTCTCAAATAATTTTGTTGCTATTTTAATATTAAATACATAACGTATATGTGCTTCGTCGACTTGGGGCCATAGAAAATGAATTTTACGAAAAATCCGGATTCTGTAGAATATGTGAAATAATAGTCCGATGTCCCTAGAGAGTCGATATAGCATGTATGCTGCTAAATGAAAAACGAAAAGTGCTTTTGAATTTAGATTTTAATATAAGTCATCTGTATTTTATTCTAATTTTTAAGATTTAGTAAAAAATAAAAAAAATAAAGCATTATTTATGTGACAATATTAATTAAAATTATAATATAATTCCATACATATGTTTTTAATATATTTATTTTATGTAATTCTTGAAAATACTACGCGTGTCTTTTCAAATTTATTATTTGAAGATAAGGAAATAACTTAATTACTTTGTCACAGCTGATATATTGTTTTTTTTTTAATTATAGTCTATTACAATTTATCAATGGATAATAAAGCTTTGGAATATATTAGATTAATTAAAATATTAACTAAAATTAAATTATTTTCAATTCTTAAAAACTGATAAAAATAATATAATAGTATTTGTTGAGCAATTTGTCAAATTCATAGTCCAATCTAATAAATTATAAGGGGTATTTTCTTAATGACATCAAAGCACAAAAAAAAAACTTATGTCATGTGCAAGAAAAGCAACTAGGTGATTTTTATAGATTTTGGGCTACTGGATACGAATTCTGGCACAGAATTGGTCTCTTACGTCTAAGTTTTTTTTATATTTGAGGTTTAAAGTGGGAAAAATTGCTTTTTTCAGGAAAATTTACACATTTATTACAAGAAAAAAATGTTAAGCAGCAAATTGGAACAAGACAAGTTTTTTCTTATAGTTTGTGTTATGTATTTATATTAAGAACAAATTTTAGTTGCTTTCACAGATTTCAGAAATTTACGAGATGATTAGACTGAACAAGTACAAAATATAGTATATTGTAGTATAAGCTTTATTATTGGATGCTACTCAAATTCAATATTGAAGTAAATATTTGAATAGTTGCAAGTAAAAGATTTAGTTGTTTTAAGAATATATATTTTTATTTTTCAAAAATGTTTCTTCTTTTTAGTAAATATAACCTACTTTGAGATTATATTTCCATAGGACAAATGAATATCTATTAGAAATTGTATTTTTTGTCTGTTAGCTTCTTAAAGGCGAAATCTTGACGAGAAGTAGTAAAGGCCAATTTTCTTGTATAAATAAACTAACAGTATCATGTTTAGACTTGAGATTATAATTGTTTGTTTTCCAAAGATATGATTGTTTAATTAATATAGCTGACTGGAAACATATTATTGCAAAATAGTAATAATATTTTTATTATGCATAGATTAAGTCGACAATGTACTTAAGAAACACTATATGGGATAAAATTCCTCAAGTGTCCGAACTAAAAATCCGATAATTTCGAAACGACTTCAATTTTTTTACCAGATAGATCCCAATCAAACAAGCATTCTCAAATTTTTTCAAATTTTTAAAACCACAGTTAACCGTTGTTGAATTTTTTTTAAAATTTCACGATATGAAAAAATGCTATTTTTTAAATGGGTGTACCTTTTTTTATACTAATCGGATTGGAAAAATAAAAAATAAAAATGTACTGTCGCGTAAATTTAATCAATTTTAACAAAATCAAAATTTCATCAAAATTTTCGTAAATGAAAAATAAAAACGATTTTTTTTCAAAGATGGTGTATTTTTTTTTAGTAATCTAGAAAGAAAGTTGAGAAATTTTCCTAAAAGACCACCTAGTTTCAAATAGGGTTTTTTTTTTGTTCTCGAGAAATTAAAGAAAACGTCAATAACTAACAGCCTCACCGTGTCACATTTTACCAGAAACGTGTAGGTTCGAACAAATTCGAGTATCGTTTAACACAAATTGGTTTATTACAAATTTTTGTGCCTTATACAATATATAAGAGTTTCTATGTGGATGTGTATGTCATGTATGTGTGTGTGGCGGGGAGGAGATGAGTGAGTAAACATTAAACGGATGTAAATCTTTATAAAAACAAAGTTTTCATGGTTTAAATCGCCATGTCATAACAAAAAGTATCATTTTTTCTACTACAAAAAAAATAAACTACAAAACTTTTGAAGAAATGATGAATTTTTAGTAAATGTTCATAATACATCTACATATTGTTATTGTTGTTGTTATTATTATTATTATTATTATTATTTCGTCTTTATTGGCATCAAAGAGGGGTACAAAACTTTCTCTTTAATACAAATGGCGAACCGCAGCTACAATGATGTTTTACAGACTGACCAACACTTGCTACATCTCGTAAAAGCATTAATTTTTTCATTGTAGTTTATAATCTATCGGTCTGCGTATGAAGTAAATATCGCGCGATCTCATTTTCGGAGTCAATAGCCGCCTAGTATATGTGGCAAAAACACAGATCTTAACTCTGGGAATCCATTTACCAAAACAGAGGGTGTTCAAAACCAGATAAATTTAAGATCTCAAACATAAGAGCTATTTGAGATTACAATTATTTAAAATGCTCTAAGACATATTTAAGAGCTCATTTTATAGATTATCGTAATGAAGGCCTCATCAGGAGGACTTTTTGGAGATATTTCGGGACTGAGTTCTGAGGGACCACTTTATGCTGTATGGGACCTCTTCAAGAGGATGGGTAATAACTGACAGTGGAAAATTATCAACTGATTAATTCCATAAAAAACTTTTTCAAACATATACCAAAATTTTAATTCCAATCACCCTATGTGTTACAAACTTTGTATAGATTATGGTGTTACACATTGGGCACTTAGATTACATAATACTAGACAAATATTATTAGATAACGGATATTCAGATTATATAATAGGCGAATTTGTCATAAAAAGGGTTCATAGATTATATAATTCGATTAATATATACATAAGAAAAATAAATTTTTAACTGCTACTAGTTTACCATGCGTCAGAATAGATGAAAATAAAAAAGCTTTGGCTAATAAAAACCCTTAAATGTTAATATTACAGGTATTAAATTCTTCAAAGACAAATTAAAATTGTTAGATTTGAATAATGTATTTTATCAATTTAATTATAAATATTGTAAAGGTGTTTATATAGGATATCAGGTAAATTGTTGAAAAATCGAATACGAACACATAATCGCCATGTTTTTGAAATATCTCCATTACCAGATATTAATTCCTCATTAATAAAATTTTAATATATTACAAGAATTTTTTGGATAACTTTCAAATGTTCGATCTATACATATCATCCATGTTTTCGAACTCATCATTCACATTGTTATTGCTTACATATTAGTTACTATCACCGTCCTTTACTTGACCAAGTTAACTCACTTGTTGTCTATAACGCATTAACACACGATGTATATCATTTGAAGTGTAACAATTTCATTTTATTTTTCTTGAGTTTTTACAACACTTTTGAATTTATTTCCGGGAGTGCGTTTTATAATAATAAGATTTTTATTTGTGTCTTTAAGTCTACGAACATTTTATGCCAAGCAGAAAGATTTGTAATCATATTGTATATTTTTGTTATTTATTGCCCTTTTACAGTTTTTTCATATATATTCAATTGTAATATTTGCCGACTAAAGAAGATGTCGCCGTCCTTTACATTTGTGTATGAAATGTAAGAACTGCAGAAACCTACACCAAGTACAGCAGCGCTCATGAGTCGATTTTCGCTAGATAAACAATATTTTCGAAACGTAAACAAATAACGTGGCTCGTCTTACCGACAGAGAGCTGTTGCTTGAAAACGAAATCAAAAAATTGTTTATATATATAATTTGTACATGACTCATAATTTTTACCGGGAAGTGCATGTGTATGATGTTACATTTTATCGATGAATTGTATCTGAATTTAGCGACGAATACTAAAAATGAAGTTAAGGGTCAGTTGATCGCGTTTGTTTACGACACATTTCAGAAAATATTTATATTATATTATTGTTGTAAAGACGTATAGTAATTATACTGATTGAATGATATATACTGCAAGTTATGGGAATAATTCATGTATGACCTAAAAATTGTGTGTTATGAAAAATGTATCTGGAAAATGGGTGTCTCTATATTCCATTCCCTCTAACGCCCCCGATATACGCTTATAAATGATGATAATTATAACTATAATTTTTGTATTAATTAATATTGGTTATGATTATTATTAATGATAACTCCCTTAATAACAGGCGGGATAAATGCATGCTATATACAGTAACAAATGCCTTTATTATGAAACCTTATAGATCATTTAAAAATATTCACAAAAATATTAAAAGTATACTCATAACAAATACTTATTCTTTCCTTCGTCGCAATTTATTCCTGATAGTACAAAATCTCGATGTGATATCAAGAATTCTTTATGTTAGAGAGAAGCGAACGTTCGTTACATCATAATGATGTAATTAAGAATCATAAAATGCTTCTTATAAAAAAGTATTCATTAAAAATTCATTAGGAACTCAGATGTCTTGATGCTTATCGGGATACTACTTCAAAAGTATCAATACTGTATGTAAAAAATATAGTTTCTGATAAAACTTACCTAACCTTCTAAATTCAAGGATGAGATATTTTGCTAAATTTTCAAAAAATCATGGAACGTTATCGAATCTAACCGAACTCTTCTTGAAATGAAGCATTTATATATGTTATTTCCGTGTACAGTACAAGATCATTTCTTGTTTGAAAGGACAGTAAAAAACAAAACAATTTTTCGCGAAACTGATCGATGTTTGGTGCATACTTCTTGGTGACTGACGATTTACTTACGATCGCCATAGATTAGGAAATAATAGTTAAATTCTAAAAGCGTTATTTATTTTCTTATCGTCAATATGTGATGCCATGTATAATTGCAAAAGTTTGTTTGTATAATTGCAATTTATTTCCGTATAAAAAATGACGCATTATCAACGTAATATTATTGCGGAAAGTTTTATACGATATATTTTATAAAATAATTGCAATATCTGCTACTGTAAATATGACTTAAGTAAATAAAATGAAATTTTTCATTAAAATAGTCAAGTGGAACGTGAAGCGAAATTAGAAAAATGTTATCATAAAATTTTGTTCACTAAATTTGTCGAAAATTACGATGTGATTCATTATTTGACAAAATTAAACCATGGAAACTTACGGCATTGATAACGATGCGAATTCGATAACGATGCAAATACGATGTGAATTCTATAAAGATACCGCAATAAACGTGGAGTATTTTCTTCTTAAGCTTGACCTACTTTTTATTGTGTACCTGCATGATATTTACATAATGAATGTAGGGTATTGATAGGATAAGTAACTTCTATAAGGTACTTGTTTGACAACAGCATCTATTTTACATTAATGAATACGATTTTGGTACTTACGTAATTTAGCAAATTAATAACCATCTCTTCGTTATTCTATGGTACATATTCATGGTTTAAACAAACATTGATTTTCAAAAGTTCTTTGGTTGGTTGTGAAATGTAGGGAAATCAAAATACACGTTGGCTACAAGAGAATCTTACTTCCAAGGTGCAAATATTTGTGCCAAATGTAATAATTTAAAATATTTCAATGTAAAGTTGGACCATTTAATTTATTTGAAAGGTTTATGGACTGATCAAACAATATCAAACGTGACCAGAATTTTCATTGATATTTTGAAAATCGCGTCTGTGCGCTGAGCCACTCGGGTTTTGGAACTTTAAAAATTAATTTCTCGAGATCGAAGAAAAATACTGACACAGTATTACAGAATTGGAAGATTACAGCAAATCGGTTACATGTTGTAAATCCTTTATATATTTAATATATCGATAATAAAAAACTTTTTCATGTTTTCCATCGCATTGCATACAGTGCTGCACGATTTGTACAAATAGGTATTTTTCCAATTTGGATAAATTAATTGGTACCGAATATAGCGCGTCACGTACTCGCGTGTTTTTCCACGATGATCTGAAAACTGTTTACTGTAAATAGGAGTGTTACGGTATATATTTAAGATATTTATGATATATTGAATATTCTTCGCAACAAATATAAATTTTTCTTAATTTTTATGGCAATTTATAAAAAAATTACTGGTGACATCTTTGTTATTTTCTCAATAAACGGGCCTATAAAAACTGTATTTAGAGCCATATTTATTTTCGTTTAAGCTCATAAAAAGATCGAAATAACGTTTTCCTACACTGAGAGAAATGTTTGTTTACAGTTAATGTAATAGCTTCGTAGACAGAATTTAGATGTTGATCTTAATGTAAGGTACTTTATCTTGAAGTTTTCGCAGTCTGAGATTCGTTTATATATGTTATGTTAATAGTTAATATAAGAATTTTAAATATTGATGTTAGGATTATTACTGGACATGTAGTACTTTTACGCGCTTACAGTTTCACCTAAACTGAGATAAACAAACATACACTCGCGAAGTCATTCGATTTTATACGAATATTTACGACGTATTGTTGACATGGGCAGTTCAAACGTCAGAAATTAATGTAGGATTTATTAACGGTTAACGAACGCTCATTGAATGTTAAAATATACGAGTTATTATAGAATAACATGACAGGAAATTCCTGATATTTTCTTCTCAAAGTTACAGTTGCTGTTATAACATTACAGTTAATGTAAGAGCCTTGAAATTACCTTGCATTAACTATTAGTAAATAATTTCTCTTAGTGTATTGTACCATCCTTAGCCATCTTCAAATTTGAGCAATGTCGTCCAATTCACAACACGAGGAGGTTGACGGTCACCGTGGATTTTTGTTTCGTTTTATTTTCCTTTGCAATTTAAAAAAATTTTTTTTTTTAGTATTTTCAGGAGAATAATGAAGCAAAAAAATATCCGGTAATGAACAATTTATTAACTTCTAATTTATTTCAGCAAATTGTGTATCTTACGAATGATTTATCCGCATCCGCATAATATTTACATTGTAATTTGAACACTGATTCGGAGATAAACGAATGAAATTTTCGAGTGCCTTCAACGCTTTGCTGAATGTGCCATTCAACGTTAGATCAGTAATCTTATCATTTGCCCATACGAACAACTGTCTGGGTGTTAAAACTTGATCATGACAGGGTCTCTGCAGCCTAGCTCGCATCTTTTGACTGTCCCAGAGTGTTTTTGCCAGAGACACTAGGCGGCTATTGAATCCATAAATGTCGCACGATATTTACTTCATATGCAGACCGATAGATTATAAGCTACAATGAAAAAAGACGTGCTTTTATGAGGTTTAGAAAGTGTTATCACAATTTTGTATTATCAATGCATGATCTCCATGTGAATGAATGTAATCACTGCCCAATATATACCTATCCAGGCGAAACAGAGAAGAGTACAAAATGATTTCGAATTGTGCTCTAAAAGAAGTCAGACATCCCACTTTCGAACGGGTTTCTGAACTCTCAATTAAATAAATTAATGATTGAGATACAAAAATATAATCTATAATTATTCTCAGAAATTTGCATTACATTTATGGTATGCATTTGATATGTCGAAGCTCTCAAATAAGAGCTCTTTTCTGATACCTCATATTTCAGAGGTTTGTAGATCTCTCGAAATTGACGAAAATAACTTCATAACGATCACTTAAAGAACTCTTTCTGATAAGTATTTGAGACATCTTACAACTTTTGAGACTTCTTAAAGAGTTCTTCAAGTTGTTTTTTTTGTTATTTGGGAAATGAAATATCTTCAAAATTCAATTTTCCATCTGTTTCTAATTCTATTATAAAAGAAATGCAATTAATAAAACTCTCAATGTTAGACATAATTATATGAGATATAGTAGGAACCTCATCGGAACTCCGTAAACTTGTTTATATACCAGTATTTTAAAACTTAAAATATGTGGCATTAAGAATTTAATTAAGAGCGACAAGAAATTATTTTTCAGGTGGTAAGAATCAAGGTTGGAATTACTATTTTTATTTCAACATCGTTAGTGGTGTTCCTTTTTTTACCGATAGATAAGTGTTTTTACAGTATTTGGGAAGCGTTTTCACAATTTTGAATTATTATTCCATGATCTCTATTCTACTACATGTAATCTCTGACATCAAAATAGAAAACGAGTTCAGAATGATTTCGAATTATGCTCTAAAAGAAGTCAGATTTCCCACTTTCGGACGGTTTTCTGAACATGAGTTCATAAAGATCTCATAATGACATCATCTTCAGAATACCCTCAGAAAGTGGCACATCTGACTTCATTTAGAGCATATTTCGAAATCATTCTGGACTCTTGTTTATTTTGCTGTCTGGATATATAAACTATAAAAAGGAACTGGGGTAAGAATTATATAAATTAAAATTTGAGGTACAAAAAGAGAATCTATAATTATTTTCAGCTTGCTGTTCATTTATGTTAATTATTTTATCTGTCAAAGCTCTGAAATAAGAGGTCTTTTCTGAGTCCTCATATCTGAGAGGTCTTGCAGAGCTCTTAAAATCGACACATAAGTCATCTTAGAGATCACTTTAAGAACTCTTTCTCTTAAGTATTTAGGACATCTTACAATTTTAAAGACTTCTTAAAGAGCTCTTCAAGATTAATTTTTTCTGTTTGGGTAAGATTGATAAAATTGTATTTATTTGCTGCAAAATTGCCATAAACTAAAAACTAAGAACACGGGCTGTATGCAATTTTTTCATTGATTAACGTACGAACTTTGCGATAACGCAATAAAGTCATGTATTTACAATGATCCTAGTTAGAAATTAAAATGGTCCATTAACATCCATTGTAAGAGTTTCTAACATAAAATGTACCGTGTGGGTTTATCGTGCAATATTGTAATAGAAGACACAAAATTGTCGAATTTGAAAAGGGAGGTCCGAGACTATTGCTTTTGACTTATTTCAATTTCAGTTAACGACGTTTTGATCAAAAGTTACAGCGTTGAAAGTTGTATTCACATTTTAGACTTTCAGGATGAAAAGGTTAAATGAAAATAGTTGAGAAATTAAATGATTGATTTGATCAACTGACCTGGTTAGTTAAGTCAAGATTTCTTCCGTAGTAAAGCAAATCTAGTTTATCTCTGCGTTTTAAGGATGCAGATTCATGAACAAAAAAAATTAAAAAGCAAACTTTTGCTTCTGACAAAGTTAGAATGCCCTAATTAAGTAAAATGTAACACTTTTCGACTAAAAAATTATACTGTAAGTCAGATAGACTTTCAAGGTTCTGATACAGGTAAACAATTACTGAAAAATAACCTAAAAATACCTGAAAGTACCCGAAAAATAACCTAAAAGTCCTGTGACTTTAAAGTCGTGCATTAGGTTCAAATTCCCAAATGTATAACCAAACTCATTACTCCAAAGTCCAATAAACATATAGGCCGATATCGGGTCCACTTTTAAGTAAATGTCACCTGGAAGGATTACTTGATTTCGGCCATGGGGACGAAATATCTTAACTAGTCAATATGCCTTTATATTTCCTTGCGGCCAAGTTGTGATTACTCCGATAATGCCAAGAAAAAGCTCTATTTCACACAATTCCTGATTAGTCGGTGACCTTTGGAATATTTCCTTTTGTATTTTATTTTTTATCCGTTCACTACATACATTTTGATAAATCAGATTTAATAAAAATATGAATATAGATACAGAAACTAGAAAAGAATTTTTTTCATCTGGAGAAATGTTTCGTGGTTTTACGACCTAACTTTTTTCCTCACGATCGTCCTCAGTTGTCTGTGATACTTTCATTCTTCATCTGATATTTCAGAATTCATAACCAAGAACTCGGATCAAATTAACTACAAGGTTTTTGATATTTGTTAAGAAAAATATTATACAAAATTAACAAACAACACTGGAATGGGAAGAAAACCGAGTTGGGATATTTAGTTTCAGTTGACCACGTAATTTTCATTATTTTTAAACAAAAGAACTAGCTCAACTAACTGGCCATCTCATTTTTTCCGTCTCTCTTTGTCTGTATATGCATGAGTTGGTAGCATCCTGTTTCGACAACTGTTTTCGGAGAAAATGTAGCGACGTGTGCTTCGCATTGTTTCTCTCTATCTTTCTAACTCTCTGGCGCTGCTCCCTCACTCCATCGACATCCCGGGGTTTCTCATCGAACTAAGTTTCATTGTCAGTGACGTATGCTTCTCGTCCGGAGACAAGTTTTGCGGATGGTTTCCTCGAAAGCCAAGGAGCTCACCGAACTCGCGAGTAGTATCACCTAGACTCACTTTGCCTGAAGCCCCGGGCCCATTCCCTGCGGCGTAAAGTCTGGCTCGAGTTAGATTAAGCCGTGGCCGGTAAGCCACCTTCAGAAATTGCTCGTTGCCCTTCGGATTTCATTAGTGTTTCGGATGAAATTCTCCACCGCAAAGCTGTTACGCAAACGCGCAGCAAATATGCCGTGAAAGATTTGCCTCGCGTCGGACAATTTCTCGCACATATAAAAGTCCCTTTGGATGATAAACAACGTTTTGTCTATCCGCTTCCTGGAAGCCCAATGTCACTTTAGTTTGTGTTAAGTCGTAAAACATCCTAGGGAGACTGACGTTCACATCATCATTAAACCAAAAACTGTCAATTTGTACATGTAACTTCGATGAGTGAAGCCTAGAAATCAAAGGGTTGCAATCAGGGCCACGAGTTTTGATCAAGATCACGATAGAATAAAATGACTTTAGGTATAATGTTCCGAATGGATGTCCAATATAACTCAAATTCTTTCATTCAAAAACATTCGACACTACCATTCTAAGTATTATTCACGAGGTTCTAGTAATTGCAATATGAGTTGCTGCAAGTAAGTTGTTTTATCGTTAGGAAATCCAAACTTCAGGTAACCAACTGATTGCATGAATTTTGTTAATGAGTGGATTAAGGTTATTAAATAAAACGAAGGACTCCACCATATTCTTATGAAATTGGGTTTCGATTATCTGAGAGATCTCAGTATCCTGATTAAAAGTGTCAATGGGCCTCAAGTCTTGAAATCGTTGTATCCCGAGTTACGAAGGTCGCAATTGCGTAATTCAGTATCTTGGCGGAAAACGCCGGTGAGAATTGTTCGCTAAGCTCAACTGAATTAATTCGGAGTATTTTTAGCTAAAATCGGTATGCATGTGACTCAGATTATTGATCTTCAGGATTCCCACGCACCACCCGATAACCAAGAAACCCACTTGGAGCGATAGAAATATTAACAACTGGTAGATTATGTTGTTGATTAGTTTAAGAATAATTGTCATCGCACAACAAAAAAAACAGGGTACAGGACGTTTTAACGCCAGGATGTTTCGGCCCAGTCGTTTTGGCGCGAGACTATTTGACCACAGTTTTGGTCGCGAAATTGTTCGATCAAAATCAGTTGAGTAAAGTTGGAGGAGCGGTGAAATGGCCACGTCACAAAACTAATCTAACCAGTCAGAACGCTGCCTAACCCTAATGATGCCTAAAACTATATGCGTGCCCTAAAACGACTCTAACCAAAATGGCGGAGCCAAAACGCCAAAATGGCCAAGTAACGTGGCAGGCAGGTCCTTGATGACGTCTATACATGTTACTCGTAATTGCATATATCCTTGTTCAAGAGAAAAAGTCAGTAATTTGATTCTGCAAGAGGAAACTTTAGAATTTTCATCCTGCAAGATGGAATTAGTATATAAAATTAGTATATTATAGCATATAATAAAAGTCAGTATTAAACTGTAATTGATTTTGCTAACCTATTCCTTCTCTGTAGAACTCCTGTTAGTTGAGGGCGGCGGTGACTCAGTTGGTAGAGAATCGGCTTCGCAATCAGAAAACCCTGGTTGGATCCCGGCCTCTGCAATCTGCCATCGGGACACCTCTGTTTTTGTTTATAAGTGTCTAATAACGCCAAAGCTCAGGTGGTTCGGATTTCACCTTCATAAACTGTAGGTCCCGTCGCGATTTAGTCCCATATGGGTTCAGAAAAGTCCATGTAAAATAATACAAAAAAACTGTTAGTTAACCATGTCTGTTTCTCAGTTCAGCGTTCAAATTCCATATTAATTCGTCAATTCATTTATGACCAAAAGAAGAAATAGTTTCTTGGGCTATCCATGATTATTCTAAATGGCAATGTCATCATTCTCCAAAAGTTTCCAAATATTTCTCCCTGTCATAGATTTTTGTATCAGAACAACACATTATTAAGTACGATTACATTAAAAACTGATAGATCGAGAAGAAGAAAGGGTATGGAATCGAGTGAAGTGTCACAATGTTCAAACAGCTGCTTCCTCTTGTCAATAGGGTTGGCGTATTTTGTCCCTCGAAGCTCTTCTACCAGAATCGGAATGGCGAAGAGAAGCGAAACGGCAAACGTTTAAAGATCTTTGACGCTCGATTGCCACCCCTGAATGCCACTTGAACGAGAGCGAGCCGCCTCTTCACCAAAACCCGACCTTCACCATCCCGTCATTCAGTTTAGACAGCACGGTCAGATCCAATTAGTGACTCGAACTTTGTCGCTTGCCAATTTCAAAAGCGATAATAATATTTAAGGGATGTTCGATTATTCAATCGTGGAGCACCTGGGTACAAAAGCTAATATGAATTTTTGAGAATTATTAACAATTTGTTCATTATTTCTTAACAATTTTTTAAATAAATACCTGATCTGATTTAGGTAGTTAAATGAATTGTCAAACTGCATCCAGTGTTATATACGCAGCAATTATGGTTGTGGCTCCTAGGAAACATTTGAGGTGGACTACTAATTAACAGAAAGTAAATTCTTGATCCATGAGCTAGTTTTATATTACATTACCAAATTACATAAACAATATAACTTAGCCGAGAAAACAGATGAGGAATACAGACGCTGAAACACAAAAAGCATGAACAAAATATCAACATAAAATATACGATGGTAACAATAAAAAATAACCTGATGTAAGTAAACCAAACTTAACAACATCGAACATGACATATCCTACACTGTAAAAAAAGATCGTGTAATTTTACCACATTCAGAGTTGGTCAAATAATTGCCCACGCTGAATGTAGAGATTTTCATGCGTCAAGCGTTGTAAAATTTCAACATCAATTATGAGGTTATGTGACTTTACAATCGATGTTGTAATTTTACAACTCTCGATGCGTGAAAATCCCTACGTCCAGCGTGGGTAATTATTTGGCCAACGCTGAATGTGGTAAAATTACACGATCTTTTTTTACAGTGTAAAGGCATCTAACGTAACCTAACTTAACCTAACCATAAAAACAATTCCCAACTGCGTCATCATGACGCACCAAATTAATTCTAGAAAATCGAATTTGATGTAATTTGCCATCTGCTTTCGAGGGATCAATTAGCGGACATTTGGACATCGTCAGGAATTCCGCATGATATCGCGGGGCGAATTGTGTTGTTTAAGAAATTTCCATTATACATATTATTTAATTTAAATAATTTGTATGCCATTCTTTTTAAGGGAATCAACGAAATTTTTTAACATATTCAAATTAGGATGAGGTAATTCTGTAATAATGAGTTGCTAAACTCAACGTTTATTAAAATAGCATAATTGGGGAAACACGGGTGCACAAAAGAATTTGAAATGACGCTAGGAATATTAATTTAGCGTGTAAATCGAAGACCGTTGACTTAACTAAGGAGACGTTAATTGAATTTGTAATTGGTATCGACTCAAGTCGCGGATGTACATCATCGTCGGGGGCATTTCTGCGCGCCTTTTATCGACAAAGCGATTTCGCCAATAATTCCAATGGATGCATCGGAGCGGAACGCGTCTCGCCCGGAATCCTCGTTTACTCGTCACGAAAAAGACCGAGAGACGCTGGAAAATAAATTCTCTTCCAACGATGCGTATATAGGTAGAGCGGAAAAGCGGAATTGAACGAATTTTAGGGTTTCCGGGTCTGATCTTGCACTTCCATTTTCTCGCGCTCCGAGGACGCGTCGAACCCGTGCACTTTGACAGGTCCTCCTTTTTTCCAGCTTTTTATTCACGGGACTGTGTATATACCTACGTGTTTCCCGATCCTCTTTCCCGTGTCCCCGTGACACTAGACTCCAGGGCCCCATGAAAAGAGAATCCGATTATTGGGCGAATCGAGCCTTAGAAAGACCTCGAGCGGAAATGCAGGGAAATTAGCTGTTTATCGTTCACTGGCGTCGATGACAATAATTGCCCAATTCACATCGTTTATTTTCACATTTTTTCCATTTTAATTGACATTTATTCAGAACGATTATTTCAAGGTTTCAAAATTTGTTTAAAATGTTTGCCGTGTAGAAACAAATTAAGTTACGTTATATTTTCATGAAGAAACGTTTTGGTGGAAAAATAGCTAAACTCGATTGTGAACTCGGATTTTATGGGATTTGTAGCATATATCTAATATTATTTTTTTTATATTCCGTTTTTGAATCTAAATGCCGTATACTATAGGAACAAATTTCGATCAATTTTGTAATAAAATAACCAGTAGAGGAAGGCGGGGTAAAGCGGTGAGGATAATTTCCATGTCTCTCTTTGAATTTCGTATTTAGGATGATGCAAAGTATCATTTGATAGGTAATTTCATAGTCATTATTTAAATGCATGTTACTTACGGTATATGTTTTACAGATGGCCAGCTATGGTCACTTTAAAAAACTTAAAAAACACGGGGCGATATCAGGGTGAAGTGGAGAATCCTTATTTTTTAGAGGTCTCTGGGACGACTGTCATAAAATTAAGAGCAAGTCATAATCTTTGTTATTATGGTTTGTTTTAATAAAAATAAAATTTCCACGTTGGTGGAATGTACCTCTTCAGATATATCAAAGTTACCAACAACAGTAAAGCAGAAATTGCATCTTCGGAAGCTTTGAAAACTCGTATTATATCAGGATCACATAATTTAACTTCGTCTTTATTTACTCAATGCATTCATCAAAAGGGAATTCTAAATTAATAAATACTCGCGGAATAGAGACAACCGGGAAAAAATTTCGCCGCTTCAACCCAAAGTATCATTTGGACTTCCAGATACGATATCTGATTATAAACACACAAAAAAGGAACAATTCATGTTTTATAAATAAGTCCAAAAAATATACTTTTAGAAGAAATGTATAAATAATGATTATTAACCTTCCAAAATGAAAATATTGACCAATCTGAGAACAAAGAACAGGAAAATGTCTTGAAATTTTTCTTTAAAAATTGCATTTCTCGTTCCCAAAGGTAGCTAAGAGAATACAAAATGAAATATCATGCTTCAAAATGTGAAAAATGGTGTAAACAAAGAAATCACACATGATATTTTTGCAATCAGCATGTTCAGAATGGAAATATTTGAGATTCGCCACTTCGTCCTATTCGCCGCTTCGCCCGGTCTTCCTCTACATTTCGAAAAAAAAATATAATATTTGGTAGGAATATGACATAAAATTTAAATTTTCATAGAGGATGTGGATTAGCAGTAATTAATTTTACTACATTTTTTAAAAAATATTCCTAATGCAGCAGTAATATTCGCAATGTATAGGCAGTAAGTTGCGCTATGGGAGGTCGCAATTTTTATATACTGCATAATATTTTTGGTTTCTCAGCCCTTATATTTATTGCAAATTTTGTTCAAATATTTCCAATTTGTTGTACTAATTATTGCGACCCACATAGTAGCACAGAATTCTATTGCAACGTGAGGAGCCAGGCCAAAAATTTATAACGAAAATTTGCGGATAACTATTTATTGAATAAGTACAATATATATAGTTTTTATTTCAAAACGTGTAATTATTATTTACTTATAAAACTACACGAAAAAAGTTGATGTCACATTAACAACAGTTTTTCCCATATTAATCGTGCATATCATAATCACAGTAAACGCAAATGTTTTTTGTCTTTACTTTATACGTTTAAACTTACCAATAAATTTGCGTTATAAAGCTCTTTCAAAACAAAAGCAAGGTCAATATTCCAAGAAATGCACTGACTCTGGATCCCTTATACAAAACGTTATTTATGTTATTGATTTTTCTTCAAAACAAATAACACGAGTGAATAAATTTATTGTAAATGCCCCACTTTGCTGAAACATGTCACAACATTTTTTTGTATTGTTTTCTAATTAATATTATTAGTATTTCTTTCAATTTGTGTTATTTTTTTTCTCTCTCTCTCTCCCCCTCCCTGCCTACCCTCTCTCTCTCTCTGTCTGCCTTTCCTCCCCGTTCTTCGTTTTTCTTGTGTATTTATTTATCTATCTTTTTTTTTTATTTTTTCTGTAATCTTAAAAAAGGTAAAAACTTGCGTACACATTCTAGAAATACAATAATTATCGAAGATTATCTGAGGATCATAAACAGGTTTGGTAGGGAGGGAAAAGAAAAATTTTTCTTCTTTTTATGTTGGCTTTTATATATGAAGATTTTTTTTCGCTGTTCACTTATCTTTGAGAGCAAATTTATGTATACGGATGTTTGCAAAATATTGTAATTAGTCTTGAAATTAAAATCCATTTGTATGTTATTCTAAATTTAACTTGTGTTGACAAACCTGTTGAATAGTGTAATTTGAAAATATAATAATTTGAATATACATTTGATGAGTTTCCATGTACTACGTTAAAGCAGCATTAAAAAATGTAAATCTTTACAACTGCGCTTGTAGAGCGAGAAGTGGTCAGCCGTGAATTCAAATTAGAATTTTTTGTAGTATATTAGTAATTCCACAATACTTTTCATATTTGATCTATAAGAAGAACGATTTTTGTTTTTAGTCACCTAAGTGCAAAGTTGTTTTTATTGTTCCCATATGTGCAAATTGCAATATTTAAGTACAAAATATTGCGTTATGCAACAACTTAAAAGGTGCTACCAATATACAGAAATAAATAAAATCAAATAAGATAATGATTTTATTCTTTTTTCGTTTTGTCAAACTTGTTATTTTGCGATAGTGGCCCTCAGCCTTTTTAAAAATAGTGACGCACACTTGAACATACAAAAAATGACAATGAGTTTATAGAATTTTCAAAGTGTATAATTGGTGCGCCACTAAAAAATCTCGATGCAATGGACGCCAGTAGAATATTTTTTCAAAACCTTATACTTTTTTTCTGTTAAAATAGCACGATAATTTAAAAAGTGTAGTTTAGATCGTTTTTATGTCACGAGAGCACTCATGCATTATTTTTTGCAAACATGAAATGCGCTTTTTAAAACAATCCGCTGTAAACAAATTTTTTTAAATGAAAATTTAGTTTCCTGTTTGTACTTTTATTTTATAAAATACGGCATCTTCTTATTGAGAATTACATATTTTGAAGATACACTATTAAATGATACTGCAGAAAAATTGTTGCGGCCTTTCATGACAAAGCTTTCTTTTCTATCCTGAAAAAAATATAGGACAGTTTCGAACACAAAACTGTCAATAAAATATAGCTTAATTTTTTTCATGCAAAACTAATTATTCCCCATCAACCAAAATGATCGTGTAAAATTTCTCTGCATTCACCCCATATAAAAGAAAAGTTTGTCAATGACATTGAATCCGCCATTTTTGTATACAGTTTCCTAAATATTAAAAGTATCAAGAAATCATTCATATACAGCCAAAAATAGAGTTTGCATAGCACACGTTTGCGTTACTGTGCGTAAATTCACCAGAAATTTGAAAAGTGTGCCCGTTTTACCAGTGATTAATTTCACAGCAGTGGACATTTCTTTAGTGTAAACAACGAATTTTCTACCTTAAGAAATATCTATTAAATGCAACCAAACATTTCTTAATAGTTAAGAAACCGTTTGTATACTATACGATGTAGCTACAATATAATGATTTCTTAATAGTTACAGAATGTAATGGTGGCAGTTGCAACGCATCGTAACATAACCTCAAATGACAATACGGATGTTTTGTTTGGGTTTTTAAGAACGATTGAGTGCCATTGCAATTTGGTGGTTGTTATTTTGAAAATAAATAAATTAAAGATATTATTTATACGTCGTCTTAAATATGCGCGTTTTATAAACAAATGCATCGTATAAGAGACATGTCTCATGTGTTATTTGTGAATTTGCGCAGCTGCCAGTTCAAAGTATACCTTTCTTAACTATTAACAAATGGTCAATTTTGATGTAAGAAATAAAATGCTAATATTAAACAAATCGCCTTTAATATTACAATGCAATCTTTACGTTGAAAAAATGATTTTAACTTTTCAATTGAATGATATTTCTTTACAAGAAACAATCCTTTTTCTCAGTGTGGGCTTGTCACGCTTACCCAACTTCCATCCCGTCGGATTTGAGATTCTGACCGGGCTATGACCGTAATCTGACCAGGTTACCCTCGTTGTATTCAGAACCCAAAAGGATCAAGCTAGCACGGCTGGTTTCCAGCCAGAACCTATATGGAATTTTTATTCTATTTAACCAATCCGTATCCAGGCTGGGACCCTGTTTCAGTTGCGGGCAAATCGGGCCATTTCTACTCGGGAAAATGGAAAATGAGATGAGTTTGAAACTTAAACATATAAACGTTTTATCTGCAGATTCTTTGTTCCATATTTCAAGTTTTCTCACTTCAATTTTCAACCGATTGCTTCTACATTTTTGTTGGATTCCAATGAAATTTGTAAAGTTATAGTAAGACAGCCCCATTTTTTAAAATTTTCAATACTTGTTAATTAATGTCTTGTGGTTTCGGTAGATCCGTAACAATTGTTCTTTAATTCTCCTTAATTTCTATCACAACTCACGAAATCCTAGATGTAGAATAAATAGCAAAAAATCAGATATTATTTAAGATATATGGTACATTATCCTGATTTAACACTTCAAATGGCAAAAATATAATGTTGTTCCTGAGATGTTAACATAGAAGCTAATATGTAATGGCTCCTTCTATTGTACCACATCTACATCTTACATACATTTTTTGGCACTATGAAGGGCGAAAGTAGGCTCAAAATGTCGATTCGGGATATGTATTGTAGGGTTAAATTAGGAGATAATTTAATTCAGATAATATCATCTTTTATAACTGCTGTCTCCTACAAATGTTCACTCCATTAACTGTTAAAGTAAGTTTAAACTTTCAACTCGGGTACATGAATATATTATTGTAAATTAAGCTTACGCACATTATCTATTATTTTACCTAAGTTCCACTTAAAATTCAACTTTCCAAATTGCAACATCATCGATGAATTTATGGTAAAACATGATCGTTATTCGGCTGTTGTTATAGGAAAATGTATCTACTTTCATGCGATGTTGAATTTACTAATTGATAAATTCATCAAAGGGTATATGATTGCGAAAACCGTTGCCTCATAGTTAATCCAGTTTGCTCGTAAAACGTTAATTTCCCGGCACATTGGAACACGCTCCCTTTTAGAACGGGTGCGTGCCAAACAAAAGCTCTTGAAATTCAAAGAGCGCGCGCGGGTGACCAGATCGATGCCGCCCCTCGAAACACCGCAATCGTTTCCCGATCGCATTTTCCCGATTTGGCAAATCCAAGAGAGAAAGAGAGTAGCTGGAGAGGTTAGGTTGGAGTAGCAGAGACATGGTTGTATGAGAGAGAGGAGCAGGGGTTGGAAGAAAGGACAGCCGATTGTCCCTGGTGCCCTCGATGGAATTGCGTCGTGTCGACGAGTAATCGCCTCGGGGGAAACTGGAGTTCAACGCTCGTTTACTGGGAAACACCGATTGCTTGGTACACAGAGGATACCCCCAACACGGGTTTGGAATCGAAGGCTGCGAGAGAATACGCGAAAAACGCGGAAAAGAGCGAGTCCTATTCGCTTTTCAAAAAGACACGCTCAAACGTTACAATCGCTTAGCTCTCTTTTCCCGGAGAGGGAAAGTGATTAAAGTGTCCACGATTCAGGACTGTTTAACATCCTGCGTGGTGGTTTTAGGACGGTGAACGACTGCACGCTTTGTTTGGTCGATGGTCCTTTTCGCTGCCGTCATTTTTATTGCAAGAGTGAGAACCGTTATTTCACGGAACAATGAGCATATCGAATCGGAATGTTCTGTGTGTTCGTACATTCAAAGTTGGCGATTGCTGGTCATACTGTCTGTTCATGGAAAATCGTCCAGAGATGGACAAAATGATGAACAATCTCACACTGTGAATTTTTTTATCACTTAAAATTGTATAATAGTATGGTAAAAAGGGCGCAATTATTATTCTTGGATGAGTATGAGAGGGTGACAACCCCATTCGTTGGAGATCGATTTTTATTAGGATGGACGTGAGCTCGATAATTTGCGTGGGCACATTTTACAGCAGGGCGCAAAGTTGACTTCTACTCCCGAAGGTTAAAAAATGTTATTACTATGATGAAGACCGAATGTTCGATGGGACACTAAATAAAACATCTAAATAAACGATATTACTATAATCAAAATAGGAATTTGATGTTTTCGAAGAATTTTGACAAATCAAAATGAAAATGAGAAAAATAATATATTATATATCAATGGTGCAATTAGCGATCTCCGTAAAAGGTTTAAAGTGTTAACTAACTATTTTCTAAAGACTAAGCTTTGATTTGGGAACCGTGTATAATTTTTGAAGCAGACTTATTACTGGGACAACCCGTACATGTTTTTTAGATTTTTGACGCCGGGAAAAAGGAAGCAGTCAACGCTCAAGAATCGGCACTATGGTGGAAGACACAAGATCTTTCTCGTGCCGCTCTACAGTTTAATAAGTATATTGTCCTCAAGAAAGTGACCATAAAAAATCGGTGAATGTCAGCCCCGTGTTCCATATTAGGTTTATAGGTGAACAACAACCAACGAAAAATATATGTCTAATTGTTTTTTCTTGTGACACATTGGCTTCAAAATAGTGGCTTTTTGCAAACTTCTTATCTAATCGTGTTTTACCCTCTCTCCAGGAATACTTTTCTCTAGTTCTCTCCTCTAATACCCATTTTCGAAAAATGTGGTTAAATTTAACCTCATTTTTTAAACATATTAAACCTCATTTTTCTCCAAAGTCTGACGTGATAGCAAAATTCTGCTAGCGCCATCGTTTCCATCAGGAAAAAATAAGTCGAAAATGATAGTTTACCTGTAAAAAATAAATTCTCTTCTGCTACAAAGTAAACCGAAATATGACAAAAAACCTTGATTTTGCCACATTTAAACAAGTTTTTCTCCAAAGTATGACGTGATAGCAAAATTCTACTAGCGCCATCGTTTTTAGCAAAAAAATATACGTCGAAAATTATACTTTTCTAGACAAAGGCAGACAAAAAGTAAAATTTTGTCGGTCAGTGAAATGGCTCTCACGTTTTACTTCCTTATTTCTTAATTAAACTGTCCCTTTTTATTTCCACATTTCATCGCATAGCAAATCACCATCCTTCCTTCTAAAACTGCAGAAGTTCCTTTCTGTTAAGGGGTTATATACATGTAATTTGAAATTATTTGGATCAGTTTTCTACACAAAATGTAACAAGATCATGTCTTGTATTTTGATATATTTTGTTATACAAATTTTGGAAAGTTTTCGCTTTATATCTATAAAAGCGAACACAGAATATTTAACAAGAATAACCGAAACATTTTTTGTCCAGTTTCAAGCCGATACGTTAAATAATATTATCTCAATGTTATTTTTACGATAACCTAACCTAAAAATTATTTGGACACTACGTACTTTCTGTTCAATTATAAACCTTTTTTTGTAGTTTTGGAATAGATGTTTTTTAGACGTAACTTTTATTAGGAAAATATATTTTGCATAATTTTTATATTTAATATGAGTCCTTTATTCGTCAATCATCAACATCATCATCCTCATGATCATCATTATTGTAATAGTTATTATTATCGTTAACATTTCCAAAAGTTACATTCCATTCCAGCAGATACATAGGTTTTCTTCATAATTTTCCTGAAATGCATCGTATAATTTAACCCGCTTCTATAGTCACTCGCCGCAGAAAACAACAATAATTATAAACGGACCGGAAAGCGTCAAATTATCATCAAATTCCCAAAAATGTAGACAGGCCATTCACAATGAGGGAATATTTCTATAAACTCGTTACTGCCTTCTTATTTAATAAGAAAGGTACGACTCTCCACGAACTGCAGACAATGAAAAGAATAACAACAGAGAAATGTAAACAATATACACAGGACCAACGATTCTTCCTCTTTCGGTTTCTTTTTATCTTTACTTTCGTGTACACATGTACAGGTAAAAATAAAAACAAAAGATATCGATAGAAGAAAAATCGTTGCTCGTGGGTGTACGTTAATGATTGTAAATAGGTCGGTTGTTTTCTATTTCATGCGGACCCCCTCCAATCCACATTTGTTTCACACATACTTTACATTATTTTGCTGAATAGTTATTGGGTAGGATTTTTAGAGAAATTTCTAAGTAGTTTTAATCAATTTAATTGTGTTCAACATCTACAACGTTTTGCAATAAAATACTGATTCGATTATTTGTGGCTAGCTGTTCTCTAGTTTGTAAAATAAGTTGGGTCTCTGAATATATATCTGGTAAATATATTTTTTGTCGCAGGGGACCGTAAAATGTGATTTTGCGCCCCGGTTTGAAGCCGCAAAATAGATTTCGTGCTCGGTTTTAACCACATTAAGACACATTTAAGTTACAAACTCATTAAATTTAATGTATCAGTGTGCATTGGCTTTAAATTAAATTTGATGTCATTTTTTATAGTTGCGACAAGGTACAATATTCTGGTAGGAATTTCGGTCTGGGAAAATATGTCCATGGGACCTCTTATCGCGAGAATACTCTACAAATATATAGAATGCTATATTACGTTTGATATGACTGAACCATAACATGCCGTGTGATCATGTACCACGTGAAAATACACTTCTATAACGGGAGCATATCAAACTTACGGTCGTCGCGTGTGCATCTAATGGCGGCTGAAGTAACTACACCATGCGCATGGAAACTTTCTTATAGATTTTCTATTAGTTCATTCAATGTAAGTATTTCCCTTGAGCAGTCACCTACATTGAAAATCTAATTATTGCAGAGAAAGTAAGAAAATGGACTGTCTCGTTAGGAGCTTTTCAATTGCAAAATTTTACTTCTAATATAGTTGTATGAAGTACAGCTGAATAAACATTTCTCTGATTGCGCCTGATCATGGCTATTAAGAAAAAAATAATATTATTACTAATTAATTATTGAAACTAGTTAGAAAACTAATTTGCCAACAAGATAGGTAACTTTAATAATATAGATACAATGTGTCGTATACTTTGGAATCTGGGAACGAAAAAAATAGTTGCAGCAATTAGCTGCATATCTCTAGTAACGATTAGTATTGGTGATTCTAGTCTAAGTTATTAGTTACAGTTTGCCCCTCTTTTACATCAGTGTACGTCGTCGCCACGTCATTCGACGCTGGCTTCAAGTTCCCAGGAGCTTCACAGCATCTCGCAATTGGAATTGGCGTCTCTTGAGACGAGCGAAAATGAGGCGGCATTGAGACAAATGGGACGATGGGCTATGAATCATCGTACGTCAAAAGCAGGAAATACCTCCGCTCCATGTGCATATAGGTATACATATACCTGTAGGACGCATTGCCGTTCTCGGGAACGTCACAAAACTTGCCGAGATATGGACATGATGAAAAAGAATGCACCTGTATATTCCCAGATAAAGCGATGAGGAAGAATGCAAGATATACCAATTATAATCGGTAAGACTTGGTAATGTATATAATAAATTACTAATTTAATTTCAGTTGGGTGACGGTGGTAAAAAACCTTATTCATGCTAGGTTATACAGAGACAGTGAAGTACCTAAAGAAATTATTGTCATACGAAAATATTAATAAGTATCAGTAAATTACAAGTGGGAAAACCTATCTCGTAAAAATAAGAAGAACGAGAGAGGCTTCGAAAAGTTCCACATTTAATATTGCAGATTTAGGTTTACTATAAAACAAAATATGAGAATTTCATTAGATCCACGATAGATGGCGCTGACTCTGCTTTATGTCCACCCACGCTTATATAAGCCAGAAGTCTAACATGCCTATTACAATCTGTCGTTTGTTTATGGAGTCCTTAACATGTTTATGCTTACTGATTATAGCGCCATATTTTGTGAATGTAGAACAATTTTTCGGATAAATTTTCCTCTTCTTTTCGATAATATCAAACAGCAAAAATTGCCTTATGAAAAACTATGATGGAATGTACACTAATATTTTTCTTCCGACATTTTTTACCATTGAACTCACTTCGTTAGATGAAAATTAAAAATATAATAGCTTAGTTAGTAGAGTATTTGATGGGCAATAGAAATATCCCGAAAACATCTCCCGGTGCGTCTCAAGCTCTACCCTTATTTTTGTTAAATCGTAAACCCTATTTTATCATTCCCCATTTTGAGAATTGAAAATCTTTTCCAACAAAAATTAGCAAATATATCTGACTCGTTCAGAGGAGTTTCTGATTTCAGAGATAAAAACATAAAAAGTTACAGCGATTATTGTGCAATACATTATAGTTCATCACAAGGCAATTCATATGTATTATTGTTATTTTTAAAACTCGGGGAGGGTGGGATACAGTAGGACGTGAGTAACTGCAGGACACATCGTTTCTAAATATTTGTACGGTACGACATACTCCAGTTTTGATATAGTTTGGTCTCCCTAAAATCTAAGTTTTAAATATTTCTTAATGTGACAAGATAAGTTATGAAAGTTTTTGCGTCAACTGTTTCAAAATCAGCATTTTGAAAGTTTTATTTAGCGTTTGTGTTATCATTGTTAGGTTTTTGCAGCAAAAATGAGAATATTTACCAGGTACCAACAACCTTTCGACCCCCAAAGGATTTTTCAAACAAATGTGTTGTGGGATTATAGACGATGGGTGTGGGTCGAAAACCTACAAATCAAAAAGCTGATATATAAAAAACCGACAGTCATAAAGCCGATAGTCGAAAAACCGACATTCAAAAAGCCGACACATAAAAAAAATAGACACACCGACCAGCGGACAATCATTTTTTGATGTGTCGATTTTTTTAAGGTCTGGCCTAAGTCAGTTTTTTTAAATTCGAAATATGAAATCCATTAAAATGGCGAATGTAATATGGCGGACAACTATTTTAAAACTTAATATAAATAATACAAAATTTGTTATTGTGGGCTTTGAAGTCGCTGATTTCTAAGCTGAATTCAAGTTTTTTGACGAAACGTATTTTCAGGGGGTTTTCATAGTCTATAATTACTTATCTGTGGTTCATTTATACATTTTGAAAATAACAAATATTGAAATATGAGAAGTTCTACATTGATTAAAAGTACTAACATACCCAGAGTAACAAGTTTCGTTACTCATTTACATTTGGACAGTTTTTAAAATATTTTTTCGCCACATTGGAAGAGCCATTTTGAAATTAAAAAAATATAATTCAGTTGCGTGTACGGCGCGGCGGCCACAGAATTCCGGAACAGTACTGTTCATGATCCAGATAATTTTTCAAATATTTACCGGCCATTTTGAATCCGCCATTTTTTATTTCTGAAATCCGAATTTAAATTTGTAAACAACAAGCCCTTCCCCACCCCTCATGTAACAAGTTGTATTTAGATTTAGACAAATTTTTAAATATTCGTCCGCTATATATCATTCTCCATTTTTCCATCTTCAATAAGTATAGACTGCTGAATTTTTATTTTAATGCCGATAAGTTACTATTTATTATTGTTATTAGTCATAATTACTACTGCGTACTGCTACAGTTAATATAAATAAAATATATTGTCATTATACGCAAAAATAACAATTCTTTCCATAACCGTTGTGCCATGCCTCTCGGCTAGTTTGCCAATTTACGTGCAGTTAGTCCCGGCTCCCAATATTAGACCTATGTCGTACCAATTTTTTTTTGGACGAGGTAAAATCAAATTAAAATTGCTTTTTTGCTGTTGACCGCCTCTGTCAATCATTGCAAATCGACTCAAGATTCAAAATCAATGAGCTTGAAAATTCCAAAGCCACACAAACTTGTCCAGGCTTTCCGGCGTAGCCTGTTTGGGTGTGGCCGGTCCACTTTATAGAATGATTTATTCAGACCATGATCATTAATGGAAGAACATTACTCTCTCACCAGGAATCAATAGCCCTGCCGCGATTCTGTCGCACGGGAACTCCATGCGTGCACGCTCGAGCAACAGTTCTGAAGCGTACGTGCACCTTTCCATCAATATATAGCCCGATGCGCATTTGATCGCGTTACGTATACACAAGCTTAAACGGACTAAAATATATGGGTAAACGACGTGCACCCGACGTACTAGAGCTCCATAAAAAAAAAGTACGCGACGAATTGAATTTTTATACGCAGCTATAAAAAGCTCAACCATAAATAAGAAAAGAGGTGTAGCCTACCGGTAATACATCATTCGATTGGGTGCTCATTTTTTAAGGTACTTTGACGTTTTAAGTGATAATCGATGTATTAAGTCAGATTATGTGAGCAGACATAAAACTGGTAATAAATTGTATACGTTGAAATGTCGCAGAAGTGAAAAATGGATTTTCTCATTTTGAAACATTGCAATAAAATCCAAAGCGTCCAATGGGAAAATTCTCTGAATTTTTCATTTAGTAAAGAATTATATTTCATGAATTTGAGCATTTTTCTTGTTATCGTATAACACGTGTACAAGTGCCAAAGAGAGAAATTCAGCAGTTAAGTAAGGACAAAAAAGAGCAAATCTTAGAGTGACAAATAATAATATTCTCTTTAACTCCTTAACGCCCAAATGCACAGAAAGTTTACTGCAACGCTTTTTTTCAATAAGAAATAAATTTCGAAAAAAATAAAAACTATCACATTCTACCATTTTCAAGGCCGCTCTTTCGAATGGTATTACGAACATTTTAAAAAATTAAATTTTTTATATGATTTTGACATATATTATATAGTAAATATTGTATGGTTAAATTTTGAAAAGGAATTTGTAAATTCAGTGGCCATTTTGAATCTGACATAGACAATTTCAAATATATACCAGTGTATCTTTTACGTACAACTATCGAGTGCACCCTTGCAATATATTTTAGCTGAATCAAAGTAAGATATTATATCGAAAACTCGATATTTGTAAAAAATGCGTCCTGAAAAAATTATATTTTTCTGCTATATATGTCATGATCATATATAAAACTAGAAATTTATTTCATATTGAAAATAAGTGTTGAAGTTGCAGTAAATTTTTTGTGCATTTGGGCGTTAATAGGTTAAATAACTTATCTGCGTCATTAAATATTGAAGGACAAAGGTAAAATGATCGATTTTTTGCAAATAGCTTACGATGCTGGCAGACGATTATCGGTAACTTTTGACAATCATCGTGAAAAATAAATTCTGACACTATGTTACGCCATTTATATGCAGATCACCGATTCAGTCATGTGCTTAAATGGTACTTAAATTGATGGTGAAGGTACATCGAATATTCTATTTTAATTCAATTCCAGGACACTTATGAACCATCTCTATGCAAAAATTTAAAAAATGGTTTTCGTTTTATAATAATTTCTGTGCTGAAAAAGAAATATATTGAAATAAGGATAAACTTACGAAAACATCGCTTCTAAAAGTTATAGTGCACGAATGTATTTTTACGTAATGCTGAAAACGAATATCACATTAAAAATTGGCGCAAATATGATATGCAATGCAAAAATTGTAAAAAATATTTAAAAATAAGCTTGTTTATATACAAAAATAATAAAAAATTCAAAAAAGGTTTTAAATTCAAATTGTAACCTTCTCAAAATACACATTTAGTTCATTTTTCGTGAACGTGTGGTGAAAACTCTGCAAATCAACATTTTTATGGAATTCAAGATATCAAGTACAATTTTTAGTATAATTAATTTTGATTATTATTATGACATATCATTTATTCGAAATAAAGGTCGCGTTTTCAGAATAGCACTTTCTTATAATTACAATACCAAATATTTAAAATGTCGAAACTAAATTTTCGTATAGTCGACCGATTTTCCGTATTTTCGTATAAAAATAGTAAAATTTAATACATTTATACTAAATTGTAATACTGACGGTCTCTCAATGTACGAAGTCCATAAATAAGAAAAATGCTTACGAATCTTCTTAAATCAGTGTTTAAAAGAATATGAATTAAAAAAATAGGATAAATGAGTAATTCGTATTTAAGTGTCGCCAACGTGGACATAATAAATTTTGATTATATACAATTCACATACAAAATTCAGTGTACTGAAATAAATACATAAATTACATTTTCAACTCAGAGTAATAATGGGACTAGATTTATAGTTACTATGTAGTTAAGTTGGTATGTAAATACGTGTCCTGTGCATTAACATATAAATTTACAATCAGAGCGAGTGCTTGCATTATTAAAAGAAGTTGAATATGTATGAACCTATGGCCATTTTCCAACTTAAAGATAAGATTGCATATATCTTATAACTTTTTCTGACCCCTTTTCTCAGGTTAAGAGTTTCCGTAGTTTAATGAACGTAGTAGAGATAAATAAAAGTTGACATGTTATTTAATTCCTGGGGGAAAAGGATTTTATTTTTCCAAGATCCCAAGAACTGTTAATAATTTAAGCATTTCAAGGAATAGGATTTTACTTACTTCGTAATGATTTTATATTTTTTATTTTTTATTCATTCATATTGGTTTTTTAAAATAAATATGACTTAAAATTCATATATTTCTGGGAGTAATGAAACATTTTTATTCTAAGGGATTATTTATGTTTAGAAGCGACCCCTAAATATTGTTTATTTTTATACTTAATATTCTGGTATCAGATTAAATTTGTGAATTCGGTTGGATGTAATATGTAATTTTAAATTTCTTAGTAATTATATATCGTTTTTCACTTTTGCTGTAAATTTTTTTATTGAGAGATTGCGAACATGTATTGAAAATAGTCCTGCACTTTTTTTGTATATTTTCAAGGTATTTTACAAGTTTTTCGAATATATTATAGGCAGTTGTTATCAAATTAACATTTAAGATGGCCACAATTCGTAGTTTATTAATATTTTTCCATTCAAGTTATCGAATTAGGTTATTTATTTATTATTTATTCTATACTTATATTTAAGAATAATTTGCTTCAAATAGTGTTTAATTACGAATAATTGGCTTCAAAATGAACTTAAGAGATCTATTTTTCAAATAATGGATTAATATAAACAAAAATGTTTATTCAAAAATATTACAATTATTGAAAATATTAAGTTTAAAATCATAAAAAATTGAATAATCGAATGAACGAATAAAACATAAAAAAAGCCCCCACCGAGACTTGAACTCTCAATGTACAACGTACAGCGTTAAATTTCAATATAATATAGAATATTTTATTACGTACCAAACAAAGCAATAGATTGTTGAATGCAAATATGAAAATTGTGCAGATAATTATTGTTCGCTTTGAACTTCATTACCAAACTTCATTTGTTTAACGTTTATTATTTTAAATTTCCGACGTGAGGTTAAGAATCTTACAATTTTTTATCTTACGTTGTATGGAATTGCACTGATGGGGTAATTGTACCAATTTACAGAAAAGATCTGATAGCTTTGAAAAAATGCAACGTTCGGCGGAAAATGTGCAGAGCAAAACGTGAAAAATTACCCTGTTAAACCTGAGCTCAATTCGGACCAGAACGTGGTAAAATGATCTATTTTAAAATATAAGTATTATAATGTTAGGTTAGGTTACTAATTATAATACTTTGTCGGCATGATTTTATGCGACAGTAATGTTACTTTTGAATGATTACTCATCTATTTTGCAGAATGATCGTTTGTCTTGTTATATGAGGCTCAATAATTTAATATCAATCACGCAAACACAATTCCATATTCAGAGTACGAATGATTATTTCATAGAATTGTCATGTCCATGTGACTACAACTTCAGTGATCTCTAAAACCGCTACTACATTCGCTATTCCTAGTTTCGCTCATTAGTCAAGAGTTGGTACATTGTCTTTCCATGCTAATGGAATCCTGAGAGCGATTCTGTGCGCATTTATTAATAACCAAAGGTATCCAATAAACCGAAATTATTCAGAGATACATCAGCTGAATAGGGATATGTATTGCTTTGCTAATTTATTCGCTACAATTGATGACGTGCATATAGTCACTATTCAACTGCATCTTTGATTAATCATTTCAATCATTTACTTTGCATCTGGTATATATACTGGTACCTTGCACCATCAATGATCTCGTTATCACGGTTGGCTCGTCGGCAATCGAGTTACACCGGCCGACCTATTCTTTAATGCATTCCATCTGCTTCCCTAGCCAAGTTAACCTTCGTGTTAACTTTGGATCAAGTAGAACGTGATCGCCCGTTTGATCATTTTCATTTAAATTGGGCGATGAACCGTGTTTTTAAACCATTTACGAATTGCGAAGAAGAATTGAAAATTGCATGCCAATATGAAACGGCTATTTTAATCAACAAGATTCGCTAATTTCGTAGGAAATTGTTCCTTTACCCCTTAAAAAAGTCCTCAGCCAATAACATAGGAATTTACGCTAAAATCATTAACTGAAAATAAGAATTTTTCTACATTCGAGCGTGGTAAATACAATTCCAATTACTATGTACAATCTCCTACAGAATCACAAATACATTATATACAATTGTAACGATCTTCGAATCATTTCTTAATTTGAAGTAAACAGCATATATTTATGGATTTTGATCAATATTTTCATGAGGTTTTTGGCATTTTATAGAGTCTTGTGGTGCTGTTTGAAGTGGTCCCTTTACAGATGATTGAACTGTTTGAGGATTGTAGATTCTCAAGTTTGTCATCAGATTAGTATTGCAATCGTAAATAAATGGTGTTGTTGCGTAGGAGTATATAATAAGAAAAATAAAAAGGTCGGCTTTTACCTACAATCTCAAATATTGAACATTTTTCGACGAATACTTCGTGTTCATTTTCAAGAGGTTACTTAGAAAAAACTTTGAATACGAAGTATTCGAAACGTTGAGGAAACATTTGCAGTACCTGCAATTGCAGGACAAACCCGACCTTTTTATTTTTCTTGCAATCGTATTGTTTATAATTATATTCGCTTTATTAATTCACTAAATTAAGTTTATTACGTCATGAAGTCAAAGTAATTTGAAAAATGTTACGAAATATCTAGAGGTTGATTTATATGAATAAATAGGGTACAAAAGATTGATTCAATGTGCACATACGTAATATAATAATGCTTCATGTGTCAAAAGATTCTCTAAGGTTTTATTAAATTATTTGAAAAGTATCCTGATGTAAAGAACTGCAGTATTTATAAAAATAGATTTTATACAAAAATGGCCATTTCGGTTCAATATATTTTGTTAAAAAACAATACACGCCCAACGTTTCAACCTGTTCGCGAGGTTCTCATCAGGGCATTTTTAAAATAAAACAATAGAGAATCTTTTGCCATATAAAGCATTATTATTACGTATGCGAACATTAAAATTGACGCCCCTGATTGACGAGGAACTCGAGGATAGGTCGAAACGTTCGGCCTGTAGTGTTTTCTAAAAAAAATGTATTGAACTGAAATGGCCAATTTTGTATAAAATTTATATTTATTAAATTACACCCCATCCAGATCGATGGGTCCTAAAAATGACTAATACCTAATGTAGTATATCACGTTTAATAAGTTTCTCAAAATAATTTATGCTGACATCCTATTAAATTCCTTAATTTTATAATATAGCGATATTCTACAAAATTAACTCATTTAACTTGTATTCGTGATTACAACTGTTACAAGAGCATTATATTGACTGTAAGAAAACTAATCAATAATTTCCAAAATTACAAATTGTAATATGTAATTATGAGAAATACATGCATGCGCAATAAGCACTCAATTTACAATATGATTGATTACAACAATGTCAAAATCCACGCTTGTATAGAAGCGCTAGAATTACAATGCGTGGCGCTGACATATTGACAGGCGTCTAACGTTTGAAATGACATTTGATCTGCGCAAACAATATGCACGTTCCCATAACTGTAGTAGTGATAGCACTCAAAGCAACAGCAATTTCAACATAAACATAGATGAATTTTAAAATTAAAAATAATTCAAAAGTGTCTGTAATATTGCTTCTGGTAAAGTAATGAGAGATGAAGTTTTTTAATTATATATGGCAAACATTGTTTTTATGTTTATGTAATTTGTTAAAAGGGTTAAGGAATTTAATATGTATGATATTTTGTACTTAGATAATCATACAATTATATTTGAATGTTTACTCGGTTTAAATACATATATATTGCAAACATTTTTTAAATCTACAGAAATTTCTTATCTCGGTCATTTACGACAAATAATCACCTAGATGCCTTGATGATTGTATTGTATATGCCTGACGTTCGTGCTTTACTAATATTTTATGTATTGTATTGCATTATATTCTTTATTTCGACAGTTAGCATATCAACCCGTTAAGTCAACCATATCAGGATAATTACAAGCATAATTACAAATAAAACTACTGTTACGTTAAACGAAAGAATAAGTAAAATACAAACATAATAATATTGTCCAATTTTCGCCCTCGTTTCGAAAACTACTAATTTATAGTTACATTAACTTTCAATTATTAAATAGTATAATAAAGACCCTCTCCACAACCCTGATTTCCCTCCCCCTAACACTATTCACTCATTCTTCACTTTGATATTAAAATGTGTTTCCTCAATATTAATTAGATTTAATCAGATTTCATTCAATTTTTCCAAAATTGTAATGAAATCTCCCAACCTTTTTTAATAATTGAAAGAAAAGTATCTCAAAATTTTTTCATATTAAACTTTCTTAAACTTTTTCGCTGTCGTAAGAAAGTTGAAAAAGTTACAGCTATTTACGAAAGTTGGTTCCTCAGAGGGTTTTCACTCTCAACGGTCAGTTTTTTAAAATTAAAATTTTTTAATGTAGTCTCACTATATGTATAGTAATACACTTTATTTGCCACTAACTATTGGAATTATTTTATTGGATACTATTCGATCCAGATGGTACTGTACTGAGTGTACTGAACCATATGTTAGAAGATCATTTTTATTTTAAAAAACGGATGCCTTCTGGTGAATAAAAATTACACCACAATATCATTTTAATCTGTTTGTTGAGTTTCTTCTTCCGACTCAGAAATTCGTCGACGAAATTTCGAATTAATTACGCAGATGATGAAAGAATATTCACTTATCACATGGTAGTGATGTTAAACATTTTTAATGATTTTTTAGATAATTTTTTAAATAAAAAATAAGAAACCAATTCGACACAGTCATTGCTTGTTCGACAAAAAATTGTTTGTATTTTTCTCCTTAATTGATTATAAGAGATTTTGTATCATGTTGTTTTTACAGTAAACAGCGAATGTTAATACATGTCGAACCTCCGAATTGATGTCCTCCCTAATTGTCGAAATCCTTTTCTTGTCCATTGTGAGAACTCCGTTGACATATTTTTTATTCTCCCACTCCTTCACCTTTCTGGAGAGCATTTCGTGACAGTGCATCGGATATATGTTGTGCGCGCGTGCAATTTTTCCTCGTGCGGCAAACCATTGCAAAGTGTAGAAAGTGGATGGTAGTGGGGACAGACATTAAGGGGGTTTACATTTCTCTTCCGCTCTTACCCATCAGACAATATGGGGGTTCGGACTGTCATCATATTGAAAAATATTGTCATTTCGATCACAGTGAAAATGGTTGTCAATTTTACTCTAACCTATAAACATATTGTTCTACTTTTATTTATTTATCTTGGAATTATTCCTTACAGTGTACATTCATTTAAAGAAAAAACAAATTAAATAATTCAAAAATATCAAAACGTATTTTTAATCCCGTCAGATTAATCATATCAGTGATCAGGAAAACTTTGGAATAAAGAGCTTCTAAAATATTGAAAAAATGTCAACTTTTCATTCGTTACGACTACAGCCGTCGTTTCTGAATAGAGTTTTTTTTTATAAAATACATGTATTACAAGGATTTGTCATTTAGTGCTAGTTGAAACTGTTACATCAAAATTTCTCGAGGGTATCTCAATAAGCAATAGCATCCTATATTAAGTCATAGTAAATAATCGCAATAAACATTTCTTTAAAATACATATTTCACGTGGAGTCGTCTCTAAACATAAATTACATTGGTACATGTAATGCATATATATTGCTGACGATGACGTCATCTATCGAGGGGATTCCTGAGATATGTAATCTTCGCGTTAACGAGGCGAGGACGCCGTCCAACGGAGATAATGATAATGGTGATCGCTTGAGATTTACGATAATCTTAGTGTACATCAAGATACGTTCGACTCCAATTCAAACAAGATCAAATTTTGGAGTATATGAATTAGCAAAAAAATAGTACGAAATAAGTTCCTATCATTAGGTATGTCGGAAGAAAACTAAAGGTTTAAACAGCACCTTTTGGCTATTATTTTGAAGAAGAAGATATTTTGGAAACTGAATACAATTATTTAATAAATGCGGCGAAAACACCCTTTCCAAAGAAATATTGTCATATCTCATTGTCACTCGGTCACTTTCTTTAGAAATGATTACAGCTAAACAAATCTCATTCAGTTTTGCATATTTTATAATATTTAAATGAATGGTTTTTCTCATAAGCTGTATGTCCCCATAATTGAACTCTTAAGGGATGGCCGATCAAGTGGTCAAGAAAGTTCAATAAGACTGAAACTTATGGAACAGAATTTTTCGGAGATGTAGTTTTGATTTGTAATTCTTTTGAGAAGCCCATTTATTATAGAATATTGTGATATATTCGGCATACTAGGACGTTACTTACACCTCACCGCGTTTAATATATTCATTAGGCCAATATTAAAAAAATGCTCATGAAGATTATCTGAAACAATAAATTCTAAATGAAGACTGACGACGGAGGATGTTATAAACCGATGTTGAAAATGAAGATGACGCCCATCATCGTCGTCATCATTATCTCTAATAATCGTCAATCACTCACCTTTTGCTGCATAATTCATTAAGATTTTCAAAAATTATTAGGATATAAAATATGTACATAAACTTCAGTGATGAATAGTGACTGGTAATTTGATTGGCCCGCATTTTTAAGAAAAACTACACTGGAAAAAATATCCAGCAACAAGCTTATTTTTTGACACAACTCCGAAATCTTTTATTTCTTTGCCTCATTTCATCTTCATAGTTAGAAATATGATCATACCAATACGAATTACAGTTAGTAACAATATATAGGCTGCCTAGTTTCAGAAAATTTTTATCTAATAATGATTGAGACAAGATTAGGAGAACTGCTCATACAAGCGTATTCTAACACAAGTTTCATAAAAATTTGACGCAAAAAAATTCATTTTGATATATTTTTAAAGTGCGTTACTGAAATTTGTTTCGAACGTTTCTAAAAAGTAATATGTCGAGAGAAATCCGCTGGTATAAAAGATGACGTAAAATTGTTTCAAAAGCCTAAGTTTTCGCCCCCATTTCGAGCAAGCGGTCTAATTACAATTTTCGGAAATGACACCGTTCTCACCCTTGGATCTTTGGCTATTGAGATTAAACTTCTAGTCAAAGTAATTCCTGGCCTATGTGTAGCCATTTCGAGTGTCGATCTCGTTAAAAGGGTCAAGAGTGACCCAAGCTTCATGGATGATATCCTTATAAGGTTACGCCCTGTCTACGTAATGGGAAAGGGTCAAGCATCTGCCCAATGAGAGTGAAATGTTGTACTATCTTCCAGGCGTACAATATCATTCTAATAGCTTGTTTGATCATATTATATATCTCAAATTACTTTCGACTTGCCAGTACATAACTTTTCTAGTCGGATTGAAACTTCTTACCCGTCGTTCATTGGATTGCAACAAGAAATAGCCCTTGATTCGATGAATATGGAAAGTTTGGTAATTGAGAGAAGAAGTTGGCAATTAGATAATCAACCCTTTGTGAAATTTCTTACTTACTCTAATTAAAGCAAAGAATGTAGTAATGTCAAAGAAACGGGATTTAAAAAAGTGTATATAGTTTTAGATATACTTGAAAAGTAGTCGGGGAATTTCTATTCAGAACTTTCCGATATAGATTCGTGTAAATGTCGATTAATTATACACCAAGAGCTACGAATGTTTTCAATATGTCAGTTAGAGGTATAGATAGACCCCAAAACCCCAGTGGTGTCCTTTCTGTAGGACATCTTTTTGTATTTAATTTTTTTAATTTTTCAGTAGATTAAAATTTCATTTTAGTGCCAATTTTTTCTTGCGCACTTCGATAACATATTTTTAAATGTAAACAAATTAATATTTATTATGAATTATTGTGTTAAATTGTTTATAATGACGAATAATTTATAAAAATTACGTGTTTTTTTACAAAGAATGTATGCTGAACCGAAACCGTCGTCGAAATAGGACAAAACTGGGTACTCGGTGGTTTTCGGGGTCGTTATTTACGATTTTGGCATCAGATTTTCAAAATATAAAATGACGGATCCAATATGGCCGACCAAAATATAAAAATTTACGTGATCGAGGTGAAACGGGGTACTTGGGGGTTTTCGAGCGAATTCAACATGACGGTCCGAAATATAAAAGTTCAGCAGATTCAGCAAGCGGTCACGAATGCTGAAATTTCGTAGTTCGTCTTTTACGACTTCGAAAACTGTTACATTTTAGCTGTCATATTGAATCCTTCATTTTCAATTTTGAAAATCTAAGATTAGATTCGTAATCTACGATCCTGAAAACTCTCGAGTACCCAGTTTAATATTGATGAAATAAATTTGTGCATTTCAGTCGGCCACCTTGGATCCTCCATTTTGAGTTTTAAAAATCAAAGACCATATTCATAATCAGCAACCTCGAAAATTCCCGAGTACTCATTTTCACCTCGATCAAATAAATTTTTTAACTATTGTCGGCCATCTAGGATCCGCCATCTTGAATTTTGAAAATCCGAGGACAGATTCGTGATTAACCACCCCGAAAACACCCGAGAAACCATATAATGTATCACAATCTTAGTAAAATATGAACTATAAGAATCTTGAAAACAAACCACAGTGAGGTCAAACAGTGAAGATTACATCCAGGTTGGTAATTCAGAGTGAGGCTACCATTCGAAATTCGGGTTTTAAAGATTTCTTATTGAACTTTTGAGTTCCCACTAATGGGGATCTTAATACAGAAATGAATATAAGGTCATGTAACTGATATCCCTGGATTGCCTTCCCAATGATTTTTTTTGTGAAAATATGACGGAAAGGCAATGAGAGAAGGTAGAGAATACAAGCCTAATCATGCAAACTCGAACGGTAGTATACCTATATAATGCACACGGGGTAGGAAAGGTGTAAGTTTAGAATGGAAAATGGGGGAAAAAAAGAATAAGATGACGCGAGTTGAAAGGAGATGCCAGGAAATCGACCACGCGACAGAGAAGAGGGATGAGAAGATGGTCCTTAAAAGTTTGAAAAGAGCTCCTCTTCCCTAGCCCCTTCCCTTTTCTGCACCGGCATCCAACGGGAGTTGTTATCTAATTTTACTCTCAACGCTTCTTCGATTTATTCGCCAACTTCTCGACGCATTACAATATGCCGCTAACGGTGGTGGCCGGATCGCCCTAACCTCCATCTTGCTCCCCGTCCCTTACTTTCGCGATTTTTTATCTCTTTCTGAGGGATCCCCTCGCACCGCTGCATCGTCGTAGCCCTCTAGAGAGAAGTCTCCTTCTCGAAGCTGGCATTCTACCAAGTCCTTCCGTTTTACAGGATTTTCTCGCTCCTCTGAATACTACGGTTATATATTGCGCCAACTATGTTGGCCTCGTGTTCCCTCGGCTCTGGGCCGATTCCTTTCGTTCGGTTTCGCAAGGGAAATTGTTTTTAATTAATTTAGCCCACTCCTGGTTCCAAGCTTTCAGCTGACAAGCAAATTTGATCTGAATCTTACGCCTCCGATTAGAGATTCTAAATGCCTTTTTTGTTGCTGAAAAGTTAAACTTTCTATACCTGCTGATCTTATGAATAAACGGTTAAGTAATTAAGGATTAGAAGTACATGCTTAATTGAATGGAGTTTTTCTGTATATAGGGGAAGTAGAGACAAAGTGGGATGGTTTTGGGAAAACTCGTATATAAGAAATATGGGGCATACGAATGGTTAGGTGTGGTTTAGAAACCCTTATTCAGGTCCTCAACTAACCTATTATGAAATGCGTTTAAAAATAAGGTATCGGCTTAATACTCCAAATTTCAATTTTACGAAAAAACTTTTTTGTGAAAATCTGAAAATTCAGGAGCAAAGTGGGATGGGTTGTTAAAATTATTTTTGGAAAGGTTTGACAGAGAGAGAGGGGAAAGTGAGAGAGAGAGAGAGAGAGAGAGTTCTTACTTATCGCTGTGAACCTAAATCAAAACTAAACACATCCCACGTTGCCCCACTCACTTTGCCCCAAAATAAATTTTTTTTTTTAATTTTAAAACAGACAATTAAAAAACGAAAATAGAGTGTAAGAAAAGACTATCAAGTCATGCAATGCAGATTTTAATTACTCTAAATTTATTGATACTCACTAGTCATTTGAAAATATGTCTAAATTTTCAAATTGACTTGGACCTCCTAGGTCATGTTCGAACAGTTGGTAAATACTAATGGAAACTGAACTATGTTTCAAAATTTGAATTACAATAACTCATTTTTAAATAAACAATGCAATCAAACACATAGAAAATGTTCTAATACGGCGAAACGCCAAAATCCCACTTTACCCCTACTTGCCCTAAGTGCTATAGTAAAGGTCAAAGGTGAGGAAGATTGAAAATTGTCGATCCAATGGCTAATTTCATGTGAATTAATTACGGTCACTGAATATGTAAATATTGAGTAATATTTTATATAAAGTAATATTATAATTTATTCACGTAATTGAAGCACTTTATGCAACATTTTAAACAATAAATTCATCATCCAATTCTTCTTGTTAATAATTATTACATTATGAAACCTTCGTAGAAAGAAAAATAAAAAAATTGGGAAGTAGGGAGATTACAATATTAGAACTCCTTTATTGAAGAAAATATCAATCTATTTTGATATTTTTGGTCCATACATTACCTGTTTTCGGATGTGTATTCTATTCTTCTCGGTTTATACGTCGTGGAGGGCAAGTTGCACTTTCGTCTTGAAACTTCGGATCTTTCGGGAATCTCTGTTGTTAGGTTTATTCTTGTTCCTATTTTTAGAATTCGGTTCTTTGGAATTCTTCCAAATATTAATTAAGGAAATTTTGCAAAATTATGGTTACAACAAAAATATGGATATTGGAATTACGGTAACTAGATCATAAAAATTGTTTTGAGATTTATCTCCTACATCCTTGACTTTCCAGCAGTTTCAGTATTTATATCTCCCGATTGAAGGGTACGTTGCAATGAACTGGAAAAAAGGGTATCCAGTCGAGTAGACTATTTATATTGAAGAATAGTGAATATTCCGAGCTGAGGCATTCATGCTGTCCACTGGGAACATTACAGGAGAGTCTCGCAGTACCGCATTACGAAGCTTCAATGAAGCATACCAAACATAGCATGTCTGTGAGAATAGTTGCTTTGATCGGAGGCACATGAAAATGTTTACCATCACAGAAAGTTAAGTGCTTTGAACAAATAGCGATCGTCAGTATGCTTTTCTTTACGCGCTATGTTAGCAATGCAGTTTTATTACATTGACTTTATAACTTTGATGAAATGCGGGAAGAATTTAAGGAATATAAAGGGATCTGGTGAGTTGTAGGTGATGATATCCGATAAGTTGTTCGTTTGTTTCCATGAAACCTTTAAAGCTTCAATACTTGGGAAAATTTTTGTTGGAAATATTGCATTATCGGTTAATATCGCGCCTTTCACATGATTATCTCGTGTAACTTAGGTGATAGGGGGAGATGACAAGACGTATTCATTACTCGATGACAAAATTATCATCGATCAATCTTCAAAATTTTGGATAGTCCCAGTCTACAAGAAAACGACGATTAGGCAACTAAATGTTTCGCTCAAATCCTCAAGCGTCAGGATCGTGAGCTCCAATACCTCCTGCGACTATTTTAAAGAGTGAACTAAAAAATATATTAAAGTTTTACAATTTCTTTCTTTACTCTTGTCATTATCTGGTGACGATACAGTTATTGCAAATCCTATATATCTATACATCATTTAAATGTTACACCGACATCGTAACAATAGCACAATAGAGAGTCAACGTAGGTACTGGCTAGTATACCCGAGCAGAAATTTGTTCAGGCCCTGATCAGGGTGTAACGCCTTTGGTCAGGCCCTGATTATGGCGCTAATAAATTTCTACTCGGGTATATGTATATCTTAAAACTCTGAGTTAATTCATTGAATTCAATCGGTAATAACGAATTTCTTAGAATTCTAAACAAGAAAAAGACTGAAGTGGAGTGATGAAAGTAAAAAATGTGAGTAGTAACGAGGAACAATAAATATAGTTTGTAAACTACATGCATTTAGTAAGTTATTCAGAAATTTTAATGAAATGTTAACTTCAACAGACTCCGAATTGTTTCTATGCCCCTTTACATTCTATCATAACAAAAGTTTTCAAACTGGATCATTTAAACTAATCAGTATGTTTCGATGGCGTTCGCCAGCAATGAGGGCTTTTTGAAGCGCGATCGTGTTTACAAACTATTTTAATTACATTTCTCCGCGTTTGACCCTGCGAAACCGCGTCCGATTACGCCCGAGTGTTTCCCGTGAAACGCAAACTATTTTGTCATTTTCACTCTTCTTTTTACCTATCTATGCATGCCCAAGAAGGATAATGATTTTTAGGAAAAATGTATACACATAACACTAAATAGTGGTAACTGTATTCGTTGAACATTCATATAACAGGGAAATAAATCAGTTAAAAACATAGTCAAGTGTCTGCCTTCTAAACATATTATTGTAAAGACATTAGACTCTTCGTGGTACTTAAACTATACGTCTGCGATGCAAATTTGAGATTATTTCCATGTAAGACATCTATTACAATCTGTGCGAATGAAATATGAAATGTTTTTACGGACACTTGGAAGTCATTAATTTGACTATCATCTTCAATGTGCAGGGTGCGCAAGAACTGACCAGGAATATTTCAGAATGTAATTCTCCTTGATATTTAAAAATAGTCCTGAGCCAAAATTGGATCTCATGCTCAAAATTTGACTGACGAGCCATTTAAATTAAAAAAAAAATTACTCGGCTCTCTTTTACATTAATTTAATGAGTAAGGGCTCATGTTCAAGCTCTTTTTTATCCTTACAATTCATCTTTAAGAATATTTGACCTGCGAAGAATATTTCTGAAGTTATGTCCTAAAAAATAGTAAAAAGGCCAATTTTTGCGGTTTTCTGCATCTAACTCACTTAACCAACCTGTGCGCCAGGACGAGTATACTCGTCCAAACTACATTGTTTCCTTATGGGGAAAGAAAAACTGGTGCACAGGAGGGTTAATAGTTAACATAAGGTGATATTAGAGCAAGTTGTAGAGCTCAAAAAGACGAAGAATTGGCCGTTTGAAAGTAATGTTGTAGATGAAAAACGTATTTGTTTTTTTATCGAAATCGAATGTTTTAGGATGCAAATACTTCGTATTTTTCAGCTATGCAGGATCTTTCTTTCTGCAGTAACAGGCAAGTTAGTGACTTTATAAAAGATCACCATCAAGACTAGAAGATCTTCGTCTTGTACTTGATCCTGCAGTGTTCTTGACTTAAATTATTCGGCTCGATGTTATAGATATTGGTAGTGGTACTGTTGATATTTTAGTATTGCATAATACTTTGGTTTTAATGTCAATATTGATAATATTATCGTCAACAAGATACCACCTGTTTATCACATCATCAAAAAAATATATATTACTCGTTACCAACCTAAATTAGCGTCAAACAATTTTGCTGGCGGGCTATAAACTTTTCCATTGCCACACTCTAATAGAACCCGGTTTGAAGCTGCAACGAAATTGATCCGTCTGTATTGCAGTAAGGAAATATAACCCTGTTGCTACCAGTTTTTCAAAAAACGAAATGGTTCAATTCTTTAAAAGGAGTGTAATTAGGTCCTGTGATCAATAAAATAGAACCAAAAAATTGAGAGATGCGAAACTTTCAGTTTAGTGGTCTTTCATTTCCAACCTCTCCAGACGGAAGTTCGACAGTATGTTACAAAATTCCGTTCTCGGGTTCCTCATATAGCAGATAACGTTGTCAACCACGGGTAGAATGTCGCCTCCGGTAGTCTACTCGTCGGTTCACCGGCACGATCACCGTAGGACATACAGGGCAAAACTCCAGCGAGGAAAGGAAAGCGTGTATATAGAACCACCAAGTTGGCTAAGTATATCCAGTCCGAAGTAAACTTGGTGACTTACCTTCGTGCCTGTCCCACAAGTTACCGTGTTCCGTATCGATTTAAAACTTTAACTATCCTTATAATTACGTATTGCACATTTCGTCCCGTGCCGCGTTCCCGTTTCGGTCGCCACGCTCAGATCGCCCTGAGCAAAAAAAAAACTTTTCAAGTTAAAAATTGTTTAAATTGTCGGTTAAATGTTGGTTGCTGAACCTAATGAAACGTAGATATTAAATCCTGATCAAAGGTTCTTTTCACTCCGTTGCTCAGATTTCTCCACCTCTGTATCTTCCCGTTGAAACACAAAAGTCTACGGAAAACTTTCTTCTATTACTTTCTTTAAAATAACTGATTTATTCTTTATCTTTGTAGTTGTGTTTATTTTAATTCGTAAAATAATAGGCAAGAATACTTTATGGAAGAGTGGCATAAGGCGGTCGAAATAAAAGACCAAAGTTGAAGCCTCCACTCCCACGTTCCTTTTTTTTCGCTTGGTCTCGTACTCTCTACGTAGAGAGCACAGCCAAAATAAATGAACAGCCAGAAACGTTCTGACAGTTGTGTAGGAGGACGAGAGGTAGAAAGCCCGAGAGAAATATAGCCTCTACGTAAATGTGTACTCCAGGATGTTAGGCAGAGATAGAATGTAGAGACAATGCAGTAAATAGTAAGACGAGGATAACACAGTGAAATAGAGAACAATAATGATACGTCATGATCTAATGTCACATTCCGTTAGTGGAAAAGTGAATAAATATTTACACAGAAACTATATATCGCAACACCATTGATATTAATGCCCATTTTCTTTTACATCCAATATTAAGAAGTTAGTTATGCGTAAAAATCGTTTCTTCAGAATGTCCCTTCGCTGCATATTTGATAAATTGCTTCTAAGTGATCCAGTCTATTTTGTATGAAAATTTAGCAATAGTAAAAAAATATCAGGATAAATACTAGTTCCTCTTGGTCTAATTTCTCACTCAGATTAGATGCCTGGAACTATATTAAACCTTGGCAATATCGTCTTCGATCAATGGAATAAGGAATTAATTGTTGTAAACTTAGCTTATTATACTCTACTCAACGACATTATTTTACAGTCGTGCTGTTTCTGATATTCTAACTGTTTTAGGCCGTGGCAAAATCGTCATAGGGCGGGCACTTCACCTGTGCAGTTATAAAATTTGGCCAATCATCCATGACACGCTATGGAATTTGATGTTACCTCTTTTGAGGGACGTTTCGAAGTGATGAACTGAGCCGCATGGTGTCGTCCCAAACATCTTATGCCCCCACTCTCGCCCAATCAATTCTCTTACTCTCACGGAGCTCTGTTTTCCTTGCACCTTGAACTTTTCGCCTATCACAAAACATTCTTATTGAGCGGTTGAAGAGGTCATCCAAGGAGAAAACGCGCGAGAATGGGAGGAACCTACTACAGACGAAATAAGTGGGGATGAACTAATCTACACGGTGGCGATAATATCTTATAGACACACCCCCCCGCCCCTCCTCCCATATTTGGAATTTACGGGATAAATGATGCTTTGAAAACTGGGTCTTCATCCTTAAGAAGAATATGAAAAACATATAATTTTGTATCTAAAACTTCCCTAATTTCTCCAAAACCGGCCTAAAAATAGATATTCCTATTTAAAGAAATCACTTCGGGCTAGAAATAATCTTGACCTTGGAAACCGGGTCACTTGTCAAGATCCTATGAACCCTTAACCTCAAAACATCTGCAATCTTTCCTCTCTACCTTCATATGACAACCGTTTTCTTGTGTCGCTTAATTTGGAACAAATATTTGACTAGTTCCTGTCCTAATTCACGCGGTTGGTTTTTAGAAAATGGCGGCCCTCTCCTAACTCACGTTACTTCTATAACCTCACCAAGGCACGTTTTTTCTCCTCCAATCTTACTCTATTCGCGTGAAGTACCATGAAGTGGGGAGAAGAACGGAAGAGAAATTGTGAATTTGGGCAAGTAATATTCGTAAATTAGGCAAGGGAGTGTGAAATAGAAGATGAATTAGGACAGGGACTACTGTATGTCATTAATGGACGCCCTTCAACTTTTCCTTCACTTTCTCCATCCGATTCCGACAGATGTAAAGAGGGAAAATATAATTTAGCAGGTCAAAATTCATGGAATTCACGTCTTTTTGTTAAATTGCAACTGCTTTTAACGAAGGCCATGATTCGAGTAACAATACACAGTGATGGTTGCTACAGTGGTGGCTCGCTGAATTTTATTTTCAGCTATGAAGAAATATATTTTTGTGAATCACAAATATGTAGTAATTTTAAATAAAAATTCTTCAATATCACCTTTTGTCAGGCGGATCCACTAGTGGTGTACTTTAATTGAAAATTTACAGAACGACAGATATTTGACCAATTACGCTTGTAAACTTGCGAATGCTGCGTTCATTCTATAACCAAAAACACAAAATGAATCTGTCAAAATTCATGAAATATACGTGAAACCTGAGCGAATTTGTACTCGCTGCGGTGGTTTCAATTACATCGAAACAATTATCCACTGACGGGGAAAAATCTCGGGAAAATAATTTCTCTGCGATAAGTCGGCGAGTTTCGAAAACTCATTTCGGCTTTCGGGAATCGAGTCACGGAAATCGCGTCGCGCCAACTGGCGCGCGGCGAGGCGAGGCGTCGGTCGTCGCACCCTGAAAAGATACCCAAGGAGGAATCCCAGGATCCGCGATATAATCCCACAGGGTTTCGATCGCGACGGGAAGTTGAACGACGTCGTCTATAGGAAAAGGGAATAACCGAAGCGCGTGTGCGTGTCAGGTTCATTGTGTATGCGTGTTTGGGCACGTGTGTGGGATCTGTGCCTTTGCACGTACACGACTGTGTATGTGTGTTCGGGGTCGTTTTTCCAGGCTGCGAGGCATAAATAAACCAGCGGACAGGTGCAATACGCCACTTGTCTTTTTCGAATGAGAAACGGAGACAAAGCCAAGCGTATGCGAAAAGAGCTAAACGAGGGCAGAAATAATGAGGCGGAAGTGAAAAAGTAAACATAAAGAAAACTTTAATTTCACCGTAATTCGTGGCTAAAGCACGGATGAGAGAGAAAAACCAAGGAGAATAAGCATCCTGCATTTTCCCAGGAATTCGAGAATTGCTTAAACGTATGCAATTGCAATCAACAGATCTTTTATTATGAATAATTTTGTTTAAATTGGTTTGTGATTAAATTGATTTATTTTTCGTGCATATGAGCAGATTTTGAAATAAATAAAAATGTGTTAATTTCAATTGTTATTATACCTATGATTTTCTATGTCTTTCGATTCGCTGATTATGAACATCATAAAGAAAATCGACGGCGTGATCTCCACAAGACACACCTTCAAAATTAAATACTTTTTGTATAAATTTTAGACGTATTTCGAAATGTCATAATGTATCACAATAAAAATCGTAACATTAAACAAAGGTAAACCTTCGGATGACGCACCTGTTCGAAATCGAAAAATCGACAGGGTGTATTTGATGTATTTTGGCCTCCTGAAAACGAATATCATATCAACATTTGGCGCTCGGCCGTATCTTGGCCGCTGTTTCGAAAAAACAGCTAAAAAACGCCCACTTTTTTGCATATATCATTAAAAGTACGAAACTTGCGAAAAAAAGTTTCAAACAAAAAATGTACAGCATGAAATTTTGTACAAAAAAGGTTTAATACATTTGTGTCCTAATCGCAACAGGAAGCCCGAAAAATAGTGATGAAAGTGAATAATTATTCGTCTGGGTGTCTTACGTTTATAGTAAAGAAGGGGTCTGGGAGGCGGAGTCTAGTCTAACCTCCAACCATTTAGATAGCATATGGGTTTAATTATCATCCATACCTCTGTGGTTGGAGGTTAGGTTAGTATAAAAAGGGGGGTCTGGGGAGCGGAGCCCCCGAGCACGCAAGCATCCCTAAGCCAACGTATTGTTTGAGGCAAAGGTCATTTGACTAAAGGAAAGAATCAACTGCAAATGGCAATGATAATTAAACCCATGTGCTATCTGAATGGTTGGAGGTTAGTTTTAATCGATTAGGAAATTATTTCTACCTAGTACCAGGTAGAAACCCATCATGTCAATGTTCATCCCTCATTTACGGGCTTGCTGTCGCAATTACGAACAAAATGTATACAACATTTTTAATCGACAATTTTGTGCTCTACAACTTTTGTTGGAAATATTTTTTGGTCCGATGCGTATTTTTCGACATAAATGTAAAAAACTAAAAAAAAAACACGTTTTTTTCTATTTTTTCAAGATAGCGGCTTTAATACACCCGACCGCCAATTTTTATTGCGATATTCGTTATCAGGAGGCCAAAATACATGGAAAACATGGGGCTGATTTTTTTATTTCAAACAGGTGCGTTATTCGAAGGTTTACCTAAACAAATTAATATTACTGGCAATTTTTGTACATTGTATTTTGCTGTAACATTCAAATCGATAATTGGCACATAAAATAGCTTCATCCCAAGATAATTAATATGCTGTTATAGATGTTCCAAAGAAACAATATTTTGGGACTTTTTTCCAAATTTAAAAAATTTTCTTTCTTTTGTAAACATTTATACTAAATACTTTTTTGGTAGGCCTTCCTGTCATAAGTCATATAAAATCAATATTTTTATGCGAAAGTTTGTTCAGAATACTACAGAAAGCATGATGTATTGTATTCATTTTTTATACTTATCAAATGAATCTTGGATTATTTTTAAAAATGAAAGTCAACATTTTTATTCAATTCAAAAGGGGCCGGAGAACAAAGTTCCGAAAATCAACACTCTCTGAAAGGCCAAAAACTCGATGTAGCATGGCTCCAGCGTGATTCTCTTCACTTTGTCTTTGAAAATTTGGCAAAAAGAAACCAAATTAAAATACCTTGAACTAACGCAATATCGAAATTTCAGCGTTTCGGGGTTTTAATTTGCGGAACATTATTCTCCGGCTGTAAAAGGTTGGTAAAATATAAAATTCCATAGTAGAAATTTTTTATTTAGCACATATGGGGCCCTAAATACTTGATTTTCATGTTCCAAAGGCAACGCAACAATTAAATGAAAAAAATGTGCTTATTTGACGTGGAATGCCGTATATGTTAAGCTTTTAACGAGTTCAAGTTCCAATGTCTACACGGAGGGACTGATTGATTTTTTGTGGTCGTGTTCTTGAGGCCGATGAGTTAAACCACCTGTCGGCGCGCCGGGAATTTTGTGCCTCCCACCATATCACAGATGCCAGCGCATTTTCTCCTTCTTCTTAAATCGAAAAATAAGAATCGTTTCTGTCAGAGGACATGGAGGATATGGGATGAATGGAATGGAGCTTCAGGCGAGTGAATCGACTATAGATCATCGCATCCAAATTTTCCGAAAACAGGTTACATTCGTAAAAAAAATCGTGTAAAATTACAGTTGAGAATGGGCTCAAAAATTACCCACTTTCAACGTAGTGAATTTACTATGTGGAACACAGTAACTTTCCCTAAATCTTGTAATATATTACTCGTTTGTAAAATTACCACGTCCAACGTAGGCTCGAAAAATTACCTACGTTTGACGTAGTAAAAGTACAACAGTCTAGTATTTTCCCTATGCTCGACGTCGTAAATTTACAATGCGGCGGTAAACCTCTCTAACCTCACTTCGGTAAAATTTCAACGCTCAACGTAGTGTTATTACCAAATTTTCATGATTAAAAATTACCATTGCATTGTAAATTTCATTTTCATTTTTTACAGTGTAGTATAATACAGATATCACATGTGCATACCTAAAGAACTCCTTCATAACGGAGGAAGAAAATCTTTCTCCTCATCCTTTTTTGTATCAATAAATTTACTTACTCCATTAATTATTAACCCTTAGTTCCGTCGGCTATTTTAAGACCTTTTCTTCTCACTACCTAGGTCAAATATGTCCAGCCGCTTGAAAATGCTTACAGTTGTGCAATTTATAATTTAAAATTTGAATTTTCTCTGGGTTGAAAACAAGCCATGAGTCGGGATGAAGGGTTAAAAATGATCATAATTGGAACACTGTTTAATATTTATTCTCGGCCATTTTTGTCCTGGTTACTTTTTCGTTAGATCCGCTTCTATAGGACGATCGGATGTTTCAAAGGACTGCGAAGCATGCTTTTTATGAGGCAAGTAATAAACGATCCACATCATAAAATATTCTATCCGTAATCATCGCATATCTTAGAAAGTAAAAATTCATTACTAGATATCCATTACTCTACTGTTAAACCTTAGCAGCACGGAATTTTATAAGCAACTTTTTTTTCACATTCATTCATGCATTTTGTTTCGCTACACTTTTTCGTTATATACAAATGTGAAAAGGATAGAAATCTTTACAAAAACGGAAAACAAAAGTATTTTCAAATTTCATTAAGATAGTCATGACCAATGCATCTGATTATATTAGACTTCCCAAAACGATATACGATAATAATGTTCTCGTAGGAAATATACCCCAAGATTCATCATCCACTTGACGGCTAATATTTATTAAATAATTATTATATATATTAAACAATACAATTTATCATTAGATTATTCTACAACTTTCCCACACATTTTGCTAGTTTTTGGCTATTGTATCCGATATTGAATAAACATAATTTTACAGAAATTAGAGTGTAGACACTTCATAAAACCACAATTTAGCGCAACGACTTCATTTAGAAGTGTGGAAATTAGGAAAATGACCAGAAATCAAAATTAAAAATTTCCGAGGTGATTCTTCATGTAATTTGCCATTCCCTTTTCATGTAGCACCATGTGCTCCAGCGACCCTGTTTGGATAAATCATAACTGAGCCCTTCAACGTTTTTAACCCTTCGTTTCGCCAGCCGTTGCTGCCTTTCTCGCACTCAAGGATTCGAGTCGTTAAAAGCGAGATGGACGGGGCGAGGTAGAGATGGAAATTCATAAAATATCACCGTAAAATGAACCCATTTCTTAATAGTTACTCATTCTATTTTTGGGTTTCTCCCTCATTAATTTATTTATTTATTTTACCATTTAACCTCCCTTGCGCCTTTGTACCCCTTTCGACACTTCCGCCAAAATCACTAATAGCATTCCGAAAGATACATCGTCCTCGGCTACAGCATAAATTTTAGTGTGTTGTAGAAGTAATGAACGAAGAATACAAATCACAATTTTATTTTAAAATGTACCGATTAATTACGGAATGACTCTTAGAAGATAATCAATGGATTCCACATACCGATTAGAAATTTTCAAAGTGTACACGATTTTTATTAATTTTAAAAGTCAACATTTGAAGCAACTGGTTATCTTTATGTATGTTATATTTTTATTTGGATGATTGTTAATAATATTCGTAGTAAATGGGTAAAATTGAAAAAAAAAGCGGCAACCAATTTCAGTTATATTTTTATTTGGGCCTAGAGTGGGAGCGAAAATCCTACATGACAACATGAGTCGAGTGGGGGTTGAATTGATAGTTCTTTTCGATACGAAAACAAAACATTATTTATAAAAATGTTTCAACTGCGCGGAAACTCTACTGCATGTTGGATCTACCATTTTAAACTTGTGAAAACATAATTAAAATTCATTATCAGGAACCACAAACACCTTCTCGGGGCTTTTTAAAACTAAACGGATAGATTTTTAAAATTTCTTCCACATTTTTGTTCTGTCATTTTCACTTAATGTAAAGAAACCAATTCTGACATATTTACCAAGATATTTTGAGTACGATGACCGAGGTTATTTAGAAAACACTTCAAAATTGCTGAACCACGTGTATCTTGCAATGTTGTTTATTAACCCCTTCACTGCCGATGACGAAGATCTTTATCATTTTGGACTTTTCCAGACTGACGGAAAATCGAAAATTTTCGTCATTATATAAATTAGACTAACAAATTCTGGAATTTATGTGAATTAAAATCGAATCCATTTCTAGGCATTCCAATGTATACTAAATATGATGACGTTGTCCATTTTCGTAATCGATGTGTCAAAAAAAAATATGCGTCCACAAAGCTGGTAGTTTTCACGATTTTTTCAAAATCTTCATCATGAAGTATGACATTGTATTCAATCAATTTATGCATAAAGAGTGTATAAAACCGCTTGAAACTTGTCACTCAAGGGTTTTTGGGGTCGTTGATTACGAATCTGAAGTCAGAACTTAGAAATTTAAAACTGCTACTGCAATATGGCGGACACTTTTTTGAAAAATTGAACCATTTTTCTTGAAACTCGTTACTCGGGCCTCTTTTCCTTAGTTTCGATATTTCATTGTTTACCTACTTACACACTTCATCGAGAAAAGGTAGAAGGAAGGTCTTGGAAGTGCACCTTTTTTACGGTTTTTTGTTTTATTTTTTTTTTATTGTTTAGTTTACTTTTTTTTATATTCTTTATTTAACATATAATGAACGAGGAAATATAACCGTTAACAATAAATTATTTTATATTGGTCATACCGAACAAATGTTATAACATAACGTGGATTTAAAAGACTGGAATATAGTATATTAAGAAATCATAATTTATGGTAGCTGTCGAAATAACAACTTCCACATAAAGCAACATTACAATTTGGATCGAAATTCTTTTCGAGTACCCTTCTCGTAACAGTTAACGCATCTTTTTGTTGGATTATTACACTGTGAAATGGAAGGAATTTTCCTAAGACATATTGTGAACGACGTGAAGTTGGTGCAACGCCATATTGGATGGGCCATTTGGAATTTCCTAAATCTGACTGCGTATTAGAAATCAGCGACCCAAAAGAAACTACCATACTCTTTTTGAAGAGGAACCAAATTATGGTCGAAACGTTAAATTTTTATTATTTACTCTGCAATAGTTCCCTATTTTATTTACATTAATTACTCCGTCTCTTTTCTTATGCTAATTTTTATTTATGAAGTTAATTTTTATTGAAACATATCAAGACTAGAAATCTACCAATACTAAAACTGATAGTAATTATACTTATACCGTATTATTAAAAATCAACACAAATTTTTATTGCATTTTGGGCACTTTCTTTGAAATTATAGCCGCAGTTAAGTAAGGTCAATTTTTTCCATCTGCAGTTGAATAAAAAACCCGCTGTATGGAAATACCCCAACGCGTGGTCTTATTTATTCTCGTTTATTTAATGGGTTCCGTGCAATGTATAAGCATTTTGTTGAACTTGTACGCGAACGCAGACATTGAGTCAGGGTATCACAGTAAAATCAAGTAACCGCGAAATAACAGTGTTATATATGACCGGAAAACCTTCGGGATTATAACGTTCCAAGTTGACGAGGAAAAGCCATTCGATTGCATGTGACTGTCAATGAAATGCCGCGAGGAGGCTGGGGAAGGGGTGGACTTTTTTCTTTGAAAAGTGCAATTTTCCGTAAACCTCACAAATGCTTGGCCTGGCGGCGCAGGCATCGTCCGGCGAGACCAACCGGGCCGATTTCAAAGTTCCCGAGTCACCGCCAAACTTTGCCTATAAAAGTCTCGGAAAACGACGGGAATAAAAGTAGTATCGGCACGTTTTATGTTCCTTGGCGTTCTTGGATTGACATCTTGTCGATACGTAACCCGACGCCTTTTGCTTTATTACACGTTCCCACCAGCAGGCAGATGTCACAGGGATACGCAGATAACTAACAGATCTTTAGACTACAAACATTTAGGATTAAAAAGTTTGCCCCCCATTCCTTATCTAAATTTCTTAGAGTGAAATTTATACACTGAGAGAAGTTTAAGAGAACACCGGTATATTGTCCACAGTAGTACATTAGCTCCAATAGCTTATGTTAGAGGCGAACTGTCGTTCCAAATCATAATATAGATATTACTCTCAGGTTATTGAGAATATAAGAGAGTACTGCTGTATGTAAACATTGAGACAGCTTTTGTATTGTTTTGAGATGACAGTCGTATCAAACTAAGAGAAACACAGTGCGGAAAACCAACATAAAACAGATCTCTTACTTTCGTATAGCAATTGTCTCCTGTGATACAACTTCTGTGTAAACTTTGCTCCGTGTAGACTGAAAATTGAGCCACTTTGGTAAAAGAGTACACTTGAGAGTAAATTTTTCTTCAGTAAAAGGCAATTTTCATTCCGTGAAGAGTGAAGTTTCAGGCTGAATTTTCTATAATAAGCGACTTGTAATTGCAAGAAAATTAGACGTAACATTTCGCATTTGGAAACGGTTCAAATGTATCACTTGAGGGTTTTAGGGGGTCAATGTACACGAATTACTTCGACCCAGACCTCCCTGGTCTGATCGAAGTATTGAATTTGGTCGCCTCGGGTATAAAAATTATCCTATAGTTTTTCATCAAATGTCGACGTTTCAGACGCTAAGGAGCCCAAATCAATAATAAAAAAATTTGTGTCTGTGATCTTGTACCTACGTACGTCCGTACGTCCCATTTTTTTTTGTTGCGCGATAACATCGATAGTCATAGTTGTATAAAATCATTTTCAATTTTCATACATATAAGAAACATTATATTGTTATAATATACCTATCGAAGCCACTTAAACCTAAATACGGTTGGACCCCCAAATAACGGTATAATTTTATCATATAACTGAATGCTCTTAGTAAACGAACGGGTATTAAGGAATAGCCGACTCTCCACAGGGTCGAAGTTACTGAACGAGCGAGGCACCACGCTGACATTAGTTTGCTTTTGAAATTGGTAGATTATAAATTTTTTGTATGTAAAATAGCTCACCAAAACTATAAACATTTGTTCGTTTGTAATTTAATGGATAAGAAGTTTTCGCAGTTTAGTGGCACATTTTGAAAATTCATAATGTCGTATGCACAATGCAAGACCGAATTCTTTAATAGCTATAATTGGCTTAAATGACAGTAAGCTCCGAGATATTCTCAAATTAGAAACAAGATCTGAAATTTTCAAATTTTAAAATTGCATATTGAATACATTCCTTTGTTTAAAAAGATCGCAATACTGTTCGAACGATTAGTGTTTAAGTTCCTGCTTCATTTTAATTTTTAATTTTTTACTTCGTGGGCATAAGAGTAATTAATGAGGATTTCAAAATTAAGTAAAATATGATTTGATAATGTAAAATATATTGCGATACTAGATCCCCTATCTTAAATTCACATAAACTAATCAATCTGTGATTTGCGATTTCACAACCCGTCAAACTAAGATTTTTAAGTCAATGCAATGAATTGATGTACAAAATTGGTTTAGTTGTTTTGTATTTTGTACAATTTTCAAACCCTCTCACAGTAAATTTGTATAAACATTGATAAATAGGGTGGACATTTCTTTTTTTTCTCTAAACTGCCTGCAGGTTCATCGGAATGTATATTTTTAACAATTTTGCAAAAAAGTGTTAAATATTGTTTACATAATACTTAAAGCATGTTACTCATCTTAACGTTGTAACATTCGAATTTCGTAATTCAAATTTAATGTCCATACAGCTGAATTCTCAATGTTTCCTCCCTTTAACTGGATTTAGCTATACGCATCATCTGATAATTAGACGAACATGGTTTTTATAGAACCTGATTTGCTAATAACGATCGATTTAAGTAAGAGCCGTGAAATAATATGTAATTAATGTACGCATAGCTGGATTACAACCAAAATTGGAAAGAAATGTTTATTCTTTTTAGGATTATTGGTTTTTGATTATGTAATTTACTTTTTTAGGACAATACATTAGTATTTATCATCATTAAATTTTGTTATGAAAGATACACAAAAAAGGCACTAAATTAAAAAAAAATATTTTTTAGTTTTCTAGTTAATGTTTTTTGTTCTCTTCTCTGTTTATGTTATTTCAAAAAAGTACCTGAAAGTTTGTTAAAAACATACACTGGCTGAAAAAGGTATCTACTTCTCAAGGCTTATCCCCAAAAACCTTCTCTTTTTGCAGTCTTATCGACTTTGACCATCTAGACACGGCTTTAATTCAAAACTTTTTTTAATTTCCGAATCAAATATTAATTTGGTGATTCGTATAAATATGAAATACACGGAGAAAGCATAACGGAGAAGGGTCGGTGCATTTGTTGGTGATTGTTCCAGCCTAAAGCAAACAAAAAGCTTATCTTACAGCTTATATTGCAGTGGATATATTTCAGGCAGAAGCAAGACCCAATTTATAGTGAAATTATTTAGATGTCGAGTTTCAAACATTGCGTGTTATCAAATTCGAAAGGTTCATGTGTGTCTTTATTAAATCTTTATCGCCTAGTTAATATTACCATATTAACATTAAAAAAAATCTTTTATGTACGTCTTTTCGGTGCATAAAGTGAACTTGTGCCTAAAGTAAACTTTACGCACTCGATTATACTTTACGCACGAAAAAGCCGTACGTAAACAATATTTTGGCACACGTGTGTGTGTGTAAAGTTCTTTACGCATACGCCCTTGTATCGAAAACTACTATTTCATATTCATTTATTGATGAAACTAAAAGAATCTTACTTGCTATTATGAGGACTTACTCAAGATTTTAAGTCGATTATATGTAAATAATGAAGATGTATTACACATGTAAAGATCAGCATATATATGATTGATTGTCTTCGATTTAACTCATGAAATTTAGATGAAAACGAAATTTAAAAATGTGTCAATCAAATATCGCGACAGCACATAGGGAAATTAATCAAATGTATTAAATTTTATCCTCTATGATCAGCATTCATGAATTTAATGAATGTAATGTAAAACTTATACTCAATGATTCTGAAAATGTGTAGAAAATTGTCGGTAGATTTTAAATGTCAAAAAATGCAACAAAGTAAGAATGGTGTAAGGTCACTAGAATTAGGGTATCCATATTTGATCAGCCATTTTAAATTTTGTTAAATTCTAACTTCCATTTGGTGTCATGATTTCCTATTTTTTAATTTGCCTTTTTTTCAATATAAATACCGTTTTCAAGTCTATACATTACGCTCGTGTGCTTTTCAAATATTTTAAAATTAAATATTCCGCTTATCATCGTCTAATCTTGTCTCATTACCACTTAAATTATAGCATGATTTACCTTATATATTATGATAGTTAGAATTTACTCTTATTTCACTAGAAATGGGGACGTAATTGATGAAATTTACCTGCGAGATGTTCTCAACTTTTTCCTAAGTAAATGATTTACATGATGGCGTATGCACAACTTCATGTAAAGGAGCATTAAATTCTCTTTGATATTCTGTGCAATAAATAAAGACAAAGTTTCGGACAGTTAAACTTTACCAATAGTGGTCCTATTAAACCTATTAGAAAATCAGTTGCATTAAGCCGTTTTTCGTCAGCTTCATTTTCATGACGTGAAAGTATACTATTTGCTCCCTAATATGAAACTGCAATAGGCCCGTTTATATTACCTGACTATATCAGCTAATATCTTTTAGACATCTACGTCAGTATTATTTTGAAAAAGATGTCTAACATATACCTGTTTTGTATTGTCATACGACCATATTATTCGAAAGCACTACATTGTACAAAATTGCATTACAGTAGAGTCCCAGTATATTTACCGACTAGGTCCCAAGCTTTCCCCTCCCGGTCCGTTATATTTACCAAAAGAAGGTGAGCGCCGTTCTCCCACTCCTTTCAGTGGCGTTATGTTCCTGACGTCACGGCAGGCCCTTCCTGCGGCCCCATCCCGCAAGGTGGGGGAGAAGAGATTTCGATAGGTAAATATAACGAGACGGAACCGGGAAAATATGTTGCGACGTAAATATAGTGTGATACAATTATACCGGGACTTATTGTCAGCAACAAAATTAATAATTGCAACAACAATTTGGAGAAAATACTGCTTCCAATAATTCTAATATCTTAAATACTTAGCCTAGATGAAAATCACATATTTAACATTAGAGTGAATTTCTTCATTCTTTTGTTGAGTGAAAAATCTTTCTCTTTTAGAGGGGACTTTCACCGATTTTAGAGTGTGCATATTACTCACTCAATCTTAGGAGTGAAAATGTCACTCTAAGAAATTTAGAAAGTTAAACGGAAATAAATGAATAGTGGTAAATATCGTTCTTGCCGACTGTGACTAAAATTTGATTTCACAGGTAACGCTCTTGATATAATTTGTCATTTCACGAGAGCACATCTCGGTGGGAAGGAAAACTGCCCAAATGCATAATATATTGTTCAAATTGCAAGACCACTCGCGTAGACGGTGGGTCGAAATCGTCAGAGGGTGAAACGGCTTCATGCTTGCCGCGCTGTGTGAACCGATTTAACGAGGAGCAGATTGGTTTTTGGGTGTGAAACGACAGGAGGCTTTCGTAAGCCCCGTAGTTGGGGATTTAACGCCGCAGACCGTACGCTATGTACAGAGAGATAATTGGAGAGATTGAGGTATATACAAATTGAGAGATAGGCAACGCGAGAGAAATAATAAACACACGAGCGGCAAGAAAATACTCGAAATTCAGCCGGAGGAATAATTAGAGAGATAAGCATTTATTCCACTTACATGCTAAAAACCTACAGTGTCCTCTGCAAATGTAAATATCATACTGTATACGCAATAACTTTGCTAAATATGAATAAAAACGTGATTACTAAACATCCGGTATCATATTCATCCAAATTCCCTGTTATTTTTTGGAATTTTTCACACATTTTCGATTTCTCCATATTTTTTATACGTTTTCATTTCAACCCGTTAACGTCGGCAGATGGAGTATTTATTACATTTTTTTCACATAATCGCAAAGATCTAGAATTTCGGCTTCATCGCTGAAAAAATAAGTTTTCACAGACAATTTAAAAAAAAAATTATCAGGATGATATTGACAAAATGTCGGCTTCTCCGATAATAATAAACATTCGTAACAGCATCAACAATAATACACCAAAGTGTAAATTTACCGAGAACTCGATATGTGCAAAAGTTTCCAAGCTTACTGAACACGATTCTGACATCAAATTTGTTAAATTCAAAATGTCGGATCCAATATGGCGGGCTAATTTTTTTAAATAACTGGAAAGCGCTTGATATTTGTTACATGTGGTTTCTTTGGTGGGGGGGGGGGGGCTGAATACGAATTCGACATTTGATTTGTCAAATTTAAAATGGTGGATCAAATATGAAGTACTAATTTTTTAAAATACCTGGAAAGCGAATAAGAAAAAGGTTAAAAAGTTAAAAGGTTAAAAAATACAATATCCGTTTACTATAGCGTTAACCCTTTCGCTGTGTAGATGAAAAACTCGAAAGTAGGTTCAAAAGAGTTACGATATTTCCGGCCAATTTAAAATTTGTGTAGATATGGATGTTTATATTTTCGAAGACGCTGATTACGAATTTGGAGTCAGTTTTCACACATTCAAAATGGCGGATCCAACATGGCCTACATTTTTATTAAATTCAAACCGCCATATTGAATTCTCTGTTTAAAGTTTTAAAAATTTGTCCTCAAATTCAGATGCCGCGATTCAACATACCCAATAAAACCTAATTGTAGTGTATATCTGTTTCTTTATTATCTATTTATTAATTCTTTTATAATTACATATATAATGAAAAATGCTTAAAAATTGTCCGATTCTAAGCGGCCATTTTGGTTTTTACGATGAGAATTTTCGGAATTTGACCTCAAATTTGGATTCAGCGATTCTAAGTACCCAATCTGTTTGTTTATTCTCTGTTGACACTGGGAGCCCACCTAGTCAATTACACAAACGTGTGTAGACGTAGGCTACAGCGAAATGGTTAATGGGTTAAAATAACATTTTAAAAATATTCCATTAACATTTTAAATCAGCATTTTTCACATTTTCATTAAAAATATTTTTTCAAAAAAGTCCGTTGTTTTGGAATCGAAAGGATTTTAACTGAAGGCGCTTGAAAATATTTCAGCTGTTTTGAAATGTGTATATAATTAAATTACCATCAGTTGCTATTGCAGATCAAACCCGCCAAATTTGAATTGTTAATAATCATTATGATGCCTGCATTAATAAAACTAAATTCCGTTCGTGATTATTATACTTTTCTCATAAATAATTTTGAAAAATTAGACAAACGTGGTTCATCCAAAAAAATTGAGACAATTTTTGTTAGGGAGAAAATTCGCCTTATGCGCGACGTGAAACTTGTCGGCATGACCAAGAAAAATTTGGAATTTATTCTTGAAAAAATGTCATGATGGCGAATAGAATCAATATGCAAATAGAAATTACGATTAATTAGATAATTTTTTAGTTTTAAATAAAAAGAATTTCGAACTTTTTTAGAGTTTCCATGTCCCACGCATCTGAGCTCGGGGTTAATAAAAGTAAAAATATAAAATATAATTTGTTACTTACACCAGTATAACGAACGTGCAAAATTTAAGTTGCTTCAAATTTGTTTTTGTGTATATCGAGATTTACATTGTATAATGTTATTTAAGTGAAAACACTTCGAATTAGAATGAAATCTCACCATAAGTATACAAATTATTATGCAAATGTGACCTTTTGTTAACATAACTTCGAAGTAGCTCTTTTTTATTTTTATACTTTGAAAGTCTCAAAGTAAGCTATTTCAATAGATTTTTAATATTTTTCACAAAGTATTAAATTTTACCACGTGCCTACAATACAAATTAAAAGAAAATCCGCGTAACTACTGGCTTGCAACACTCGTTAGGAGAACCCGATAATTATACTAAAGACTCGCACATGATCATTTTTTTGTGCTTGTCAAACGTAATTTTTCTAGGAACATAAGGTATCATTAAAAATTGTATTTTGTTACAAATTTCGACGTGCGTCGCTTCGAGAAGGAAACATTGTTTATTGCGTTCATTATACGATCCGGTGATATTTACCTTACAATGTACAATAATCGTTTCTTCAACTCTGACAGCGAATATTTCTCTCAGCTATACTTATGATATCTTTGAGCTTTACACTACTATTACGTGGCCCTCGCAAGAACCAAAGCTCCAACAGTAATTCAGCTGTAATCACGTATGTTCCGTTGATTACTCCAAGACTCACAATGTAACCCAGGGTTCATCTAAATTGTATCTAGCATTTGATTGGCAGAAAACTGAGTCAATGCCTTTTTACGTTAAAAATTTGTAACAATTTACAGTAATATGCAGTTATAGAAACATTCAGCTTATATTTCATGTCTACACGCAAGAAAAACGCAGCATTTACCGAAAACTAAATCATCTAAATTACTGTTGTTTTTATAAGTAGTTTCAAACATTTACTATACGACAAATAAATCAATTGCGATGTACTTACTGTATTTTACCTTGGTGCTCTTATTACACGGTGTGACAGCGAGCTGGTACTTTTATAGCGACCTAATATAAGTTGTACATTTAGTCAAACTGAGCAACATGGTATGATATAATTTCCCCATGCACGCCAAAAAACTACTTTAACTTTTATTCGATTTACGACTTTTTTTTAAATTTGATTGCCACAATGTTCACCGTTCAGATTATCCAAACCATATATTGATCAAAACTGACTAAACTGCAGTTGAAAGTATCTGTAATTTTTTACTTTTATTCATTTTTTTCAATTTTAACGATCATTTTACAATATTATTCGACCGTGGATATTTGTTTAACCTTATTGAGTTGAAAGTATATTCAATTCTGCATGGAATAAGTTTCTGTTGAACGAAATCGGATGAAAAGTGATGGAGATATGCAAGTTTTAAGATTTTAGAAATTTTTCGCCAAATTTCCATCAAGTATATCTAATCTAGAATTAATATCACGGAGCGTCACGAAGAACAAAAATAAACAACCTTTAAAATACAACAAAAATACAAATTGTATAATGATTTGAATTTTCTATATTATAATTCAGTATAGTTCAGAACAATAAAAGTGCAAAAAATAAAACAAAATGAAAAATAAAATAATGGCTGTTTTATTTAAAAATGGTTGCTTGAACGTTTCCGGCTGTATAAGTTATCACCTGTACGTATCAACGACCAGCAATAATCAGCAATTATGCTCTTCTCTTGGAAACGTTCTTCAATAGTTTTTATTTCTTGGTGAAATCTATCGCCTTGTCCGTTACTCATTTGGCCCAGCGATCTTTAACCACATCGTTATTATTTTCCAGCTTTAAGCGATGGGCCTGATCCATAAACAAACCTCATATAAAGCAAAACTTATTGCGACGATCACACATTTTTATCGCAATTTAATCTGTTTTCAAACTTTAAATAATGCCGCGTATTAAGAAAAAACTTTCTTTTTGTTATGAAGGTACATAGTGCATACCGTGCTAATGATTTGTTTACAAATAGAATGTCGAAATGTTGATATTTCGCAATGAAGTAAAATTTGAGGTTACATGCAGCAACCGAGTCAAAATTTATTATTAATATGTACCTATATCAAAATTTAGCGAAAAATTCATAAAATTTTAAGACTGGCAGAACTTTGTCAATTTTCATTTGATTTCGATAAACAAAGGCGTATTTGACGCGGAATTAAATATACTTTTAACCCATTAAGGTGCAAAAAATGCCCACGATTGAATAATATTGTAAAATATCTGTTAATATTGAAAAAATTAAAAAAAGATACTTTCAGCTGTACACGGAAAAAAATCATAAGTAGAATTTGCCGAACTTTGTTAAGTAAGATTTACCGAGTTTCATTTAAAAGCAAAATTTATTAAAGAATATAAATAAGTAGTATTCTAGCCCTTAAGTAATACGTTTTTAAATGATGTTTAATCACAGATTAACGAAAAACTGGGGTAAATATTCTATAACAGCACTCACAAGAAAATTGACAACAGTTATATGAAATATAAAAATGATATGAATTTGTTTACTTGGATTAGATTTTAATACATCATTTGTGTTAATCAAACATTTAAAAGATAAACTATAGATAAACTGCAGATAATTAGGATTGTTCTTTTAATTATTTTTATTGACAATGTTTACTCAACTTTTTCGGTACATTTTACATAAATTCTAGGTAGAATCTATTAATTAATTTTTTCTGTGTATTTTCGTCAGTTTTCATTTCATCAATATATGCTACGGATAGTCTGAAAGGTGAGCTTTTTGGCAATCAAATTAAAAAAAAGTTGTAAATCGAATAAAAGTTAGGGTGGTTATGAGTGATTTTTCACACAAACCTGCCTGGTATAAAATCGGGGTTTTAGCTACAAAATGAGACTTTGGGCGTGTCTGGGGAAATTATATCATACCATGTTGCTCAGTTTGACTAAATCTATAACTTGTACCAGGTCGCTATTAAAGTGCCTGCCGATTTTTTTATTTTTTAACACTGTTATATTATCGGAAGACTTTCAATTTTGAGTCACTGTGTATTTTCTCCATTTGCACGTTATTTGTATGCTTTGAAAATTATCAACATAGTTGAATCTAAATCTAGATATATGTTTGAACATAAAGAAAAGGAAAACTGAAGTGTCTGTAGCATTTCCAGCGTTTGTTTAATCTACCTGAAATTTATACTCTTAATAATACACGGAGAAAAATTTTCTTGGAAATTTTACAATATGAGATGGTAATTTTGGGACAGACTTGTAGAATGGAAAAAATTACCATTTTTCCTCATAAAAATTCGAAGATTTCATTGTAACTTTTACTGCCTGAATAGTAAAAATTTTAATACCTATTCGTCATTTTTGTCAGAAAAAATGGCAACGTTTTACATTCTGCAAGTCTGTTCCAAAATTACCATTTGAAATTGGAAAATTTCCAAAAAAGTTTTTCTCCATGTAGATAGAAATAAAAAATCTCGCCGTGATAGAGCACATATGTGCCCCCTTTAGAAGAAAGTAACTAGAAATCTTGTCACTGGTTTTCCTAAAAAAAAATAATTTTTCTTGATTCTAAATTTAGTTATTTTCTACATGCCAAAATAATTAAATCTAGACATCATAAGAAAATCTGCTCACAAAAGATGTCAAATATTTGCATGAATCAAATACATTTTTAATTTCAATGTTTGCATTATCAGGAATACAAATGAATATTTCTTATTTGTATGTTTAAACAAAAATTGGATACATTGTAAGAAGATTGATTTCGTAAAGAAAGAAAATTGTGTACAAATGAAGTAAAAAAATGTTTCATTTACTCATTTTCACTTACTCCTCAACGTTGTTTAAAAACTGAAGTACAGAGCTTCATATGGTTCAGATTAACCTAAATATAATAACTGATACAAATTTCAAGACTGTTCTAAGCAAGGAAAACTTTTTCATTTTGATGACCTACAGTTTAAAATTTGCTGAGATTTGCCAGTATAACATAATATCAACTTCACAATGTTGACACCCAGTAATGTTATTTCAGAACAGTATTTATATTAGCCAAAAATTTGCATTGATGACTCTGAATCGGACGGTGATTAGACATCAAAATTGCAGTTTACTATGATGACTTGCTCTTTTGCATTCCCACTTTTATCACCAAATGACTCGTATTAATCCAGAAATCGACCTATTGTTATGTACAAATTGAAATATCTTCTAAATTTTCATTCGTTCCGACGTTATACATTTCGGAAAATTGAAGAGCAGATTCGTGATCTATAACACTGCAAAAATCTCTTTAAAAATCTGAGTGTAATGGTTCCACGCAAAATCATAATTTTAATAAAAATTATAAAGCAGAATATGTAAATAAATGTGTATATGTACACAGAAAAGGATTCATTTGAAAATGTTTTCCTCTCGAAGAATTGATGATATGAGACTTTCATTATATGAAAACTGTCTATTATTTCTGATAAAAATTACTAGCATTTGGTAATGCTTCGTAAGTTGTCTTATTTTAAAATAATTTTCATATAATTATAAGAAGTAAGGGGATTTTCAGTCTATTGTACTTGGGACATTAGCAAACTATTGTTGTCAAAACATACTATTAATGTCAAAACTAAAACGAACGTAATTGTAAACATTAATACTAATAATACAATTAAATATTAATATCATAATAATAAACATTATAATGCGAACTGCCAGAATATCAAATTTCGCGAATTCCCCTGATTAATCGAGAAAGCGATAGTCAGAAATTATTATACTCGTTTTAACTTATTTGTTTCGTTCCTTCAATAGTATAAGTTGACCGTATCGTACTTACATCGTATCAGTAATAATAGTCACAAATTTTTGGTGTTTCGTATAATTTTGTGTTTATATCCGTTTACATATTCAATACAAGCAAACAATAACAAGTGCGCGTGTGACAAATTACAATGCCGAAAAGGACTAGTGACGAAGTCGACACCTTTGTGTCTGAAAAACTTACGGAGTGGGGGTTGTCAGAATTCATTGGGGCTTTTCAACGTAAGGGGTATTTATAAATTTGGATAAAAAATTGTTTTATAGTGAATACGCGAGGTTTCATTTGAATAACATAAATATACACACGTAATTAATTAATAAAGATTGAAATTGCACGCACTTTTAACGAGTCTCACTGGTTAAATCCATTCAATATGTTCCAAATGAGATTATCGTAATATTATCTGCTGAATTGTTTATTACATAAATTTCATCAGTTACAGTACGCAATTGCCTCCGGAATAGCTTAATAAATATGGCAACGATGTACTCTGAGACAATTAATATAACCGTTTATATTTAATCTAATCAGTTAATGTTACATTTTGTTTATTTGTGTTAGTTGCCAATTTTTACATCCAAATATTTAATTTATATGCAGTGTTTTTAGTCAAATATATTTAAAGTCACATCGAAACGGTAATCATTATTTTGACTAACTGGGTTGCCTAAAATATGGCCAAAATACAAAAAAAAATGAATTCATCAAATTATGCATCCTGTAAATTCCAAAGGAATAAGTTTCCAGACAATTTTGTATCTTATTTGAGCTGTAATTCTGTGATTTATGGTACCAAGATTAATAACGCATTGTCAACAAGATCTTTCGAGGCATCGAAATTAACTAAATTTCGAGTGTATATGCACCTGAGAAGGGTTCCTCGTTAAGTATATTACACATCATGTAAACATTTCTGCTGTGAACAATATTGAACGGAGTAATTTTTAAAAATTACACAGTGTTAAAGTCGTTGGCTTTTATAAGAGACGCATTTCAAGCGTGTTGAACTTGTGTAATAAATAGAACGGAAAGGAAAAGTTATATGATTGTACGAAATTTAAAAAGATAAATGTAAAGGTAATAAATTTATTAAAAATTATATTTTTGTTAAACATCAAGTAATTTATATTTAGCTGCTTGACATTATTACGACACGTTTCGAGATTTAATATGAATACAAGTAAAAACTGTATAAATCGGAGTAAAAGGTAGAACTGTTAATTTCGATAGGAATCTGATTGATAAGATATTAACGATTTTCCTGCCTTTCCGTTGATACATTTTTCTGCATTCAATCCTTTGATCGTATTTGATTTCAAATGAATCATTTTCAATAGAAGGATACAGTAGCGTTTAAATCTGTATATTGATAATTTTTTTAATGTTTTGCAATTGAGATAATAACAAACAGAATCTGTTATACTAAAAAATTGTTATGATAATGTTATTAATTTGTCAGGTTTGATTTTAATGGGATAAATAATCTGTAAAGTAACTTTATCTAAGAGCAATATTTGTTCCGCAGAATATTTTAAATCACTCGCGTTTCGTCGAACTGTCTTAATTATTGTTTTAGAACATTATATTATATTATATATAAATAAAACTTCTCAATGTAATCTTGTAAATTTAAAATACATTGTCCTATTGTTCACAATAAATGCGTTTGAAAATTTAAACATTTATCAGAATTAAATATTATTTAGCAATATTTGTTATCAAAGCATTCTCAAAGACCAAACGTCATAATAAATTAATAAATATGCGTTTATATGAAGAAAATATCTGTTGTTCTTTCGACACTACGGATTTATAGGGACCAGTGATGAGGCCTTAATGCATTTTGGTATTTTAAAAACGATAGATCACCACAAAAATAAGATATGACATAAGTGTACAGGCAAAAAATGTCATTGGCGATTTGAATGCTAATAACTTATATTATAAGTTAAAATGGTACGATGGACTTTTTTTCGAATTTGGATTGTTTGATACCGACATTTTCGATGAATACATCAATCCATTAAATTGATGTAATCTAATCATACGCACATACTCTACTATTCTTTTATATTCGCATGGATCATATGGCTTTCGAGATTAATCGTTTTACTGAAAGATCAGTTTAAACGGGATCAAGGGTAAATTTTACTATCAATCTGGTTGTAATAATTATTAATCGCATACAAAATATATACCCAATAGGTATTCAGAATTTTATCTGCGATCATGAGTTGTCGTGTACATGACACGTTATCTATTTTTAGCAGGTGCATCCGACTAAAAGATACAGTTTTATTAGAAAGTTTAGTCAAATAATTGGTATCTTAAATTTTGTAATAGATATTTTGGAAATATTTATCTAATGCACTTTATAAATCATTATGCCACTTTTTATCTCTACAGGGGAAAGAATTGACACAGAGACATTTTTCGCATTAAGTAAAGAAGATGCTCAAATCCTTATAGATGTGATTGGCTGTCGTTACAAATTTTTCAGAAAACGAGCCGAATACGTATCGTGTCATTTAGTGAAAGAGGTAAGACTTTATTTTCGATGTGTCAGTCGGTTAAGGAAATTACGAATTGTTTATAAATAAATTACTAAAAAAGATATGAAATATCTTCTATAATTTTAGGAAAAAGCTGATTGTGAAGAACTTCTTACAAAGTCTAGTGACGATGTGGAACAGTTAAATATAACTCCACGTATACCAGGTCAGGTAACGACTAAAAGATCGTTTCGATTTCTTGACAGGTGTATTATATCGTTATTTACTAGTATTTTATCAATTATTTTGTAGTGCCTGCGTGAATTGCTGATGAAATCGGTAACAACGGAATGTTTATTGGCCCAAAAAATATTATACAATTGGAAATTACTCAGCACTGTTATCGTTGAACATTTAATAATAAGAAATCCTAGTAAACCCAAGTAAGGTGAATTATTACTAATGTATTATAAGAAGGAAATTCATCAGTTCATTCCTAGCAATTTTTTTTTGTAATATTCATACATCTTATGCGATTATCATAAGGATTAATGTTTTTCTAAGATCTTTAGTCTAAAAACCAAGAATAGAGATAATGAAATGTTATACTTTAGATTTTAAAAACGAATAAAACAGATATTAGATGTTATCATAATCTCCAAACAGTTTTTTTTAACGATTTGTCATTTTTAAACAATAGATATTTTAATCTGCTTTTGTCATTTCGAAATGTTGTCATAAAAAATATGTAAAAGAAAATTTTTATTTTTGGCTGACCTCAAAGTTAGCGTTAACCTGAACACATTTTTCCAACCATATAATACTTCTGTATAACTTTCTATATTTATCTTACTGAAAATATAGTGACAAGGTCTTTGTCACGCTTAAAGAATATCTTAAAATTATGTGAAATTATAATAAACATATCCTTAATTATGGATAAGAAAGTATAGATATGGAATAATAATATTACAGTTTTATTTCTTAAAAACTCGTTGTCTTTTTGAAAAGTTACTGCTAGTACTTGTTAATTAGTAAAACCTAAAAAGATTTCACGGTTAAGATAGGGGAAAATGCCCTGATTTTAATTTTTTTATTTTATGCAGTAAAAAGGCACTATGGATTATAAAAAAACATGAAAAATTCATGGTAAAATAAGAATTTACAAATTATCAAATGTCAAGAATAATTAAAAGAAGAAAATTAGGACTGATTCATATTTTCACTACAGATAGTCTGTTTAAAATTTTCATGATGAAGGGTTGTAAACATAAAAAAAAACTAATAATTATAGTGAACATTGTAACTAAACACATTCCATGAGCCGTCAATTTGGTCTTGAAAATACAAGAACGATAAAACAGCTGAAAAATTTTAAAAATCTAATTTTTAGAGGCAACATTGTAAATAAATCTGATCCAAATGTTGAAAAACAATATATTTCAAAGATTTTGTAACTTTTTTAATTAACAGAAATAGATTTTAGAGCGTTAAAATACATATTAACCATTACGATCCTGACTTTTTTCACGAGGAAAGCAAAAGGTTACCCAAATAAAAACAGCCTTCCGCAAGTGTCAAGTTTACCGGAAAATTATTATCCAATGTTAACTCAGAAAGTTTAACTATATGGGCTCTGTGTAAAGCAGTTTTGCATCACAAATAATCTTTTTAATGGATGTAATAAAAATTCTAAAGATATTCTCCCAATTTCAACCGTGAAAACTTTTTTTTTTTAATTTTCGCGAAAATTTTAAATATAATATTTACTTACAGTTTAATCATTTAAGGTGTACTTGATACTTATGTGTACTTGAACTATGAAAGTTGCAAACACTACTAACAAAGTAACAAATAAGTATTTCATTTCTTTCCAAATAAAAACATACTCATAATTGTATAAAATTTCCCAAGAATCACTTCTGAAGAATTTACTTTCTGGAGTAAAGAAATTGTGGCAATCTTTCCTTTCGAGCGACTGTCAACATGGTTCGTACCAGCAAAAGGCACTCATAAAGCGCATGGAAGACTTTGGGACAAATTCAATAATGTTAAAAAGGCAATAAAAAAAGGACAAGAGCAATCCACTTTTAAACATCTAGAACAAATCACGGAATATGATGTACATGAGTCTGACATTACTTTTCAAGACGATATTTTGCAATTGAGTAACACTCCGCTCGATGACGAACCGACTATCAAGCAAATTTGGAAAAAAACTTTTCCTCATCGTAGTACCATTGCAGATAAGTCCAAATATTTCGATGAATTTCCAGTTTTAAAAACTCCAATAGGAATATCATTGGTAATCATTTTGATAACATAGAGCATTCCATTTTATATTTCCTAATGCAGTTTTCTTATTTCTAGCTGTTAATCGATTATGCGTTGCTGTCAAATGGGGATGATTGCATGTTTATGAAAACATGGCCACATTTGTCGCAAAAGATACTTGCTATTGCCAAGACAAAACTAGCGAATCATGACATCATTTATGACTCGAGTATGTCAGCTATTGGTTAAATGTTTCCATTTCATTTCATGCGGTGCTAAAGTGTAAGGTTTATTTAATTTTTTACAGAAACATCCCCAGAAACGAAGGCTTTGCTTATATTACCTTTTTTATTAAAACCTACGTTTGTTCGAGTTCATGGGTTGAAAAGAAAATCGAGAGCATATAAGCCATCCTACCAGGAACAATTGGATCACTTCATCTTGTGGATAAAGGTAATACGGTATTACATACTGGCTGATTCTAAAGATTATTCCATTAATGGCTAATCTGTATGGTAATAAGTGAATCTAATATCCAGAATTCTGAGGAAGTAGAAGAGAAATTAGATGCTTGCCATCGGTGCGTTAACAATCAATGTGAAATTCAGCCAATCGTGGTCGCCATTGGTCCAGAACCCTACAATTTTGAAGAAATTTATATTCTTATCGACGACGTGAAATTTAAATTCGATAGGTTGACAACTGCTATCGATGCTTGTTTCAAGATATTTCGTGTATTAAATGTAGCTTATCCGGTACAGAGTGAAGTTGTTTGGATATTCCTACAGACCGAAGTGTACAATGTTCTGCAGCCAAGAAAGGAATATGTAGCTGTAGATACACTTCTTACTGAAATTGCACAACTGGGTGCACTTCCTGAATTTGATATCATCGAGATTGAAGATAATAAAAATATCATTAACTTCGGTACCACTGAGCATACTAATTAAACAATAGTTCTTTTCAGAATTACTTCAATATGACAAACAATTTTAACGTTTTAACTTTTGAAATTGTCAATAAAATGATCTGCATATTAATAAATAAAATGAATATGTCATTCTCAATAGTATGCCGGGAATAATTTACTTTAAGTAATTTCCCATAAATTTGTACTCGCACGTTATATTGTACGACTATTTTTTAATATTGATCTTAAGATTTAGTTAGTTGAATAAATTATCAGTTTTATTGGTGGTCACAACATTTAGTTTTGAAATATTTAAGAATCAAAGTTGGATCAATTTTCAACCAAAACTCAATCTGAATTATTATTATGAGATGTTGGATAATGGTCTATCTTGTTCCATTAAGAATTAAAAAATGATCATATGTTGATCAGTTTGAGATGTGTAAAGAATGTAGTTATGGATACATGAAGACTAAAAATGCATCTTTTTAGAATCATTTAAGAATATAAGTTTATCAACATTCGATCAAATTTTCATCAAAATATGATCAACTTTGGATCGTAATCGATCTGTCTCCTAAGTGATCTGAATTAAATTGTAGTATTTAGACATGCCAGAACCAAAGCTGGTCCAGTTTCCAAGTAAAGAATAATGTGCATTATAATTGTAATTATGAAAAGAAAATAGGTATAAAAAAAAAAGGAATAAAAAAATCAAAACAAAAAGAGGAGCCACAAGCTTACGCCCTCTTCGTTAGCTCTAGGTTATGCCAAGGCTAAAATGTCAAAATCGGCAATATATTATGTACAATTTTTTACATAAATTGTAGTATTTCTTAATTTCAAAAATCTTCAAAAATAGTTTTAACAAATTTTGAATATGCCATCTCAGAGTTTTCAAAATTCAAAAGGTATTACATATACGTAATTCGGGGCCCCAACAATATCCGAATAAACGAATCCAGGCATAAATACATGTTCTTCTTAACATTCTTGTACTGCCATTTTGAATTTTGGAAATCTGACCTCGGATTCGCCATCAGCGACTTTAAAAACCCCTTAGTAAAAATTGCCATGAAATTAGAAACTGAACTAAGCTACGAAACGCAAAAAAACATAAGTGTTTTTTTATTTATAACATTTTTACGATTATGAAATTTGAACATTAGTGCTATAATATTGTGGAAAAATACCTTAGCTACTACAAAAACCAACTAATATTTTTAAATACCTGAAAATTGAATTTTCGTAAATTAAATTATTAGGCAGAAAGGGTGGTCCCTCAAAGGAACCACCATGCTTCAAAGGAGTAATACAAAGTTTCATTTAATATCAATCGATATTTTTAATTTTGATCCGCCATATTGGGTCGGCCATATTAAATTTCAAAATTCTCAGATGATATTGAAATTCATAAACCCCAATATAATAACTATTTTCAATTTAACGCGATGTGCTAATGGTGGCAGAAAGTTTTAAAAATGTCTACGGTCAAAAATGCTATTGAATTATTAATTTACTTTTTTAGAACGGCCCTTGCGTTATTTCCGAAATGTCGTTTTTTTCAAAGAGAGTTCTCTGCGATAGAAAAAGAAGTAGAATAATATTTAAGGGTTTTCAATGTCGTCATTTTTTTCATAACCTCTAAAAACTTAGTTTTTCGGTACATTTGTGAGACACTGGATTAACGTCAGCCAATTTTATAAACTTCAGTTTATCAAATCGTTGAAGATAAATTTGAAATGAAATCATCGTATTGCGTGAGCAATAAGGCAACTTATTGTAAGGGTTCTCCGTGAAGAATGTAAAAAATTACTCTATTAAAAATTATTGATTGCAGGGAACCGAATCAATTTAAAATATCCGTTAATTTTGGGATGCCATTTTAAATCCGCTATTTTGAATTAGAATAATCTATTTAATTAGTTTTTAAATTTAACTTCTAAACGGTAATCCACAGTCACTTTTTCAAAATTATCCCATGTCTTTCCAGTATCTCATAAAATGTAAGGAAAAATACGCGTTTTTAGGCAATGAGGAAAAAACGAACCAACTTTTGAATTCTGACTTCGAATTCGGATTCAGCTACCCAAAATACATAAGAAATTATTAGACTAGTTCGCAGGACCAAAAAATTTTTTTTTTTGGTGGGGCTGCATCTATAAGTTACATTGTGAATAATATTATTGTAATTAATTATGTTTATTAGTTTTTAAAGAAACTCCCTATGTACGGAAATTTAATACCTCCTGTAGGTCGTTAATTGTATATTTTGTATCATTTGGAGACAACAATGAAACAAATGCTAAGAATATATAATAATTAGTAACTAGTACCATAAAATAATCCAAAACGAAATAATTCTACTTTTCTGAGTATATTTGAAAGAAATCCTTTAAAAGACCAAACCTGACAATTTAGTAAAACTGTTTAATAAAGAATATCACTTTTTATATGCTTACATTAGGGTCATTCCAGTTGAAACGTGTCAAAGAATTTTCATCGATTTTCAGAAATGTAAAAATTTTTATGAAAATGTGTAGGTCACAAGAATACAAAAAAAACACTTTTCACGTTTTTTCGAAATTTTATGTCTTTGTTATTTTTTGTTGTATTAACAAAATCTAACAACTTTTTTAAAGAAAAATTCATAACTCAACACTCGTTTGAAATGAAGTAATGCAATTTATTTTGACTATCCAAAAGAGTTTACTCTTTTTAATGAATATAATTGCAAAATGTTAATAAAAAAAATACCATATTTTTAATAAAAATTTTATAAACAAATTGAATTATTAATATGTTCTCCCTAAGCTATTTTGATGAAACTTACAGAAAATGTTTATTGTAGTCTATTCTTTAAGTTCGTGAACAAAAAATTGGTATTTTTCATTTGAAGTGTAAATTATGCATTGTTTATTACGGCGCCCGCTAGCGCTCACAAGGGGCGGCGCGAGCGTCTGACTTGCCGGGCATGCGAGCATGTTCGAACATGCAAATATCTCGTAAAAATGTGTAATTCACCATTTATTGTTTTAATTCTGATTTATTGAACATTATACAAAATTTATAACAATAGAAAACGAAACTTATGCAATTGAATGGGTCACCCCAGATGATGCTTTTGAAAAAATTTTGCATTGAATAATTTTTTTACCCTTTGTCGTAACTTGACGATACTGTCGCGTATTTTTTATTGCGACAGCATTATTGAAACGTTTTTGCATTTTCACCTCGTGTCGATCGTGTTCCGTTTGAGAACAAAAATCAAAATCCAAGTTTTAAAAAAAATCCTTTGCCCATTCAAACAATTTTTTAGGAGTGTTGACAGGATTTCCTTCTATGCGCTGCAAACTTGTTCGATAAGCATTCCTCTTCACGGTACCCCCTATAGCCCATCACCTGCTCCTTTCCCATGCGAGGTAGCAAAAAATTCCATTCTGCTTTAATTTAAAAATCTTTTTCGTGATTAAGCAAATTTAAAAAGTTAATTAAAAATGTTTGTACTGTCAGGGTGCTCCATCCGAAAAGTAAGCCATTCTTTTTACTGCGTTTCTCCCAAATTATCGTTTCAAATGTCAAATATCGTGCCAAGCCACAGTCCATCCATACGTTATTTATTATTGTGAAAAGGATGAAATAAAACATCTAAATTATGTTATAATCTCGGAAAAACTTGGACGTGATACAAAATCGGTTCATTTATTCAATTCAAAACTCATTGCATATTTGAAACGAAAATTTGGAAGAAACGCAGTAAAAAGAATGGCTTACTTTTCGGATGGAGCACCCTGACAGTACAAAAATAAATTCAACTTTGTAAATTTGCTTAATCACGAAAAAGATTTTAAAATTACAGCAGAATGGAATTTTTTTGCTACCTCGCATGGGACAGGAGCAGGTGATGGGCTAGGAGGTACCGTGAAGAGGCATGCTTATCGAACAAGTTTGCAGCGCATAGAAGGAAATCCTATCAACACTCCTAAAAAATTGTTTGAATGGGCAAAGGATTTTTTTAAAAACGTGGATTTTGATTTTTGTTCTCAAACGGAACACGATCGACACGAGGTGAAAATGCAAAAACGTTTCAATAATGCTGTCGCAATAAAAAATACGCGACAGTATCATCAAGTTACGACAAAGGGTAAAAAAGTATTCAGTGCAAAATTTTTTCAAAAGCATCATCTGGGGTGACACATATAATTACATAAGTTTCGTTTTCTATTGTTATAAATTTTGAATAATGTTTAATAAATCAGAATTAAAACAATAAATGGTGAATTACACATTTTTACGAGATATATGCATGTTCGAACATGTTCGCAAGCCCGGCATTCAGACGCTCGCGCCACCCCTTGTGAGCGCTAGCGGGCGCCGTAATAAACAATGCATAATTTACACTTCAAATGAAAAATACCAATTTTTTGTTCACGAACTTAAAGAATAGACTACAATAAACATTTTCTGTAAGTTTCATCAAAATAGCTTAGGGAGAACATATTAATAATTCAATTTGTTTATAAAATTGTTATTAAAAATATGGATTTTTTTTTATTAACATTTTGCAATTATATTAATTAAAAAGAGTAAACTCTTTTGGATAGTCAAAATAAATTGCATTACTTCATTTCAATCGAGTGTTGAGTTATGAATTTTTCTTTAAAAAGTTGTTGAATTTTCTTAATACAAAAAAAAACTAACAAAGACATAAAATTTCGAAAAAACGTTAAAAGTGTTTTTTTGTATTCTTGTGACCTACACATTTTCATAAAAATTTTTACATTTCTGAAAATCGATGAAAATTCTTTGACACGTTTCCGCTGGAATGACCCATTAGTACTTTTTTAAATTTTTGGTGCACTTTTACTTTCTAATATCCTTTCTTCAAATTTAAACAAACATTATTACGAAAATTAATTATATTAAAGATTAAGATCTTTTCATATATTTTTCCAATTGTTTAGAAATGCAATAATTAAAGTTTGACGATGTTAGGCCACGTTAGTGGCTAGAACAACCTTATAGATAAAGCAAAACATACTTTTGAAGGAATTCATTATTTATTGTTGATGTTGAAATTGTAAAAGGCAGGATATACGCCTTTGGTGTTAGTGGGCTAATTTTAGAAAAATAAAGTGGAATTTTGCAAAATATAATTTCACCATCAGATTTCAGCAATTTACGTCAATGATTCTAGAAAATTCAAAAACTTTGTTATTTTTTGTTTGTATTTCACTAATTGCATTTATTGAAACGTCAATTGAGCGAAAGAAAGGAATCACGACTGTGTTTGTGAAAAATGAGATGGGGAAGGTTCTGTTTTCCCGTTTTGACGCCGTGCCCGTTTAGAAGACGAAACCCAGGGTTAAATCATAGGGGCGTCCAATGGGCCGGAAAAAAAAGAAATGAATAGCACGGAAACTGTTAGAAAAGAGATGAAAAAAGACGCGGCCGCATCTCCGTTCAAAACCACCTCGGCTCGTGCTCCTTCCATCCACTCGACCCTACTTATTTCAATAGCTTCCTCCGTTTGAATGAACTACGTCTACAGAAATGCCCCTTTCACCCCTTTTGCAAATGCAAATTTCTCCGACTCTCATATTTTTTTGCTTTTTCAACTTGTGATATCCTAATATTTTCCTCGTCGAATTCGTTGTCTGCATTGTATTCCTGAGCACCATTTTGCTTATTTTTTTCATTGGACAATTTAGTTAAAACGAGTTATTATTTTATTCATAATTTCCATTCAATAATTTGTATTGTTTAAGGTATTGATTATTATGTTAAGGTATTATACGGTTGGCTAAAAGGACATACCTCGAAACAAAATAAAGAACATTACTACTACTAATATAATTATTCGGGCCTGAAAAAACATATATTAGATCGAATTGTTCGTCAATTTTAAAAAATTTTTAATTATAACTCAACTTAAATTTAAACCTACACAATGATGATAAGGATTCATCTAGGCTATACCACTTTTTTTAAATTTGTCAAATTTGTTTTTAAAAGATTGAATTAATCCCTCCCATGTTGGGGTTAATCGGTTTGTGTACAACACGTATATGCTGTTTTTTAAAATCTTTTGAAAATTTCTCGATTATCCCTTTAATGTATAGTAGTGATGTCGTAGTTTCATCAATCAGATATTCTTTGTTTTTATTATATATGGCATGAATGAGTTTTATGATAATTTCATCAATAAAATTTGGTGGATATTTGTTCTGATGTAAGATGCTTTAATCAATTTTAAGTTCTTCTCTCTAAATTTTGTTAGAAACGCCTTATCTGTCGAATCGTACATAACTCTAATTTTATAATCTAGAGCATATAAATGCGAAATTGAGCGCAGAAAAAAGACGTGCCACTTTTATCTCATGACGCATATATGTGCGCATGTGAAAAGAAAAACATGTTTATACTTCATCAATTCGAATGTAATTTGGTAAAGCACGGTTTTGAGGTCGCTGAATCCGATTCTGAAATCGGATTTTCAAAATTCGAAATGGCTGATCCAATATGGCAGACGCATATTTTAAAAATAGATATTCGTGATGGCGAATTTAGAATTTTAGTCCTGACTCTAAGTTTCTAAAGATCGGGTACATTATAACGAATAACATTTACCGAACCGTTCATCGCAAATTGAAAGCATATTTTGTTATACCACTTGATAGTCTTGTGAATCGTTTCATAAGAAGATCCCATTTTTCGAATTAATTTATATTTTCAGTCGATTGTGCCAGACAAAATATAACGAATACGCGATTTGAAAGATCCAATGGACTCGCAGTCCCGTGCACTAGAAGGAACCTTGTTCCCAAAACCGTCATCGGTCAACAGACGAAAAAAAAACAGTAATTTGAATTCTTAAACAATTCGAGAATAATACCCGGGTCACAGAATTGAACTTATAAGACATTCATCTCAATTTAAAAGTGATGAAACATTATTGCAGTTGAGCCAATTATGAGCGATTTCGAAGGTGAACACATTATCGTAAAATTCATGGAGCTATCGTATATTCATAAGGTAAAAGTGTGCATTATTGGCCTAAAACCATAGCTGATATAACTCATGGAGTCTTCGGTCTTGAGAGACATATAACGAAATATTTTGTGTTAAGCATATATTCTAATCGGTTAAATGCTGCTCGAGTGTACGGGGTCCAAATAACCGATGCGTACACGGAGAAAAATAATCAGCTGTATCAGCCGAAATATCCGCAGATTCTGCCGATTTCTTCCCTTAGAGAAAGCTTCTAGAATTCCATTAGAGATAGCCGATAATTTCAGCTAAATTACTGAAAAATAACTGTAAATTCCAAACAGTACGAGTCAGCAAAACTAACGGAAAAAAGTCTATAAATTTAGCCGAAATAAATCTGCTAATGTAGCGGATTATTTTCTTTTGTTAACTCGAGTTTCTACATATCTGCAGTTTTTAATTGTCTGTGTCTATCATACTTTCTACATTTCCTGAATTTTGCTCTTAGAAACAGTGAGTGCATAAGTGACTCCACACAGTGCATAGAAATTAATTTTTATATAGAGGCGAAACTCAACACCTGTGGCGAAGTGGCATTCTCATATGAACATATACATGTGCATACATACATACATACATACGGAACGAGTGGAATTCGATTTCGATCGATTCGATTCATATTCATATGTACAGTAAATAATGACAGGATGAGGTTATGTAATAAGGGCGAATGAACTGCGACATCTTATGCATGTATGGCATATGTGTCAAATGGAGCAGGCCTCGGGAACTGACTTATCCAATTTATCCAATTTATTTCGTGTAATCAATTTATGCTTTTTCGTATGTATATCCATAATTAATAAATAATCAATATAAATATATAAAGGATAATCGATCAATTTTCGCATTTCGCACAGACCGCTACGCTCTCTGACGCCATCTTGCGCAATCTGGTTTTAGGTTAACCATTACCGACCTTTCCGACCGTTACCGACTGAACACGATATCAAACACGATTCTTCGTATCCCAGGTAGCATATTTGAGTATTCACCAGGGGGTGACACTGCTGCTATATTCCCTATGGTATGTCGGTTCTTTTTGTGACCTCCCACTTATCTCAAAACTTCATGTATCCAGATGGCGCTTGCAGTCATGTGCTCGGCGAGCTTCGGCGTGATAATCGTAACGCCCTTTTAACTAATATACGTGCACTAGATGCTTACAATCGCCGATACGTGGTCTAGGTATCGAACGCCGTGGTTCTTCATCACTTTAACTAAAATACGTCCACCTGGTGTTTAGGGTCACCGATTACGGGGTCTAGATATCGCGCACCGTAGTTTTTCAACTCTTCGACTAAAATACGTGCACCAGGTTTTTAGGGTCGTCGATTGCGGGGTCTAGGTGTCGCGTTCCGTAGATTTTCATTTTTATAACTAAAAAACGTACCCCCGGTGTTTGGGGTTGCCGTTCATGTAGTCTAGGTATCCACTTGGTGTTAACCAACGCTGACCTTGAGGTCAAAGTTGAAGGTCATTTCAAGGTCACATCAATTTTATCTAATAAGCAACGGTAACCTTGTCCTTGACCTTGGGCCAAATTTGAAAAAATTTGAAGGTCATTTCAAGGTCAAATCAAAATATGTTCAAATTTGAAGAGAAATAAGCAAAATTGATTTGACCTTGAAATGACCTTCAACTTTGACCTCAAGGTCATCGTTGGTTAACTCGAAGTCAATACCTAGACCACTTGATCGTCGACCCCAAACTCCTGGTGCATATTTTTTAGTTGAAAAGATGAAAAACTACGGAGCGCGATTCCTAGACACCGTAATCGCCGACCTTGAATACCTGGTGCACGAATTTCAGCTAGGATCGTGAAAAATTATGCAGCGCGATACCTGCACCCCGTAATCAGCGAACTTAAACATCTGGTGCACGTATTTTAGTTAAAATGGGGAAAAACTACTGAGAGCAATACCTCGTCCCCGTAATCGGTCATCCTAAAGACCTGGAGCAAATATGTATTTTGCCAATCCGATTCAAAACTGCGTATCGTCATATCTCGAGACCGTAATCAGGAAAACATCTGTGCGTTGGTTGCCAAGCACATGTATAGTAGCGCCATCTAGTGATCGCAAATCCCGGGGGTCACAACGAGAACGTTATGAACGAAACAGTTACACCCCCCTGGTATTCACTAAAGAAAAGTTATAGAAATGTTAACTTTTGTCAACATTTGTTAACATTTCAATAACTTTTTGTTAGCGGATGCTGAAATGTGCTACCTGGGATTGTATAGATTGCAATGCGCCAATTTACATGATGTATGTACAGCTAATGTTACACATTATTTTCTGTAACATTTACAGAAACTATCTCTGCAATATTTACCGATTCGTAAGGCTACAATAGCGGAATCGAAACAGCTAACACTGCATATACTTTCGGCAATTCCAGCCGAAAATTTTAGCTGATATGAATCAGCTAATCCAGCGGAGTCATTTTTCTCCGTGAAGAGGTTCTTCGAGCACTAGGTCCTATAAAAAGGCAAAAGTGGTCCAGAAAAAATTGCGTCCAAATTTGCCTGAACTATTATATGACTGGTTGACAGAAGATCATGAAAAGGAATTTCAGGATGAAATTCAACCCAAATATCCACGGGCTATGTAAGGATGTTAATTAGAAGCTCCTGTCTTAAATCCAGAGATGAAGCCAAATACAACAGCCTATGAAAAGGGATAATCATTTTATTAAAAATCAAAATTTAGCAGTATCGGCTTTAGTAGTACTATCAAAATGATTAAATACGCGTTTGATCAGCGGGGAAATAAGCACCATGTAAAGCATGTAAAGAACAATTCATATCTACTTTTTTCTTATTACCTAAACGAGATGGATTTAAATGTTTCATTTTTAAAAGCTGGTAGATTGTTTATGAAAACTGTAAATAAATTAGAACACCTGATGTTATCACACAAGAATGGAAAACTGCTCCAGAAATTCTAACCATTTATGTCCTGCAAACTAAAGTAGACTGAATCAAGAGCCTTTGAAACATTAAAATATATCGAAATCACCAGGTGGTGTTCTTTAAAAGAAGAATCTATATAACAGAATCGCTGTATAACAGAAAATTTGTAACTATGGAGCGACCTAGATCAAACTCATGCTGCTCCCCAACAATAAAACTGGAAATCTACACTTTATATATATTTTAACTGAGGTGCGTTTCAGTATTTTTTTTTTTGAAATACGCTTAAAAGCTTCCGCTTTGTTCAAATAAGAAGAAAAGAAGAATACGCGATAAGGTGTTTACGTAGTATCGATATCAATTGGTACGGATGTCGTAAACCTTAGTTCTTTTTGCGCTTCTCGGATCTTGTATATTTTATATTTGCTTAGGTTTCATCTCGGACGACGTATTGTCGCCCGGCATTTGTGCCTTACGTTTTACAGTGAAAACGCCTGCGGTAATATCTCGGGACCGGCACGTACATCGTCCGCAGGAAGATCGCATGCGGGATCGCCGTATATCAGTATGTCAGTCGCAGAGCTTTCAACGCCTGCTTATTCTCCTACGTGCCGCTCGAGATCCCTCCCGCTAGTTTTCCTATAACCAAAGATTTTTACTTTCGATCCATCCACGAGCGTATTAGCTGTCCCAGACTAACTCTAAGGTTTCCGGAGTCTGCCTCTGAAGTATTTATAGAGCTATTTCTCAATTTCATCGACAAACATCCGTTTATATCGAGTGCTTTAAATATTTCGAAAATATGTCAACTTCAGATCATAAACCATCTACCTCATCCCACACCTTAGGATGGGTATCAATTATTTATTAATGAATGAACTTTACAATGATGACATTTCTCTTGAGCACCTTTGACCACATCTCGTAGTTTTGGTTTCGACGTTTCAATCCACTTCTGAGACATACTATTTGCACTCGACTTCGAGTAAAGAACTTGAGCAATTATCAATGTGAAGTTAAAACAAATGTCAACACATAATCAGCCAAGTGAATAGCTAGTGCAATAGTCAACTCTCATGACACTTTTCATGGTTGATGGACATCTTAGTCTTCCACAAAAGCAACTTTGCATTATTAGCGACTCAAGTTTTTTTTTATATTATTTAACGGGCGGAATTGCCCTTTTACTAAATTGTGGCCATATAATTATTCGTAAGAAGGTGTCGCCATACTTCACATTTGTGTATGAAATGCAGGAACTGCAGAAACCTGCACCAAGTACAGCAGCAGTCATGAGTCTATTTCCGACAAGTAAATAATATTTTCAAAACGTAAACAAACTACGTGGTTCGTCTTACCAACAGCAAGCTGTTGTTTGAAAACGAAGTCGAAAAATTGTTCACCGGACGGGGATCGAGCTCACGACCTAGGACTTCGTAGTCCAGTGCGTTACCGCCTGAGCCACGAAGTCCTTCTTGACTAATTCTTTTCACGTATTTCATATTAGAATTTATACTTGTTTCCTTCGCCATCATGGATTCCCTATTTTTATTTTCAAATTTGCTACCTCAGAAAGCTTCTAGGTGCAATGCTAAGTTAGCTGTTGTTGAGAAGAAATGTATGTTTAGAAAGGTCAGTATATAAGTCAAAGGTAAGTCAAAATATCGATCTTAGGGACCATCGGACCAAAACCGTGTTTGTATAAAAATTGTTTGTGAAGAACTTGTGATCAGCATGAGTCAAACAAAGTTTATCTACAGTTTAAAGATAATCTAAGGTATCTGCGAGAGCTAAAAAAGTGATGTATATATATACTATTACAAAGTAGTTATTTTTGTATCAAGGGCGTAAAATGGAGTTTTACGCCTCGACAATAGAACCCTAGAGGGGAAAGTCGGCTCGAAATTCATGAGGGTGAAAATTCTACGCCTGAGATTCAAACGTTGCTTTTTGATGCAGTAGGCGTAAAATATTTTACTGCTGGCCTAAAATGCCCATGTTACGTCTAATGCATACAAAAATATTGTTTGTTACAGGTATTTTCCACTTGAATGTGTTGACAAGGGTCTTGTGTCAAGCGAATTATGTCTCATATGTGAAATCGCATTTCCCGCACTAATAACGAAATGCAATTGGCGATTGGCGGAGATATATTGTGAAGAAATTTTGTCTTGATTTGTCGAAAAAATGGTTGCATCGTATGCTTCCATTTTTTCCAGGATTTCAGGATGATATCCCCTAACCTTTTTATAACGGGTACGATTTTTCTTAAAATGACCCGGGTACTGCGGTGAGAAGCTGCAAAACGCATTTCCTCGACAGCTTTTGTTTGTTTGCCTCGAAATAGTGGATCGACGAATACCTCGTCGGTTGCCTAATCTTTAGTCGATATCGCAAACAGCATCGCTCGTGTGGCAGTGCTGTTACCGCTAAAAACCAGTACCGGTAATGCGCCCCAACACGCCATGCGAAAGTACGGTAAGAGAGCTTTCGGCGTGCACGAAGCCCCGAATCGTGCTTCTGGTTTCGCGCGAAACCGCGCAAACTTTTCAATGGGGAAATAAATTATCGAGCCACGAACATTTCTAACGTGCGTTCAGGATAAATGAGAGTACGGCGTTATAGAAAGAGGAACTTCGACGTCTCAGCAGTGTCGAGGACAGGAATTTATTGCGAAAAATAAATATATCATTTTAACCAAACGAGGTATCCAAAAGTCGTCCAATAAATAATTTCGTTTACAACAAAAAATGGAATTTACAAATAACCTACCTAAATGCGTAGAAAAATAGCTGAATTCGGCTGGGGATAAAGTATGTCGTATGCAATGGTATCACGATCAAAAGATGCAATGGACCCGAGGACCGAAAATGGGCAACTTTTTTATATATAATGAGTAAGAAATCGATCCCTAATCCTAGTATATAACAGTATGCTGTCTATATTTCATAGATTGGGAAATAACCACTCGTAGAGTGAATTGTTACTCTGTAACGAGTGAAGCTTCACGTCAACATATTTAGAGAGTAATGAGTGATTTAAAATTGTCATTCTCCCCAATTACGGATTGAAAACTTCTTCTGCATGGAGTAGAAATTCACTTTTAAAGAATGACGATTAACTCTTTCATAATAGCGAAATTTAGAGTAAATAAGGAGGGAATTCTAATTACAATGAATTATAAATGACGTAATCAAGAAGAAAGTCGAGAGAGGTTATTGAACCGATTAAATACGTGTACAAATCTGCGTTCATTGGAAAATATTTTTATTTGTTTGTAAAGCGAAAGCAAATTTTATTTTGACCATTGCAATATCACTATTTGTAGCATCGAAAAATATTTCGAAACTTATATTTGACTCACATAAAGTAATATTTTGTCGGTCAGTGTAATCTGGAAACCTTTGGATTAGCAAACGGAATATTCATTTACAATGAACCTAACCAATAATGTAATGGAATTTCTGGCATTATGTCAACTTTGTCATGCTCCCGTTATGTAATAGCCGATATCAGCTTTCCTGTAAATGTATTGAAACCCGGATTGCAATAGAATTATATTAATTTTGAAACAAAGGACCAGTAAGCTTCGGATTTCATAGGAGTATTTCGTTAATATCAACACATAGCACACAATACTCGTGATTTTTGTATTATTTAAGCACCAAGTCATTTATAAATTTCCTCCGTGTATAAACACAAATTTCGAATAGGTCCACCATTGTCAAAATAATAAACTTTTTAATGCCCCTTTCGATTTTAGAACATTCAATTTCATTTTAAGCTCCATAAATGACAAATCAACTTGAGATATGGACGGAATAGATTATCAAATAATAAAAGCACTACCCATGAAGTATAAGCTGCTATTAGTAGATATCCACAATGAGTCGTACAAATCTTGGGACCATCATGTCTCCTGGCAAAATTCCTATACATTTTATTAAAAAACCAGATGACAGAGTCGAGTTAGAAATTAGTACCGGAATAGTAACGCCAGTAATGGGCTGGTACTGGGTCAACACCGGCTTGTAAGGTTTCCCAGTACTGACTGTCGGAGTATAACAGTACCCCGGACCATTACTGACAGACAGTACTGGAAATGATTATTGATTGCCAGATCAAAGTTAATAATAACCCAGTACTGACTAGAAATGCTTTCGAAACCATTCATATCCATATTATTCGAAAAAATATATATATATTATGAAAGTAATTTGACTACAATTTATATCAATATTAATTTTTCTTCCGATACTATCACTGATTTGTAGTACGGGCCAATACTGATACAATACCGAAGTCAGTACTGACTCTACTCCGAATATCAGTACTGCGGTTGTCAGTATTGATTAACTGATATGGTACGGAAGTCGGTATTGTCTCGACTCCGTATGACAGTACTGATTGTTATTACCGGTTCAGTACTTTTACAGTGGTGCAGGCAGTACAGATTCCTCTCCGAAAACAGTAATGGCGGTTAGTATTGAGTCAGTAGTGATTTGTTCCGGCGGTCAGTAATCTGAAAGTACGGAAAACAGTACTGACCGCCAGTACTAGGTCAGTATTTTGCCAATGTTAATGCCAGTACTAACACATTTCCGTTAATCAGTACCAGGTAAAATAAAGTTCAATATCTTTATGACTCTTGACATTTTCTCTAATATTTACCATCGTCCAAAAGCTGGGAAAAGTTTCTATCTTGTCGAATGAGAAGCAGGTAGGCATCAACATAAATCTAGTCCTTAATTCAAAGACCTCTACAATTTGTCGGCATAATGTAAAGCCTCGAAAGACAAATTTTCTCGGCTTGTACACGATGACGATCGAAGTCTCTCGATGAGAAATGAGATGCCGTTTGTTATCTTTAAAACTGACGAGGCGTACTGTTGGTGGAATAAATTTTCTTAACGATCTTTTCATATACAAGAGCGACAACATCTATCTGGAGAGAAAAGCGGATATGAGATGAGCTACGAAAGAGAAAATCGGCGAAACATGAAATAGGAAAATAAAAGAGAGGACTGACAAAGCGACAGCAAGCATTAGAAGAAGATGGAGTCGAAGAACCGGGAAGGAATGAAAACACAGTCTGGGATGATGCTCTGTAAAATAGAGCATTATTATCATTCTACTCCATTACCCGAGGCATACTGTGCAAGGTCCAGGAACGAGGCCGAAGAGGAGGAACAGGATGCCCGGGCAAAAACCAAAAACCCGGGCAACTACGTGCAAGGGCCATTGACTCTGACACTACCGCCTTTCAACCCCTAACATGTGATTTATCTGTCGTTTTTCGCTTTTCGACTTCCACCTTTGTTGAGGACGTACGGCGCGGCGTCTCTATCCTCATCTTTCGGCAGCTTAGCCTAGGACATCATTAATGTATGTGTATGATTAAGAGTGGGTTAAGTAAAAATTATAAATCAGAATCTTCATTTTTAATTACCATAAGTTAAGTATAATCACTACTGTTTCATTGCGGTTTCGTCAGCAAAATCTAAAAACTCAAGAACATGGGTCGAGTGAGAGCTCAATTGAAAGGTTTTTTTTTGAACTTTGGAACAAATAAAATCGTTTCACGTGATTCAGCGTTATTTTTTAATATCGACAGTAATCGAAATATTTGGCCGTTCCCGAACTACTACTCCCATCGCTGTCTATGTCTAAGTTCAAAGTTGTAGGATGCCTGGATACCTTGGAAAATACGCATTAAAGACATGAATGACCTCGCTCAAAGAGGACTTTACTTGGTCAAAGAGATGCTGACTTTTATTTGACGAGTTTTTTCAAATGAAAAAACAACTGAATAATTGAAATTGACCTTTACCTAGTAATTAAATATCACAGGCGGACATGTCAACGTCAAACGCATTTGTGGCATGCAAACTTGAGAAATATGGATCCCGGAGATTCATGACATCAACCTTTGTTGTAGGATATAATTCACGCAAACATGGTAACTTTGTATCGGACCTTGAAAATAACCTGTAAGTAATTTCGAGTTCTGTAAGATCGAATGTGACCTTGACTATAATAGATGGCCGAGAAGGATATCCCAAGGTCAAATATGTTTATGGCATAGAAGCGTGGGAAATGTGGATCCCACATGTTTACGACCCAAACTAAAGTTGCACGATTTTATTCAGAAACCTCTGTGTTTTTAAAATTCTGCATCCATGGGGGAACTTTTGACAGCATTTAACGCTTCTGTACATTTGGAAGGAATTTTTGGACTGTTATAATGTGGACATTCGACGTTTTCTCTGCACGTTGGAGATCATAACCTAACTAATTTTGGCTTGAACTAAGTTTGACGATTCCATGTATATGTGCAGAAAGTTGATTCTTGGCTGACCGCATTTCAGCTTTTCGAAATTTTTTGAAGTTGGTATGCCTGACAAGTACATACCGTCGTTTTTATTACAGTAAAGGTCTTATTTTAGGAGTATATTTCAAAATATCACTGGGAGTTAGGTGGAAAATCGATTTAGTTTTAAGGAAAATAAACTTCAAGGTGACGGAGCCATGTGAAAATGCGAGAGGCGAAATGTGCGGGTAAAATGCTCCCTAGTCGCAAAACGAGGAGGTGGGCATGTTTCGGCGCGTACATTGGCTTTTTATGTACTCACTCGGGCGCGAGTCGATGTTATGAACACGGTGTGGTGCACCGGGATATGAATAAAGCCGGCGAGATTTTGTCGCATAAATCATCGTGTAATGTTTCGACCTATTTTAAGCGTCCTTCGCAAAGCGAGAATGTTTTCTGGAAGGCGACCTCGGTTAAGCAGCATCTCATTCCGGCAGCTTGAAATTATTGCTCAGTTTAAAGCTGTTAGTTTTGGATCGTCTGAGTAAAAAAACATTTTACTTCCTCGTATCTAAAAGCTAGTAATATTGAATTTTTTATTTTTTCGATCAACGATTTTATCTTAAACACAGATTTTTTATCCTTGGGTTCTAAGAGAAGACTCGGCTGAGTTTCGCTCTGCGTGTTTAATTGGACTCCTTTGAATCTGGAAATCACGAAGTCTATCTCCGGTAATTTTCTATCCTGTTATTCCTTTGTCGAAATTGACAGAATTTGAAATAAATCAGCGGATGTCGAATAATAAGCTATCTTTGTTGAAAAGTCAACAATAGAAATACCTGATTTTTGTTACGTGAAATCGTGTGTGGTCGCTGATTATAAATCTGACCCAAGCATGGAACAAAGTTGACCGAGCCAAATCTAAGATGTAGCTTGATCGAGATTTCAGTAGTTGGGGATTTTCAATGTCATAGCTTGATGCAGACGACAGTCTGATTGTACCCTTTAACTAATTTCTCTCTATTTATCTGACTCGCTTTGTGTCTTTTAATAACAAAAATTAAATAATGAGAAATAATATAATAAAAGCATTGTAACAATCACTGCCCAAACTCTCGAAGTAATTCAATACATAAATATTGTTTTATTGAAATTTAATAAGTTCAAGGAAGAAGTGAGCGTTTTCGGTATGATTCGCGAGTATTGTTTGCTAATGCGGAAAATCAACATCGGCAAGCAACGAATTTCTCCTAAATTGGGCTCTTCGAAAATTCAAGTTGTCTCGAGGACTTGTTCCGTTACCGCCGGTTTTGTTCCCTGGTTCTTCGATCTTGAGCGAGGCCTAATCAAGAAGAGCAAATCCGATGTGACGAGTGTCGAGAAATAAGAAGTAAAAATCGTTGAATTCACTGATATGGACTTTTCCATGTATTGCGACGACGAATGAAGGCTGGCACAGGAAAAGAAAAGGCAAGCGGAAAATACCGAGCTGAAAAAAGTGGAAAAAGACAAAAGGCGAATGGGATGAAGTTTAAAAAACGAGAGGTAGGCAATGTAGTCTGTAACGGTATTACGTGCCTTCCTGCTATACGTACGGCAGGGTAGTTAGCCAATCGCGTTGCTCGGCTACATAGGATGAATATCAATGAGGTAAAGCCACCCATCGCGTTTTACGATTTTCTCTGCTTGCCGCGATACGTGAACACGTTCCTCCTTCCAAATGAATCGAAGGTTTCGAACATAAGCTTTTATTGTATTGAAAATTTTACTGGGCATTGTTTCACTCCTACTGATAGCACTTATTGCCCATGGTGACATTGCTACCCAATTCGAAAATTAAAACGTTGCTATAGTATTAAAAAAAACGAATGATTGTTGTTATTAAAATTAATTTAAAATCTGAAAGACAAAGGGGCCCAGTGGATGTGCTTGTATCACACACATGCTTACCAATGTCAATGTGGATGACAGCTCAAAATTTCAATATATAAGCTCGTATTGTGGCTAATTTTAATAAAAACACCAGCATATCTCTATTGCTAATTCCATTAACAAATATTGTTTAGATTATTTTGGCAAAGGGAGTCACGAGTCACTCAATACTATTTATAACTTTCACCTTGGGATCGATTTTGAAGATCCTTTGAAGGTAAAAGAAAGGGTAGGAAATTTTACGTCTGTAATAATGGACGTGATAATAATGCAAAACTGGTCGAATTGAAGACACCATATCTAACACAACTGTAGGGACAATTTATGTTTGAGTTTAGCCTTGCGATTGTTTAAGGTTTCGTCACCGCAGCATAAGTTAAAAACCTATTTGAATTCCTCCGCACGTGGTGGATAATTCTCTAATTAAGCATTAACAGATTCCATCCATTTTTGGAGAGGTACCTAATGAATCAGTATTAGAAAGAAAAACCTATAACATCGCTGCATGCGGCAATAGGCGATATCCGTAGAGAATCACGAAATAACATTTGCGCTCAGAACGACAGACTGTGGAAACGTTTGCGAGAGTTAGCGACTTTATCAAAAGCAACAAACAAATTTCATTGTTAGAGTTTCAACTTGGTCAGCTCTACGTAGCGGCTCGTAACAGGAGTCGAGTCGGAAACGGAAACTCGGCCATCTTGCCACCTGGGATTGTACATCTTAATACCTCAAGAGATTTGTAGGAGTGTTATTAAGCTCTCACGTGCCCAACAACTGCTGCAACTTTCTATTTTCTATTCCGCCTCGTCTTTCCAGTGGTTCTTTCGCGATCATTGCAACTATTGTTGAGATTTAACGCGCACGAAGTGCAAGGGAGCTGGATGTCTTAGCGGAAGGATTCCGTTCAGAAAGGCACGGTAGCGTGCTCAGAGCACCAAGAAGCAACGGAAGGCCGAAGTGCGCTGAAAAGCATAAAGCATACCGAGAAACCCGACGAACGTAACGCACTAGACGACATTGCTCGTTCTCCCCTCGTTTCCGTTCTGACGGTGGCAATGCCGTTTCTTCCTTTCTATATTGCTACTTTCTACGTCCCTACTGTGCATTAAGTTTGGAGAAATTGTCCAACGAAATATGAGAATCAAGTAAGCGGTTGCATCAAGGAAAATAACTTAAAAATTTAAAATGCCTTAATACGGTAAAGATATCCTAAGACCCATATTGTCAACAATACGAGAGATACTTCAAGTTGGAGAATTGCAATAACGAATGAAAGAAAAAAAAATTAAAGTTAAGTGGCTCATGTCTGCTTTCTCTCTTCCCTCCAAAAGAGCATAATTTCTAGGAAAGCTCGAAGCAAAAAAGCCAAGACGAGACAGGGGTGCTTTCACAGAAAATCCATCCGCGAGGGGAATCCCCGGACGATTTATGCGGTCCCAAATCAATCCGTCGAGTGGTCGTACATTACGCTATTTCCTTCACTTTGCTCCTTCTCTCCACCCCAACTATAGCGGGTTCTCTTATTTACTTCTTGTATATACCTATATCAGCTTTTGTCACGACTTTACTTTCAACCAATTAGAATAATTTACGGTTAATTCGAAGACTTTTGCAGCGAGCAGTAATAACAGGTTCGACAATTATTTAACGATCGTAATAACTCAGACACGCTATGCTATCGTCGCTTTTAATACCGGAAAGAAAAGTTTCTTTTTAAAAAGACTTTATCCGTTTAAAATATTCCGGTCTGGTCTAAGCTGGGTCGACTCGACTAGAAAAAAAACGAGCGAAAGAAGAGGGACATGAAAACCACTCTCTACTGATATCCCCAGGGATGAAACGGTACGCTTCACGGTTTCACCATGCCATGCAAGCCTTATCTCTCTGTAACCGTTGCGGCATCACCCTAGTGTCACGAAACAGTCTTCGTGGCGCTCTTTGTTTTTAGGCAAGGCCCGTGACCTTCGAATGTAAACCATCCAATTTACTACAAAGGAACCCTCATTTGACCTTCGTGGCGTATATGACATATACATTTTTTCAAGTAAACATGCTGCATCAAAATAATAATAGTTTCTACGAATTATATTTTACCTTATACTGATCAATACATCCATGTTTCTAGGCATAGAGCTTTCAAGCAAGTTTTGAACGGCTAAACTAATCCGCATGATGTCACCCTAAGTACAGTGTACCCCCATTCCATTGTAATTTATCCTTCCTCGCCCCTGAAGCTCTATTCGCCTAGGTAGATCTGGCCCCTTTCCTAGTGGAATTTTTGTAGGAATGAGGGGACAATACCTGAAATCTTTACATACATATATAAATACTGGAACGCATTTGACTCTCTCTGCTAGATTTCATAAAAAAGTCGCTAGGTAAGGCGCCACTATGCCCTACCTAGGCGAATTTTGCGGGATTTCTCTCATTCCTTTCTGATGTCAAAACAGTTTCCGTTGTTTCGCAGTTTAAGGGGGTGAATGGAAGGGGAAAACGTGCTAGAATAGAAAATGTGGTGGAAGGTACTAGACGCTCCACAAGCCTCTATGCGGTTTAGTTTGTCATCCACAATAAAGCGACCACGAAAAATCGGTCGTTGCTACCACATATTCCAGATAGATAGTCCATAATTACTATTGTCAATATGCCTGAATACACAAATTGCAACAATTTTCGAAAATCACTCATATGCAGAATATTTAATCTTTCCAAGCTAACATTAAATGTAGAACATTTTGTCACACGAGAAAGAAACAAAATGCAAGGAAAATTGCGGCTGCGTGGGTCGATAATCGCTTCTGCCTAGGTGGATTCAATAATCACATGGATCCAACGGTTCCTAAAGCCCCCTTGCTTTAACAGCGTATATACGATGCCGATGGTTAGCTTCGTGCTGCAGGCGACACCGTATCTCGAACTTTCATGTTTGCTCAGCTTGATTCATGCATCCAACCCTCCAGCTCTTTTTTTTCTAATCCTCCCTCGCACTCGCACTTTCGATTCTACCGCCTCCAACTTTCGATTACTCCTATTTATTTATTTTACTCTTGCTCGTTATAATTGTTTGATTTTTATAAAGATTTGAGTGGGGATCCTGTGGTGGATGGCTTATATGGAGGAATATTCAAACTCGACTAGAATAGAATCCACCAAAAGAGGTCTTGAAACCTGGCTTAGTCTACATAGTTCAGGATTTACTTAAATTTACTATAATTAATATAGGATCTACTACGCTTTTGTTTACTTGCGTTCACTGAATTTTATAAATGGTTTTCGCGACATCAGATCCTGAATAAGTCATAGCACAAAGCAGATTCCTCCGATATCCAATGTAATTTATATCCCACAGTAGCTCGGAATTCATTGTAAATTAATGAGATAAGAAGATTATCTAATATTCTACACCTGTGATTTATTCAAAACGAACTTTTAAATTACAATAAATTGGAAGTATAATTACAATATTCACCCCTTGATAAAGGAATCATGGGCTGTACGAAGAGTTCCCCTCATTTGCTGGAGACGTGAAATAAGCTAGAAACTGTCTAATCTTTAATAGTCGCAAGTGTCGACCTTGAGAAACATAAAATTGGTTTATCTCGACTTATACATCGAATAATAAATATTCTCGAATCTGGTCGGCCCACTCCCTAAAATGACGTTAAGACGTCGAACAATCTCTTTAATTGTCTGTGGAAAAGTTTACGACATAAAATAGAATACTAAACGAACTAAATGAAGAATATAAAATATAAATGAGAAAAGGTTGAGAGAGGGAGTGATAAAGTCATCAAGGCGAGGAGTCGACAAAAGAATGAAAACTGAATGAAGTAGGGCGTAGATGAACGATTGGTTGCAAAGTGAAAAGGGTCGGCCAGCTTAATTTGAGATAATTAAAGAGTACTAATTATAAGTTGATAATTTGTCAAGAAACAATAAGAATGAAGTTATGAACTATCGTTTGAACTTAATTTGAAATGTCTAAAATATTCATTTAATATATAAAGGATATTTTATGTTCAATATATAATGGAAGTAATAATTCTATGTATATTGCCTTATTATTATATTGGATTTTCCAGTTTAGATGAATATTAAAGTACAGAATAACAAAAAAATTCCCTTAACTAGTCGGACGCCTTATAGTGGACTAAGATGGATAATTCACACTGATATTTTAAGTTTCCACTTTTTTATCGTAAACTCACAAATGCGTTAAAATAATTTAGAATAATTTACATTTTTTTGATACATTACCATGCAAATTTTGTACTATTTTTAGATGATTTATTTAAAACACGCGTATAAAAAGTTTTTTGTATATAAGATAATGATATTTACAATATAAAAAGAAATGTTAAATTGTAAACATTAATTTCCTTGAAGATAATTAGCTTTCACATTTCTCTGGCGTTTAAAATATTCCATCAGTTCAGCTATAATTAAGAATAAAAATGTCTTACGACTTTTAGCACTTTTTAATTTTCAGATTGAACCATGGTTCTTCTTGAGTGGAAGAGAAGTGGATGACTGTAACTAACTTTGTACTGAATGCATTGATACTTTTTAAAGATTGTTCTTTAACAGCTCCTACTACTCAAAATGTAAAGAATCTAACACAGGACAACACGGTTTTGTTGAAAGTCATAGATCATTTTTCTAAATAATTGTATGCGCAGAAATCGAATCCGAGGTCAGAATTACCTCGTTTTATGATTCAATTCCAACTTTTCTTCACCAAGTTACAGCAATTTGAAAAAAAAAAAAAAAATTTACGTTAAAATGCATTTGAGGACAAGCTCAAGGTCAAATTCAATGTCACGAAACCTGCAGAAATATAAAATACAATTTGGATATTTATAACTAACCTCATGTAATATCGTGACTTATTTTTGAGAACTGTTCTATAAGCCATTTTGAATCCACATTCTTAAATTAAAAAATGTTAAATATCTCGGCATCAAATTGGTTTTCAGCAACGCCAAACACCTCACAGTACGAAAAGAAAATACCCAGGAAAAAAATACCTACCTCACAGTATTTATAATGTGTCTTCTACACATAACTTCAAAAATAGACAAAAGCTGAATTTTTGTTGAACATAACCTCAAATATCTCAAAATACTGACGCGATGAGTGAATTCTGTCCCCGGATTCGGACTCGACGCAAAAAATTCTTTCGAAAATGACCTCCACTTTCTGACAACTGACATGATCCCATTATTTTGATTGTAAATAAATACAGGTCTCTGTAATCAAAACTATATTACGATGTACGCTAAGCAAAGAAAAACCCAAAATACAGATACGAATCACCTGTGATTATAGAAAATTGATGATTGTCTACAGATTCTCTGGCCACCCTGACAGTGATGAATGGCAAGATCAGCAAGTATTTGTTAACAGATGTTCCAGTTTTGATTAGATGATCTCCTGAAGTACTGTAGACCCTCTCATAGTGTCACCCCCACTCTCCGCGTTCCTTACACTCTAAACCCCTCTCGTGGTCAATCTGTTGATATAAGACGGGTTAAATGGTGTGGAGCTTACTGTGACACTATCAGAGAAACGAAGTGCGACACTATCAGAGGATTTCTAGAGAGTGACACTATGGGAGTGTCTATTTCGATACACATAATCTCAGCCATAAGAAATTAAAATATTCCCATATGTAATTTTAATGATGGTAATAATAACGGAATTTATGTCCTGACCAAATTAAGACTTTTACTGTTATTTTGTTGCAATTGAAATGTTGTCGCGTTTAGATAATTTTATATTTATAAATGATTTATTAATGAAAACTAAGCAGTTGTAACGAGCCGTTTACCTCGACCGCGCGGAAGAGAAAGAGCGGCGGAGAGAAAGAGGGCCATTACAATTTATATCGACGCGCGTAATCAAGAAAATACCAAGGACGCGATGCGCGCTTTTTCCGGCCGATCGGCCATTTTGGATCCCAAGCCCACGTGGGATCCGAGCGCGCATCAGAAGACATGCGCGCGCAATGACAAGGCGCTGGCGCTGGTGCGCCTCTACATGCGCAGAAGAGGTGCAACGGCGCCCTGGTCGCGCAACCTGAAAAGTGGGCAACAACGGGCCGAGTTGCAAGCTCGGAGCGCATGTGTCGCCGCAATGGGGCGCAGGCGCTCCAAATTCAAATGAGGGGCGGGCTGTCAAACTAAAGTCCAGCAAATGACATTCAAATGTTTGACAGTTCCCGTCCCGATTCTCAGGAAAAGAGGAACTCGGCGACATGAATGGACATAGGGATACTTACCGAGGTATTATAAGACCTGGTAAGTATCCCTCAAACTCTCTTGCATTTGAACTCTTCCATTTAGGACTCTCTTCTTCCATTTGGACCCTTCTTCCTGGACTCTCTTCCATTTGGACTCTTCTTCCTGTACTCTCTTCTTCCTGGACTCTTCTACACTGGACTCTGCCTGGACTTCCTGGTGGACGACTCGCTGCCTCGACGACGGTCCGGAGACCCTGGCTGCTCCGGACAAATAAGTGGGCCCACAAAGTTTCACAGCCAGCATCAAATTAGAAAATGTTATGGAGGCGGCGAGGATATCATTTGACGCAGAGAACCCCAGGAACTGACGACGGTACTTCGTTCGTCCCGGATCACTCAAGGCTGCTGGTCCTCTCCCTCGTGGTCGCGAGAGAGTAAGACACCCATCTCGGGTTCACCAGGTGACAGCAGCCGAATCATCCACAATCTTAAGACGGATGGAGGACCCGAAAACTAAAGAAGAGGAACGACGCCGAAAAGAAGAAAGAAGACATGAATAAAAGTAAGCCTCTTTCTCTTCCGTTCTGTATTAAAAATGATATAGTGAATATGTGCGTTTAATTGATGATGATTATGTAATAAAAATTTTATGTATATATGTTATATTATTTATGTGTATTAATGTATGTGTATGTGTGTGAGAGTTTAATTTGAATGTATGTCCGCGTTAAACTAATTTATTCCGCGTTAATTTATTCCGTCGTTGACGATATGATAGTTCTTATATACCTTGACTCACACGACTTATCGACGACTCGATAATGTTTTCTAATCCTGACTCTTATTTCGTTTTATATTTGCGCTTCGACTTCGAGTATGTTGGTATGAGTATGTTTAATAATTTATTTTAATGACGAGTTCAATTGTAAAGTTCAAAGTTTTAAATACATTTTAATTGAACAATGACAAACAATAATGACTTTTATTTCAGCACCAACGATTCCAATCTATAATTTTAATATTTATTTATAATGATGGACCATAATTGACGTGTTAATTTTATATGTTTGGACGATTCTAGAAAGATTTTAATTAACTGACTCCGAATCGTTTCACAGTAATGATTATTTCTGATATGGACTTCTATAACAAAATTACTAATAACCTATAAATACGATTCTGACCACCGGCCGTAATTAACGCATTGTTATATTTCTGTTTTAGGTAAGATCATTTTTAATCAGCTTCAACGAATGGAACTTTCTCATGAAAAAGAAACGTTATGGATAATCTCGGTATGTATTGGTTAGAAAAAAGTATACATGTAAGCTTGAATGTTTCCTCGGTCAGCTATTTCTGCGTGTACGGATTTTATGATATGGTATATTCGCTATCAAATGTGAAATAGAGCTACGAGCACGTAAAGTCGAATACCCCAGATTCCATCGTAATCCACTCACGGTCGAGGCCTGCTAGGTGCACGTCACGAGTCCAATTTTTCATCGATGCTTTTAGTGTTTCAGAAAGCATAAACGAAATATTCCCATTACTACGATAACGCGATTTTTTTATTGCAATCCAACTCTTTTATATTAAGTCAACTTTGAAAAATTCCTCGTGAAAATTATACTTTCACACATCCCTATATTAGAAACTAAAAAAAAATATTTATATTAACAGCTTGAAAATAGGTTATGGGAGAGATATTCCATTGTTTATGTATTGTTGCATTTTCCGTATTAAATCAGACTCTGAATGGTCAGTAATAAGAATTTTAAAATCTCGAAAAATCACCATCATATTTTCTATAGAAAAAAAATAATAAAAAATTTGAGGTAATAGGGCGATATGTCGACTCGTTCCTTGGCCACATCAGGCTTGCCGATAAATAAGCGGATTGAGATGTAGAGAAGCTTCACTGCTCTTGCACATAACGGATTGCCGCATAAACTTTATTTATGTGGTATCGACCCTTCGATAAGCCGCAAACCGGCCGCGCCAATGATCTCGATCCAACCATCGAAAAATCACGTAAACGAATTCAAAAATATGTTGCCGACAGTTGAAGATATTTCCACAATGGTACACCATTTATCCCCTGTTAACATTCGACGTTGTAATCGGCTTTTACTCTGCCTTTCATCAACTATTTTAAAATGTGGTAATTCTATAGACTCGTCGCTGTACCAGTATCCAAAATGAGAAATCGGAGAAAAGCCGATTTACAGTTGGTTTACAGATTTAATGCGAATATCACGAATTTGCCGATCTCACTGAAAACCATCCTAGATTTTGAGAAGGCACGTTACAATTTTCTGAATTTCCAATCGCTAGTCGAGAGACCAAGAATTTTTTTGACAGATTATTTCACTTATTTGAAAACTATATACAAAAATCACTAGTGACATAATTTCACTCACTCTGGAGCCGATTTTCGGAAGTTAGTATTCAAAGATAAAATATTCACCTGAGACTTCACTTATTTCAAAGATCTCTCTACTTTCGGAGTGAAACTTCATTTATTATATGCGGAATAGCGAATTTTCACTCGTTTGAAGTGAGAGCTCTCTTCTATAAGATATCATAATATAAAACAGATTTTTATGGATTAAGAAAAAAGTTAACGTTCACAGTTCCGAAGCGTTACGTAGCTTCATTCAGAGTGGGATTCTACTTCACGTCGAATAGAATTCTGTAAGTTAAGAATTAAAGGAGTTTTCATTTTTTTACTCCCTCACTTTTTTGAAGTGCTATTTTATCCATTTTGGTATGCAATTAGACAAAAGGAACGTGCACTTCTTTGAAATGCTATATCATTCTTTTAAAATGATATTTCACATCTATATGAGATTTTGCTGATTCAAAATGAGGTTTTATTCCTGTAAAATAAAATTCAACTGCTTTTTGAGTGTAATTCCTTTTCTTATAAGTGGGAGAATGAATGTTTACTGCTTTAATGACACATGTTTGTGTAAACGCCTATCGTTTGAAAATTAAACGGAACGTTTTCATTACCTCAAATTGAAATCTCACTCCTTTAGAGTAAAATATTACTATTTGCGTTTTATTTTTATGAATAAAAGAGTGAATTTTGACGGAATCAATACTCTATTTTGATTTATTTCATAGTGAATTGCACAAAGTAAGACTTAAAGAGTGAAATGGAATTTCGTCTTGACTACTTTCGTAATATTCAGGACGTAATTTCACACGTAAAAAAATCAAGTCAAATATGACTGCTTTATTCATATATTTCGCTTGTTCTTATTTTTCTTATAAACCGTCGTTCAAATAAGACGAAACTGGGCATTCGGAGGTTTTCGGGGTCGCGGATTATGAGTCTGGCAGACCAAAATGTAAAGACTTACTTGATCGAGGTGAAACAGGGTACTTGGTGGTTTTCGAGCGAATTCAACATGACGGTCCGATATGTAAAAAGTTATTTGACCGAAATCAAACTGAAAACTGAATAATGTTACATTTTCAAGATAAAATTTAGCAGATCCAACAACCGATCACGAATTCTAAAATTTCATAGTCTTTTACAACCTCGAAAACTTTTACATTTTGGTTGTCATATTGAATCCGTCATTTTGAATTTTGAAAATCTGAGGTCAGATTCATAATCAATGACCCCGAAAACCACCGAGTAGTTTCAGCTATTCCGTGCAAATAAATATGTATGCTTCAAAGCGTTAAGGAGTTATTTCATTCAATTAAAATTAAAAATGAAATAAAAATAATCTAAAAATGAAAAATATCTGAAGTTATTAAAAATACAAATTGTAGAAAAAAAAGAAAATGAAAGAATATTTAATGTTATGCGATATCTTCATTACTTTTTTTTTTGAAGCGTCCAAATATTTTCTGCGCGATTCAATCAAAAGCGGATAACAAGTTGCCGTACATATCGGATATCGGTTATCCAGTTTGTTCGGATTTTCTGCCGATAATTTGAGTCAACATTTATCAGCGGCGCACGGTTCCATCAGACAGGCTGGGCCGAAAGCGATAAATATCGGTTACTGTCGTGACGAAAATGTAGGAATGAACGCACGCACTTTAGTATCACGAATCTTGTTATCCGGTTAACCATCTAGATGCACTTATAAAATACATTAGTTTCTAATTATTTTCAAACAAAAGATAATCGCTTGGTCATGTAAGCGGGTCTTAACGACTCGATTTAAGCTGGTCGACGTGTTCTAGTAGCGGAATAAAACACCCGCCAGCTTCAATTATGGAAGCAGTAATGAAAGCTGCCTGCCACCTTCGTTGCCCTCCTCGACCCGAGTGAAAGGATGCGTTCAATTCTTCTTCCTCTTCGCCACTTCCTGCTGGCTTCAATTCCCGTTTGGTGGTGGAAGAGTAGCAAAATCAATACAGGTGTAGTTTGACTATGAAACTGGTGACTGATACTTCACACTAAAGCTGTTGCAGTCAAATTTAATAACGATTAAACTTAGAGTCATTTCCAATCTAAGGGGGTAAATTTTCAGTCAGTAGTTAATAATTTATTAATTATTATGGGTGATGTCGATAAAAGGAATATTCTCCAATATCTTATCCCATGTGTTTGGGAAACCGATAATTTTGGAAATATTTTTTACTTTGAATGAGGATTTAACGTGGGAATTGTTTCTTAAGACTATTAGGATTTTGAAGTTATATGTAAACCAATACATTTTTTTCTACTTTGGTGTGAATTCGGGTTATCTTTCTTAATGAAAATGTGTTACTTCACACACCATTTTATTGTGCCTATTATAATTAATTCCATTTTTTATACACAAAAATGTACGATTAAAAAGCCATTTTTACACATCTAATTTTTTTGTGGCGAAATTCGATAACAAATGTATCCTCAAAATCATAGCTGTCAGGTTTTTGAGGACAATAAATACAAGTTTGGTATCAGAATCTTAACCGGTGAACTGGTACTGTATCATATTTGTACAAAAAAGTGACATAACTGGTACTGTATCATATAATATGTATATATTTGAATAACTTTTGAAGATTTTAAATTAGTATACAATCGTTTTTCGGCATGCTCTGTCTGAGTAATTGGTTGTTTTTTGAAATTCGGAATCCTAACCTCAAAATGACAAGCTTCTATATAGCATAAATCGATACTGAGGTTTTCGGGGTCGTTGATTGCGAATTTATTGTCAGTTTCGCATAATTTGTGATGACTCACATAAAATAACGTATATAGCACACTAGAACTTAGATTCAAAGACCTGAATTGAGAATTACGATACAACGTCATCTCATTGGCGCAAGGTATCAGAACCCCTAAGATCTAAGTTTCTGGAAAAAATGAAAATTTGACGCACAACCATTATTTTTCACTTCTTTCCTCCGTTCAACCCTTATTTTTCAACCCATATTTTTCAACCCTCACTTTTCACCCCTCAATGTTATAAAATAGAAACTGAGCTTGGAAACGGAATTAGCTGTATCAAAACCTCTACATCAAAGTTTCTGGCAAAAATGAAAATTTCACACTCAACCCTTATTTTTCATTTCTTTATTTCACTTCAACCCATATTTCTCACCCCTTTAGAATGTTATAAAATAGAAACTGAGCTTGGAAATGGAATCAGGAGCACAAAAAAACTTCATAGAAATAGATTTCGCGTATTTTAGTGGATGATTCGCTTCTACCAGAATTGGTACGAAAAGTGGAAAGTGCTCCACAAATTAACCGGTTAAAATACCAAATGATGACTCCAAAATTTTCAAAATGCGGGAAGGCCCCAAAAAGCCACGATGCGAAAAGGACAAGTAAATGAGTGGAGCTTTTGGGTTGATGAGATTTTCAAATAATTCAAAGCAAATAGCGGACGCAATGTAGTCGATAGACGTCATCACGATTCATTTCTTGCCATTTAAAGAAATCAGTTCTAATAGATTTTTCCATCGAGTAGCCGTATATTAGTGTTTGACACGTTCGCCATATTAATTGTAATGCAGAAAAATATCGACATACGAAGAAAATTGTTTTGCATTTATTAGAAGAGTTGAATCTTGGTTATTGCATTATAAGTCAATAGTACTTGCGTACATGAAATAAATTGGCAATACTATAATTTTAACGTACGTGTTGATCCTATACGTTTGTTGTACTTTCTCAGCAGTTTTTGCTAACTAGAAAGAAATCACGAGTGAAATTTTGATTAATCGCGCTTTGCGTGCTTGGAATTTTAATGACATTACAGCGTGTTGAATGAAAGAATAGCTTATCGCAGTAACCAAGGACACATGTGCAAGTTTGCATAAAAATTAAAAAATTACTGAAAGCAATTTTCGCAATTAATTATTATGCTTATATTCAATTTGAAATTTCAATGTTATTAAGTAAATTTGCAAGTAGAACATTTTATGTTTTAGATTTCCAAAGATTTAGGGTTGACAAATTATATAAAGTTTAGTAATGATATTATAATGCTCGAGAACGTAAAATTTTGTGCTCTATCCGAATCCATGAAAAAAATTAGAGGGTTCCGTTTTAAACAATAAACTTGACCTTGGAATAACCTTCAAGGACATGTTCAAGGTCAAATTCAATGGTACCGTTAAATATCCAGGGAAAAATCCCCGAAAATGCACTCCCGCTGAAATATTTATGCGCTTCCGTACTTTTGGATCACCGTGTATATATGAATGATCTTTTTGATTCAGAAGGCGTAAAATGACCATTGAATCACCTCGTTTTCGGAGTGTAAAATGGCCAGTGCATTTGGATTTATAGCGATAGAATAAAAAAATTACGTTCGTATCACGGGCGTAAAAGTTATTTTACGCTCTTGATACGAAATAGTTATTTTTGTATCAAGAGCGTAAAATGGAGTTTTACGCTTCGAAAATAGAATCCGAGAGACGGCTCAGCGGCTCGAGGTTCATGAGGGTGAAAATTTTGCGCCTCAGATTCAAACATTGTTTTTTGATACAGTAAACGTAAAATATTTTACGCCTCAATCTACGGGCCTAAAATGCCAATTTCCGTGGGCGTAAAATTTGTTTTATGCCCCTGGAGGCGAGCAATAGGCGTTTTACACCCGCAAAACAGGGTGTAAAATAACCATTTTACGTCTACCGCATGAAAAATAACTATTTCATCACTCAGGGCGCATTTCGTACCTGCGTCCATCGTCATAAAAAGTGCCTCGTGTATAGATTTATTTCACTCTAACATTAACACCGATAAATCTCACCAGCTTCATGGCAATGATACTTTCATTACTAAACATGTGACTATTTCATGTCTTAAATACTGACGTGTATCATACGCATAGTGCTCAACTATATCTTTCATTTGGATTATCAAAATGAATAACTTTGTTGTATACTAAATAACTATGAACTTTTCGTATATGATCCCATTTTTCATAGTAAATATTACGATATTCAATCAGAATGAGACCGCGTAGTTGCTACCAGTTTCTAGAATAATATCTGCCTTATATAGTACGGTGCGGCGGCTCAATTTACGATTATCGTTCGGTCGGTCCGCGTATCAACGCCAGTCTTCTTTATGCCTCGCTATGCGGTAAAGTGAATGTAGGTCCCCAGCCCCCAGTTCTCAGCCCCAGCCCCCAGCCCCTGAGACACTGGAGTAGAATAGACAATAAACGCTGCGATACGAAATGCACAAGGCGCCGAGCGCGATAAAAATTATAAGTAATAAGGTAAGCGCATTTAACGCAATTTATTCCTTCTCCCCGGTACGTCGACTTTTTGTTGCCTAACCACCCGCAAGGGGAAACGTGATGAGAATGAACGATGGTAGAAAATTGCTCTTGTTTCTGCTTCGATTTTTATTGTTCATTTCCCGCGCTTTTGAAATTATGGTGCAAAGTAGGAGCTTCTATTACTGAATGTTAGCCTGATTATAGGGACAAATCTCAGAAATTTGTACATTTTGTGTCACGGTGTATGTTTCAGATTAGCAGGTTATTTTAATACTTTTGAAATCGTACTGTATTAGAACATTTCCTATGTATTTGTTTGCATTATTTATTTACAAAAGAGTTATTGTAATACAAATTTTGAAGCATATTTCAGTTTCCATTCAGTATTTACCAACCGTTCGAACATGACCTAGGAAGTCGAAGTCGATTTGTAAATTCATACATATTTTCAATCGATTAGTAAGTATCAATAAATTAAGCGTAATTAAAATCTAAATTGAATGACTTAATAGTCTTCTCTAACACTCAACTTTCGTTTTTTATTTGTTTCATTTGGGGTTGAGGATGATTTTTTACGACGTGTTTAAAAAAATTCTATTTTAGGGCAAAGTGGGATTTATTTCGTTTTGATTTAGGTTCACAGAGATAAGTAAGAACTCTCTTTCCCTCTCTCTCTCTTTCTCCCTCTCCCTCTCTCTCTCCCTCTCTCTCTCTCCCTCTCTCTCTCCCTCTCTCTCCCCCTCTCTTTCTCTCTCTATCTTTCTCTATCTCTGTCAAACCTTTCCAGAAGTAATTTTAACAACCCATCCCACTTTGCCCCTGGATTTTTAGATTTCTCCAAAAAAAGTTTTTTCGTAAAATTGAAATTTGGAATATTACATAGAAACTTTTTTTATAAATGCGTTTCATAATAAGGTAGTTGAGGACCTAATATAATAAAATAAGGGTTTCTAAACTGCACCTAACCATTCTTATCCCCATATTTTTTGTATTCAAGTTTGTCCAAAACTATCCCACTTTGCCCCTACTTCCCCTACTCCAAATATATGTATGAATATACATAATGTATTATTTATTAGCCGTAAATATGAAACTCGTATTTACGAAAGCCAAAAATATGCCAAAACGGTAAACTTGAAGTGTCATATCACTAATTTTTCTCGTGTAACGTAATGTATCTCAAATTTATACATCTAATAATAGACCAGAAAAGGCAGAAATCACGTCGTAATAGAACTATGTGCCCCTTTCTGTAGGTCTGAAAAAAGTACCACATGGTTTTCCAACAACAAATTTTACATTATTTTCAAATGATCGTACGTGCAGCGTACTTTTAATAATTACTAATCAAAAGTGGTTATTTTTTGTAATAAAACGGAATAAATCTAATCGCATGAAATGTGAGTGCTCAGAAAAGAAGTCCGTAAAATATCACTTCAAATTTTGAAAGTGACAGCGAAACTCGGTTAGAAGATGATCATTTGTTAATGACACACTGACAGTTTAACACGAGCATTATTAGCAATATATATTCTCGCATCAAAAGAACAAAATGAAGGTAACACCAAATTGACAACTTCGAATAATGGATTTAAAGACCGCTAGAGACTGTCCACTGTCGATAATATTATGCCCCAAGTTAATAACTTGACATTTCGAAAGCATTGAAAAATTATATTGAGTATTGGCTTCCATATGGTTTGAAAAAAATTTTAAAATCATCTGATATCAAATTTCAACTAAATCGTATAAGAATGGGTGAAGAAAAAAGGGGAAAATGTCCATAAAATAAAATACCAATTTTATTTCGTTTTGTTTTCTTTCAATTCCAATCCAATTTAACAGAATAAATTTCGCGTGCAATAATTTCAAATAATTCTGCATATCTTATTTGATCCAATGTGTCAATGCCTTTGAACTTTGAATTTTTCCGTTGAGAACTTGAGCGACATTATTAGGAATAAAAATAATTATTTTGTTTATTATGGAATGTTTTTAAAAGTTGGCGTATATTTTTAAAATATTGAATTCGTCATTTTCCAAATTATTTCAGCATTTTTAATTCTGAATTCAAATTCTAAATCTGAATTGAGAGCCTGAGTTGCAAGTGCTTCAGCTCCCGAACCGCCTTATCATTCGTAATAACAGTCAGTTTCTCAGATTTTTACGCTTATCTTAATAAATAGCAATTTGCTACCCTTAATAAAGAAGTATTAAGTCTAAGGGAGTCTGCGGAACTTGCCAACCGGAGAAAAACCTGATTTCCGAAAAGTCCCTTGAATTCTATTTTTTTTCGAATCTAAATGAACGATGCCTCAAACTGAAGGTATTTTGAATATCTATCCCTCTATCCTAACGGCCATTTTTATCTTTTAACTGAAATAACATAAATGTAAAAAACTGCGAAACTGATTTACTATACATCGGCTCGAGGGCTGAGGCACTTATGTTGTTCAGGCCCTCAATTAGCAATTTTGATTTAAATGAAATATGTATTATCAATCTCTAAATTGTTTTCAACATTTCGAATTACTACATTTAAATTCCAGGTTAATCAGAAAACTCAAAGACCCGCAAGTGATCATTTTAATATAAATGGAAGTTTTTTTCTCTTTGAATATGACATTTTTGCTTTACCATTTTAAGTTAAACATATTTTTTCAATAGAAAAATATATCTCTGAATCGGTTTGTGAACATGCAAAACATACATTTCAATTATCCGCAATTAATTTGTTAGAATTCCGGATATATATGATATATATTAAATATTCGAGTGAACCTCGAAACCCGACAAATTACAGAATGGATACTTAAAAAACCCGACATTCAAAAAACAGACAATTAAAAATGCAGATATTACAAAAGCCGACATTTCAAAAACAGGCTTTCAAAATATGTGTGCATCTTGAAATTGCTGCTTTTTGAATGTGAGTTTTTAAAAATGGTGCCCCTCAAAAACCCGACAAATTACAAAACACAATTAAAAAACCCGACATTTAAAAAATAACAGACAGTTCCGATTGGTGCGTTCACTATACAATTAAAAAAAATTGAAGGTCAACCCCGGATTATTTATTAAGCACGTTTAGAAGTCATTCAGTAATTAGATTTTTAGAATATGTACAGTTTGAAATGTCAATTTTTTTAAATGTCTGGTTTTTAAGTGTCTGTATTTTGAAATGTCTGGTTTTTGAATATCGCGTTTTTGAAGTGTCTATTTTGTGATTTGTCGGGTTTTTGAGGTGCACCAAAATATTCTGAAGACCAACCCGCGACCTTTCATTCCTTTCAGGCCCTTCTCTTTCTATTTGATTTTAATAAATATTATTCGCATTATTTTCCAAAAATTTTCCATGATTCTTTTTATTCATAATTTTCTAATATTTAACAGCTTTTGTAAACATCAACAAATTTATTCTGATGAATGAAAACGTGTTCATTATTTAGCATTAAAATTAAATTTCTATTTATATATGTACTGTAATTTATTAAGAATTTATTAGCTAAAACATTTTTATATTTTGTACGCAAATGTGCGATTAACGAAATTAAGGAGAAGTTAGCGATAAAGCCGTGTTACACCTAGAAAATGTCTCCCATTTATGGATTTTGTTGAAACCGCTTTTTTCATTTAAATATTTATTTAATGCACATTCATAAAGTAATTTCTTTCTATCAAATAAAAACAAACACTTGCTGATACTTTTGTTTTAACATTAAGGCATATTATTCTTTTCTTCTTGGGCAAAGGTGACAACAGTACGGCGATATAGAAAATCGAATTAAGTTTATAAAGTTGGTGGAAACATTGCGAGAAAAGGTCAGAAAAGCAGGGAATGGAAAGAAATGGGTTCGCTAGAATGAGTTAAAGAGAAAAGTGTAATGAGGGGAAATAAGACCAAGCATAACTGGAAATATTTTTATCTTTACGAGGTAATAACCTTAATGAGATCCAGCTGATCTCGTCACAATTTCATGGTAGATTATCGTAAATGTTATTCGTGGTGTGCGCCGCACCGTGGCACACTTTGTTGACGAGAAAGAGGAAGAAGCGGCATAAACCCCACCGGCTTGCCCACGCTCATCGTTAAACATTAACAGTTCTCGTGCTAAACTCAGGATCTGGATCCTGAAAATTCTTCCTATCGCGGTTTCGCATAATTCAAACCGGAAAACCTCGAAACATTATTATGCTACTGCTACAACAATTGAAAATTTGCGTAATCGTAAACTTGCAATGGCACATGCTATTGCACTACTGAAATAACGTCAATAAAGTTCATTTTATGCTTCTCAGGATCAAATATCCAAAAATTACATTTCATATTTAGGTTTATGGAAAATATTTCAGGAAATGGATTTTAATGATTTTTGGAAAGTCTTTTTCCTTAAATGTGAATTTTTACCTGAATTCCACAATTATAGGTTTGCTGATGAAATCTGTATCAACATTAATTTTTTATCACTTTTTACATTTTACAAGAAATTTAGAAAAATGGGGTGCACCTCAAAAGCCCAACATTAAAAAATCAGACATTTAAACAAACAGATTTTAAAAAACCAGACATTTCCAAAAAAAAAAGACGTTGAAAATATGTGTGCATTTTGAAATGTCTGTCTTTTGAATGCGTTTTTTTTTTTAATGTCTGATTTTTTAAGGTATTTTTAGTGATTTGTCGGATTTTTTAGGTGCACCCAATTTTTTTATGTCAACAATCGGAGGTGTCCAAACATCGGGTTCTTGAATGTTTGTTTATTGAAATGTATAGTTTTTTAATGTCTGTATTTTGAAATGTTTGTTTTTTTTGCCTGATTTTTGAATGTCTGGTTTTTGAAGTGGGTTTTTTATTTGCCGGGTTCTTGAGGTGCACTCGAAGAATGAATCATTACACAAAAAAGGAGAACTATACAGAAATATAAAACCGTTTATTTATTATTCTGAATTAAAAAAAAAAATTCTAACGATCCAGTTTGGTCGATAGCGAATGAATCGGAAAATTAGCGAAATTCAGCATTTGAAATGTTTCATCAATTAATGCAGACGACAATATGTAATTAGACATGATTTGGTTAAAAATGAACCAAAATGTGGAATTAATTGAGCATAAAAAGTTTTATAATTCGACTTTTTTTGGATCAGAAAAGTTTTATATTTTACTCTCACTCCACTTCGATTCACTTTTAACCTCCAAATTTTTCCAAATATATTGTGTCGGCTGAAATTTTTTAATTTTCTGTATTATTGGCCACAACTCCATGATCATCTTGAATTTTTACATATAGTTCAAAAAATCATCAGCCGTTACAGATCTCAAAATCACTAGGGGCAAAATCAGAATTAAATTCTTTACCCAATGACATCAGGGAAGATTTTATTGAATATTTGATGCATCTTGTTGACGATCTTTTTGTGATATATACTTATAATTTTTCTTATAAATTTTTTCGGGTGACAGAAACTCGTCTGCTCAGTCAGAAATAATGCAAACTTTACAATTATTTATAAAATTCGCAATTCTTTTCATGATTGTGAAGATGGAAAGGTTGGATTGTTTTAATATTTTTCAAAAAAAATTAGGACCAAGTTGGGATTGAACCCGGGATCTTTTGATTGCCAGTCGGATGCTCTACCAACTAAGCATAAACTATTTCTTCTATCAGAAACAATTTGCTAGAAAAATGAAAAGTATGCGTCGCAACTGCATAGTCATTTGCTCGTCAAATATGCGGGTCAAATGTTTAGTTATTATTTAATTTCGAGCATAAAAATACATTTAAATCGCGTTTTACTATTATTTATGAAGTGTATTTTTTCACGGTGCGTCGACCGGAACTGTAAAAAAAAAGTGTAAAAATATGTACAAAAACTTATCATAATCTTGACATAACATATTATTAAACGAATAAATCAATAATTTTTTTTTAATAACAAATTATTATGTGAGAAATTAATTAACCACGGTAATGTTATGAAATGCGTTTGTAAAATATTGCCGAATGCTAAATAGAAGGAAAAACTCCCGGCCAACTTAGGGTTCCTTACCACTGCCAATTATTAAATATAATTTCTAATAAATAGCTCAGAATTTTTTTCCATATGATTTTATGAAAACGTTCATGGCCATCAAAAAGTCAATACAAAACTAAGTTCAATTCGATAGTTAGTCCAATGTTCATCATTTCAGACGAAAGCTGCTACGCAGACTGTCACTTTTCAAAATTAACTTTGCAATTTTTTCGATAAAAGTTGATTAAAGTGCCATTTGAATTGTGATAGCAAAATGCCAACTATGTCACTGCGTTAGAGTATTCTGCCAACATAGAGCAATATCCCAAAATAATAAGGGATTAGAACAATTTTATCTATAATCTGGGGGAAGTGATCATCATATTATATAATTATCTGTTGCGTATGTTGTGTAATTTATTATACCCTTTAACGAAACTGTTTATGAGACCAGAATGAAGTATTTCAGCTTTTTAACTGGGTTATTTTTATAGTTCTCTCAAGTATATTGAATACAACAGACGATGCCACAAAACTCAAGAAGAGAATTTTTGTTGTAGGCCATATCGACTTTTATTGTAGATTATTTTTGCTGGAAACAAGTTTTATATTTTAAATAAATATGAAAACCGAATTTTTTTTTGGCGTATATGTGATTATTTGCAATACAATCTTTGAAAGAAGAAGGCTCTTTTTCTTCTTGGACTGAAAGTTAGAATACGTGTCGCAGATACCTTCTTGAGTAGTATAAGTGAATACTGTGTTTTCGGAGAGATATATATGACAAATAATTGTTTTATATTATCCCGTTTTAAAAGATAATAATATGAGGAGAGATTGTGGAATAAAATTCATGCGAATGCGATCTATTAAAAGTCGCAAAATTACCAACCATTACGCATTTAAAGGCAGACATATTTCCCACCACCATGCGCTAAAAAATTTATTCATACGCGCAAGTTCGTCCAAGTATCCTTTATTATCTTTCTCTTTCTTGCCCATCAGAAAGTCTTCTCCGTTATCAGTGGGGGAGCGCGCCCTTATGAAAGAATCATATCCGGGTCGATTATAAAAATAAAGGTGGCATTAAATTGCAAATTGCCAGGTACGTTACGGGCGCACTTTCTCCTCGCGTCTTTCTACGATACTATCATTGGTTGAATATACATGTATAAAATATATATATGTGTACATATAATATTAAAGCGACGACCTCGGCTAGGCGAAAGCATAGGGTCCGTTTTTCCTGCGTCTGTAAAGCATTCGTTTAGAATGTACCGAGGGAAAACTCTATAGAAAGGGTATACACTTTCACCCTCGTGAAAAAGGGCTTTCTAACAGTAAGAGTTCTGTCGCCTGTCATCAGGTCTTCTTGAGAACTCGTGAAATTGATTTTGACTAGCAATATTTCCAGATTTCATAAGGTCGCTTTCAAGTGAGTTGAGTCGAATTTCACATTCCGGAGGTAATCAAAGCAACATCAATACTTCCCCATACACGGTGAAGAAAATCTACCATATATTGCATCTACCAGTCTGCGCAACGTTCAAATATCAAACGAGGAAGAACATATTTCGAACAGACAAAACAAAACAGAAAAAATGCAGGCAGCCCAAAGGGTTAAATGCATTCTGTTACTACTTAGATTACTGGCATTTTCCTAATGCAGTATTTGTGGGGCATCAATAACAATATTAGTTGTCAGCTTCCATTATACCCAAATTTATCAGTTTTGAAGATAGATTTCATCATCAATCGTAGGCATTGCCCGTTGATGACTAATGCACTTCAGTAACTACTGTTATTATTTAAATAGCAAGGTCAGCCTCGTAAGTAGTAACAGGCATGAACAAAAGTTGGGGGTAACTCACCTGACTATTTAACATTTGCCTAACCACATGCTTTCCCTACGTATATACTCAATGTAGACAACAACCTGTTGGGAAATATCTCCAAATAAGGATTGCAGCATGTTGTGGTTGAGGGTCTCTGAGTAACTTTAGTCCAGAGAATTAGAAATCTATACATTTATTGATACTCAATAAAGCTAAAAGTGTCGTGATTAACTAACTTAAGAGAGTTCAAGCTATAAGGTGAGAAAGCACAGAGAGAACTCCGCCCTCAAAATATGGCGAGTACCTCCAGGACGTGATTGGGTGACGGGAGGACCTTACATCTACAAGCTAAGACATTGGCGCACTTCCCTTTCTGCCTCGACATCCACCTTCATCCTCTACTGGATTCGGTGCCCTTTCATAGCATCCCCCAGACGGTTCTGAACCTCCATCCACATTCTCCATTCACTTAATTTTTTTATTGGTCCCCCTTCTTTTACACTCTACTAAAGCAGCATATCTCCTCGTTGTATAGATCGATTCCATTCAGATGGCCAAGGGCAGGATTCAAAGAGTCTAGTTCTAATATTCACTACTCCGCCACCGATTAAATATCTCGTAATGCATACATAATCATTTCTGAGATACTTAGTGTAGATAATAATTTGAATTTGGCGGTTTATAAACTGCAATAGTAACTGGTGGTAGTGGCATTAAATGTTTTAAGATGGTTGAAAATATTTTCATGCGTCCACTGTTCGGAGATTCTCAAGAAGCGGCTTTTTTTAAAAAACATTTTAATATTCTACCAACTGAAACGAGATGTGTGATGAATTAGAAAATTAACGGTACATAGAGATCTGCAGGGATGTAACTCGATTGGTAGATCATCAACCGACAATGGAAAGGTCTAAGTTTCGTACCCTGGTACCTACTAAATGTTCTTCCATGTTCTCCGTAATTTTTTTATGAATTTTTCACAGATATTCGGTTTAATTATTTATAATATCGACCTGCATAAATTTCCATTTGTTATTATTAGTATAGAACATTTTTTAATCGTAAGAACCTTTTAATTTTTTATTCTCGTCATATTCCCATCACTAATTTTATGTTACATCATCTAGAGTTGCGTTTTCAGCGCTTCTTTAATTTCCTTAAAATTTAGTTAGAATTATAATTAAGAAAATCGCCAACGTTATTACCCGTTTACTTTCAATTTTCAATTAATTTTATTATTAATCAAATACTCGATATGTGTGCCACAAAACGCAAAATGACAACTTGCAGACGCCCTATTGAAATCGCCATTTTGTTTTCTGAAAAAATCTGATGGGACAAGAAAGAGCTAAGCGAAAAGACGCGATTAGTATATTTTCCAATGGTCAGCAAGTTTGCATTGCCCTTTTAAACACTAAAAAAGCGATTCTTGAGAAGAAACATCGAAAAAATCAGTATTTTTTTAACCAAATGATCATACAATTTTTCTTTGCAGTCGCTGGCTGATTCTGACTACCGCATTTGAAATAGGAGGTCAAAATCTATCGATTTTGACTTATTTCAATGTTTCACAACGCCGTTTAGAACAAAAGATACAGCGTTGAAAGTTGTGTCCAAATTCCAGACTTTTGGGACAGGAAGGGTTAAGGCAATATTTGTGTCTAGGTAAGTCATGGACGCCAAAAATATTTCAGGAAAAGAGATTGATTTACACTCGATTTAGAGCGGAATTTGAAAAAAAATTTTCTTTTCACTACATCACTTGGAACTTTATATTTAATGTCATAGTCCGCTGATTCCAATATATATACATTATTAATCTAATAAATAAAAATTATATTGAATTATTCGAAAATAAAATACATTAAATAGTTATTTTTTAATTATTATACTTCGGTGTATATTGTACTTTAAAACAAATCTTTTTACACGTAATACTACTCGTGAAGTTCAGAAATAGTACAAATGGCAAATACAGATTACTCAGTTTACGTCCCCAACATCTGCTTGTTTTAGTATAGTAAACAAATTAATCAATAGTTAACCGTCTGAAAGGAATGATCCTTCGGAAAGCTCTCACATGTCTCTCCCAACACTATCATTTGACATCCTATTATATTTCAATTCCCTTATATTGCAAACACATTACAGACATTCCAAATTGTGCAACAAATAAAACATTTGCGTAACTGATTACAACTATAAATTTAAGCGTAAAATTACGAATTTGATGTTATTCGAAACCAACGGGGATGTATTCCGACTCGAGTCAATCTCTCGTAATCCGAAACTGTGAAATCGTTTTATCTGATTAAATCCGGAAACCGTTTGAAGATCAAGTTTGCATTGCTACGCGATTAAGAACCGGTTTCGGTAATACCCTTTGAAGTTATTTATAAAATTTTAAGTAATAAATAAGTACGTAAAATATTCGTGTCATTTAAAAAAGAGAATATTCTTCGGGGATATTCACGATAAATCTTAGTTTTAATTTTACTTATCAGAAACAAAACCAAGTTTTTCTTATATCTCTGAAATATCAACCTGCAAAGTAAATTTTAGTCCAAATAAATATGCAATTTATTTGTTCGTTATAATTCAGAATCTCAGACGCTTGCTTTATTAGGTATGGAAATACATGAAATGGACCTTTGCACAGTAGATACATGCTGTATGGTCAGACATATTTTCGTCATAGGTTAACTAAATGGTTACGTGATAAAATATTTTATACAATTTCATACGCAAAATATTTTATTGTTAATCAGCAGTTAAAAACGTAATAATATCTAATTTAATAGTAAAGAATTTTAAAGTAATAGAATTTTCATATTTAGTTACAGCTTTTTATGCAATTTTTCGTTTCTTTTCAAATACTCCTAAGGTGTTATAGATTGCTGATGGTCTAAAGCCATTCTGAAGTAAATGCATACATTGCAAACCTATTAGCTTTTCACTATTTTAACTAGAAATAAAAAATTTGTCGTCGTTGACATTCTTACAACATAAGAAATCATTTTTATTATAAATATTCTTTTAGAGTAAAAAAATATTTAAAATTAAACTTTTTACGAATGCGAGAAACTGCGTTATTTTTAATTGTAACAAAATTTTAGATTCACAATTTGTATAACAAACCGGTGCTATATGCATCCAGTTCCATATAAAAAAGGTCACTCAGAACCAATATTTTACAATAAATTATGAAAAGTATCCAAAATAACGGCTGAAAAAGTTGTAGAAAATTTTAAGAATATTTTGTTTGAAAATGATAGACTATTGCAAAACATGTTGCTGAACAAGTTCTTAGAATTGTCCAAAGAATTATGTGATCATATTCTGACAGACAAATAAATTTTACGTCGGATATGGTATATCGACAGTTCCTTTTACAGTATGAAAAAAAGAATAGGTGAAACTTAATTGAAAATTAACGATATTTGGGGCTTGATGTAAAATTGACAAAGGAAAAAATGTTGTTGGATAAAAAGTTCTTACAATAAGTCAAGGAATACGCTGAAATTTTGCCAGAATTATGTAATGATTTTTTTTTTAATTTTGGAAAATTTTGGAAATTGTTAAAAAAGGTTCACAAACTCCGAACCAAAATTTCAACGTATTCTTTGAGCAATTGTAATGGGATTCTTGATGTCGCAAAATCCCAGCTGATCGTTTTCTCCAAATATAGGTGATTATAGGTGATTATAGGTGATTTACAATTTTTACAGCGTTTTTTCGTTATTACCAGCAATTGACCTCCAGGTATAAAAAAAAACAGATTTTTTGTATACATCATTGTTCACATAACCTCAAAGTTTCGAAAAAATTCGAAAAACCCGTGTTTTTTGTTTTTTTTATATTTTTCGCGCTCAAAAATGATTTCTTTTTCTTGATTTGTTAGGAGACTTACCTTTTTGTCCCGAATAAGCTGTAATTTGTTTGAGTAATTATATACATATATTCGTTTCTTGTTTATTGATTAAAAACCGGTCAAACATCTATATTTTCCAGTGAAAAATGTCACAACAGTAGAGATTGAAACTTTATTTAATGGAATTTGTTCATTAAAATATCTACTTTGAGATGGTATATGAATCTTACAATTTACATTTCTATATAAGAAAGTGTCAAAATACTCGATTTTCAAAATCAATATTATATTAATTTTCAACATTCATATTTAAAAGAAAGAAACCAGTGCAATTCTGTAATTGGCGAAGACCTTACTTCGATTCGTGAGGGCAACTCTCGTGAGAAGGCAATTTCTGTCAGGCGAATAGTTTTAGTCTTAGATTAGTTTTAGTTTTAATCTTAAATCCAGCACATTTTTTAGTCCTGATATTGTCTTTTTCTGTCCTTTTAATGTTTTTTCTTATCGGCGTTTTTTCTATAAATTCCCCATATGTTTCTGCGAACTCCCTCCCGGTCTATTCCGGAACTCACCTCTCAACAAGATGTATGTATCCCATACGAGAGCAATAAACACAAATACAAATACAAATACAAAATTCAATTCTGTAATTGTAAAATTGTTTTTATTACTTAATTTGTTTTATTGTGTAATTACGTTATATATTTTATCAGTTAATAAATAAATAAAAATCTAGTTTTCTTGATTTTCGTGTTTTTTTTGCACTTTTTTGTATAGAAATGTAAATTGATTCATAATAATCTGAGAGTAGATATTTTAATGAACAAATTCCATTAAATAAAGCTCCATTATCTAAAGTTTCAATATGAGATTTTTCACTGGAAAATATGAGTTATTTTATCGGTTTTTAATCAATACAAAAGAAACCAATTAAGATTATTATTAAAAAAATTACAACTTATTCGTGACAAAAAAAGGTAAATCTCTTAAAAATTTCAAGAAAAAAAAATCATTTAAGCACGAAAAAAATTAAAAACAATAGGCACGGTTTCTTCGATTTTTTTCTGAAACTTTGAGGTTATGTGAAAAATGATATATTCCAAAATTGTAGATCTTTTTTATACCTACCACATTCCCATAAAACATTTTTCGATTGGAGGTCAATTGTCGCCGGTAATAACGAAAAATCGCTGTAAAAATTGTAAATCACCTATAATCACCTATATTTGGAGAAAACGATCAGCTGGGATTTCGCGGTTTGCAAATTTTCGAGCTAAATAGTTGTACAAATAAAGCCGTGAAAGTCGTTTTTCTTCACATTTTGGTCAGACTTATGACCCTTTGAGAATAGCTGTAAACAAGTACAGTGGTCATGAGTCAATTTCCGCCGGACAATTTTGTTAAATTTCAATGATCATTTTTATTAATGAACTGTAATTGTCAATAAATAATGATAATAATTTTATTGAGTGGCTAATGTCATCAGGGTCGGGGCTATTAGATTCTAATCACCCAACGTTACGTTGGGCTGGTTATGACCTTATTTAGGACTACTAATTATAGGAGCTGTATTGGCCCTTCAATAAAACATTGACATTATAAAATAAATATTTTGTAACAGCGATATACTTCAGTACGCGTTATGTACTGCTTATTTATAGCTTGTTTTCATGTATGTTATTCCGTAGTTTCCAAGTCACAGAGACATCAGTGTTCTTTGGTTGATGACTAGTTTAGTGTACTAAACCCATCGTTGAGACATTGAAATTTGAAACACCTAGTTTATACCGTCCGCAAGCTATTAGTTGCTGATCATCACTGAATATCTAAGAGATAAACAATAACAAATGATGAATTGAAGTCAAGACAAGTTTGAAGTGTTTCTCTGCCTCAAGTTGTTTAATCATTACATCGTTCGAATCGATACCATCGTCTTTTTTCGGTCCTTTTAATGTCAAAGGGAATCGAGCGATAGAGTTTCCATTCCATCGACGTTCGATCCGACTGCATATATAAAGAAACTGCGATACCGATAGCGTTACTTTAACGCTCCATATAACTCGAAAAGTTACTTTCTCGTCTACGCGGAAAATACGTCGATCCGCGAACCTGAGCCTCTCAAAGCTTCGAATCGTGCAGGATCTCGACGGAGGGCGAAGGTCTCCGCCTAAAGGGGGTCGAAAATGGGCGAAAAACGATTTTATACAACGCTGCCTGTTCTTACTTTACATTTATCCGATTCTGGAAGTAAGAACAGATGTGTATACTGACAGGAAAAAATGCGTTCGTCGGAGATGGGAATGAGATGATAGAATTTCGAAATTCTCTCTTTTTGAACTGGCTTCGATCATTTTCTATTTCGATCCAGTTATTGTAGTCATGGATATGTAGCAATAATCACTATATGTAAAAGAATCTTTTATTGTCATTTTGACACTAAAAAGAAATCAATACATACGTGTCTCTTCTTGATAAATTCGAATCTCTATACTCTCATCGTCGACGAGCATTTCTGTAATATTGTAGTTTATTGGTTAGGAACATCAAGTATCCTGTATAGTAGTGATATGAGGAAATAGTTCTCTTTGTCAATCTAGCGACACGACAGACTCCACGGACCACTTCATATCATAGAGTTTTTCACTCCAGCGATATAGTAACTTATCTACTCTTCTTTGAGTGTATATTTCACATTAATGAGAGTGAGGCTCCCATTGGAGCCAATGTGCATTGCATGAAGAGTAGAGTTCAGTTAGAATCATTCCATTCAGAATGTAACACAGCTTTTCTAAGAGCACACCTAATTTTATTCAAGTCTTTTTTTTTTATTTTTTTTATCTTTTTTTTTATTTATTTACTCTCTAACACATAGTCGTCTTACACATACTGAACTGCTGCCTGAACATAAATTCGAAAAATTGCCCAGCCGGGGATCAAACTCATGACCTACGACTTCGTAGTCCAGTGCGCTATGGCCTGAGCTACGAAACCGATTTTTTTAACAATAAATTATATTTAAGGAGCAAAATGCTTCTCTACCTTCTCTAGGGCGTCTAACTCGCACTCGTCGGCAAACACCTATGCTTCTATAGTGCAAAATAGTATGTGTGAATGTGAGAAATTTATTTTGCTACCAAGAGAGAAAAACTACTGTTTTGCTCTAGCTTTAACGGAAGCAAAATATCACGTTGTGCTCAGATTGTGAGAAAAGTAATTATAAGTACTGCATTGAAAAGAGAAAAATATTAAATATTAAAAAAAAAAAACAATTTTGATGTAACTTTTCGTTCCCTCTTATAAATTGTTAGAATAAAATTATCATCACATTTTTATTCAGCGTGTCCTGATTATTTAATTAGTTCCCTTTTTACATATTCATAAGTTTTGTAGATTTGCTCATATTCTAATACATATAATAAGAAATAACGAAAAACGAGTCCATTTTTTGTTTAATTTAATACAAATTTCAATGTTATGGAGTAGTTTTGGTTTTTTATGACCTAGTGGTTTGTATCATTTGGTTATATCATTTTTTTGGGGTGTTCCTCTTTAAGGCTGATTCAGTACTGCAGAGGTAGGTGCTGCACCGCGCCTGTCATAGTTATGGGCAGTATTACACTAGCCTAGAGTGACGTGCATAAAACATAACCACGTTCTCAGGGTTGGCTGGTGCTTTGTCGCCTTCGGAGATGGGAACAAAAAGAGTCAAACAAGCCAGACGATAAGGAAGGAAAGGGCGAAGGGAGTCCCCGCATAGATAAGCAACGCAGGTGTGCCACCGGCGGCGTACGAAAGTGTCCTTAAAAAGTGTCGCTGGAGTAATTTAGATACCTTTTAAAAGAATGCAGTATTTTTAAGTACATGGACAAAACACGAAGAGAAACGTTATTGTTGCCGACCTGCAAATTCACGTGAATATGTATCTTTTTGGAGATACGGAACTTTGAACCACTTTATTTCATAGAAAGATGCGGCTTAAAAGTCTTTTAGAATTTTTAGTAAAACGAAATAATTCGATTTTAATAATTTTATGTTTTTAATTGGCAAACCTTCTGTAGACGCGAAAAATGTGTTTTTTTAATTATGTTTTATTTTGTTTATTTATTAATCTGACGAAATGAATATTTTTATTCATTTAGTGCTTTTATTCATAGTCAGTAGTTTAGTATAGTAGTAGTTTAGTATAGTATAGTACATAGAACATTATAAAATGCAAAGTTTCTTAACTGCCTACGAATAATCGAATTTATCAAAATATAACAGAAAAAAATACAATGATATTTTGACCATTGTGTTCACCGGAAATGTATATTTTCCTATCTTTCTAAAAAATAGATTTTTTATTATATTTTCCTTTTGGAAAATTATATTTAGACATGAAACAAATATTTTTCTAACCTAATGTATTTAATAGATGAAGCATTATTAATTAGAAAGTTCTTTTCAAAATAATTTGAACATTTTATGTAAAAAGAAAAAAAAAGGTTTTCATTATACCTTTTTTAAACGATCTTAAAAATAACATGTTAAATGTATTAATCAAATATGAAAAATGTGAAAAAAAGTTGGGTGCACCTTAAAAACCAGACAAATCGCAAAACAGACACTTCAAAAACCCGACATTCAAATACCAGACATTTCAAAAGCAGACATTAAGAATCAGACACATAAAAAATTGACATTTAAAAAACAGATTTACAAAAATCAGACATTTAAAAAACAGACATTCAAAAAACGGACATTCAAAAACAGACATTCAAAAAACAGACATTAAAAACCAGACACTTGAACAAATAGACATTCAAAAAACAGACATTTCAAAAACAGACATTAAAAAATCAGTGGTGCGCCTCAAAAACCCGACAAATTTTAAAACAGACACTTCAAAAACCAGAGATTTCAAAAACAGACATTAAAAACCAGATACTTAAAACACAGATATTAAAAAGCAGACTTTAAAAACCAGACATTTCGAAATGCAAACACATTATGAAAGTCAGTTTTTTGAAAAATCTGGTTTATGAATCTCTGTTTTTGGAAATGTCTAGGTTTTGGAAATATCTGGTTTTTGTAAATGCCTGGTTTTTGAAAATCGGGTTTTTGAAATGTTTTTTTTTGTGATTTGTCGGTTTTTTTGAGGTGCATGCCTGGTTTTTTAATGTCTGTTTTTGAATTGTCTATTTTTTTAAATGTCTGGTTTTTGAAAGTCGGAATTTCATAATATATAAATAAGTATGATCTGTACACTCAAATATTAAAAGATATGACAAAGTTGAAAAACATAAATAATAAAATACCTGAATTTTTCGGGTGCACCTCAAAAACTAGACAAATCATAAAACAGACCCTTCAAAAACCTGACTTTCAAAAACCAGACAAATCACAAAAAAGACACTTCAAAACCCCGATTTACAAAAACCAGGCATTTACAAAAACCAGATATTTCCAAACCTAGACATTTCCAAAAACAGAGATTCATAAACCATATTTTTTAAAAAACTGACTTTCAAAATGTGTTTGCATTTCGAAATGTCTGGTTTTTAATGTTTACTTTTTAATATCTGTTTTTGAAATCTCTGGTTTTTGAAGTGTATTTTTGTGATTTGTCGGTTTTTTTGAAGTGCACCCCTGGTTTTTTAATGTCTGTTTTTGAATTGTCTATTTTTTTAAATGTCTGGTTTATGAAAGTCGGGTTTTTGAAGGGTCTGTTTTATGATTTGTCTAGTTTTTGAGGTGCACCCGAAAAAATCAGGTATTTTATTATTTATGTTTTTCAACTTTGTCATGTCTTTTAATATTTGAGTGTACAGATCATACTTATTTATATATTATGAAATTCCTTTACCAAAAGACAAAGCTACATCTTTAAACAAACATCATAGTTATTACCAGTTTTGTTTGACTTATTTTCAGTTATGGAAACAGTAGTAACTCATAAAATCTAATGCAACCATGACCTATGTAGAAATACGTGTATTTCCAGATCGAACAAAAAAGTTTAAATTTAAAAAATATTTGTTTAGACGCCATTTTGAAATGTAACACAAACTAATTGAAAATATGTCAATGTATATTTTTGAAGTCAAACATGTGGGAATCAACACGTTTCTGATAGGTTAGAATGTAATCGTCGTAGTTGAAAATGAGTTCTAAAAAAAGTTTGCTAAAAAGCATTTTTTTTACGCAAAACGTCATTTTTCGAAAATTTTAGCAGCTTCATTCGAAAGAGCGACCTCAACAGTAGTTGGATGTGGACATCTCCATTTTTATAATATTTTTATTATATAATTAAAACGATGCTGAAATTCATGTGCGATTTGTACACATTTGAACTTCAAAAGATTAATTTAAACGTTTGAAGTACAAATTAATGGAAAGTAATTTTCATTACTGAAATTTCATCACAAATAGAATTTTGTATTTAACTTCTTCTGTATTCATCACTTGAATATTAATCAAGTCAAATTTATTAATATATATATTAATTAATTGTAAAATTACGAATAAAACAGGTAAATTAATGAATCAATTTTTCGAAGCATTGTCAAGCGAAAATCCAAAAATAATCCAAGGTACCTTTTCACAAAATCTCAGTCAACGTGTGGTTTAGGGTCCACTTATAGTATGAACATTGAAAATTTTAATTAATCCTCGGCACAACGGTAAACAAAGAGTGAGTCGAGGTTTATGGCCAGCGTGGACAACATCGCAGGGCACAGTACAATTACGTTGGTCGGTGAGCGTCACTCCACCATACCCATTAAACATTCATTTCGCGAATCCAACCAGCGATTTTACGATAATTACCAGAACTCTTTAGGCTTTCACCAACGCCCGATTTCCGGGGTCATCATCAACGTGATTACGGGATCTGTCATGGAGCTAAAATTCGACGAGCGTAGATGTCACCGAGGAATAAATTCATGTCAGCAACTCAAAATCAATACAAGCAAAAATACCTTACTGTCATTAATTGTCGGTCCAACGCTATTTTTAGAGTTTTTATACACGTGCCTATCATTTTTATATCATTATGTTTCTAATATCGTTACTGAACTGTAAACAATTATTTTTCGAAGCAATTTTTGAAAATGTGAAGAATGTTGACTGTGTTGACATAAAACGTTGATGAGATCGAGGTACCGTTACAACGGTCGCGTTTCTTTTCCATTAAGGTAATTCAAGCCAGTAATTTGCATGTACAATGTAATACGAATGCAATGCCAAGAAACAATAGAAGGTTACCGTGTTGCGTTAATCCGGAAATACAATCGGAACTCATAATCGAGCTACCGAACGGCGCAGAAGGGAAATACCAGTGGTATTCATCCGTGATATAGAGAAGTGAGGTTCAGCTGTGCAATCGTACAACCGCGTCCCTTCGTTAACTTGCTACGCATATTACTCGGGCTTAATTGAATTGTGGGCCAAAAAGCAAATCGGCCCTGTACGAACGAGGTATATGGCAAAAATGTAGTATATTATACCGTATTCAATAGTCTACTTAAGTTATGTTACGTCAGATATTAACGATGAAACGTAATTCCATATATTTGTTTACTGTGGAACTCAATTAAAGTTAAAAGATCCAATTTTGGTGGCAAATCTGCATTACGTCATTTCTTACAATGTAGAGTGAGATCACAAAAAATCTGCGATGTGCATAGTTTTTTTCATACTTATCGCGAGATACATGTTTTTAATTGTGGCTGAATTAGTTCATATGATGCCCTACCTTCTAGGCAGCCATCCTTAGTTGAAGAAAACATATATTTCAACAACTCGGGTTTGGGACGAAGAACCGGACAATTTGGAAGTTGCAAGTTTGAAAAACCTGCAGTTTCATGATGTTCAACGAACAACCGGACACTTCCCAAATGTGCGACAAAGAACCAGACATTTCGAAAGTTCCTACAATATAATAAATCGCTATAGCAAATTTTGAAATATCTGGTTCTTCGCGACAATATTGTCAAAAGTCCGGTTCGTAGTTTCAAATTCTAGAATGTCCGGTTCTTCATCTCACGTTTCAGATATCCGGTTCTTCGTACTAGCCATCGAGTCTGTAATACAAAGTAATATGAGTGAAAAATTTTCTCCTAGTGCCATGTATTTCGTAGGAGAATATTCGAGGAATCCCTATAATTGTAATAACGAAACAAATAACGAGATAATTTAAAATAAAGGAATCATTGTTCCGATAACATTAAATTCTTAACATGATGTTACAACGTTTTCTATTTCGAAATTGACAAGAAATTGATCCCTTTTTCCAATTCGGTTACATGCGCAATTTCCCTGTAAAATATTGAGAGGTTACGGATTTGACGACCCGAATGCCTCTATCGTTTTTTTCCAAGCCGGGACATTTGTGACTATCTGGGATGTGAGGGACGGCCTTTCAAAACGATGGGATATTAAAGCTACTGGAAGTTGCGGACCCATGAATAGCAAATGCACAATCTCTATAGGCACTTTTCCCACCCTTGGCCCTACGTGCGCCTAGTAGAAAACCACGCGAGGACGGCAGCCTCCACTAAAGTTTACGCAGCTCCCTCCGAAAGCGGTGAAAACTTTTAACTGGATACTTTACCTGCCTGACTACCAAGGTTTTCCTACTCACTCGTACATTTTATCGAAGAACAGCTTTGAAAGTTGTTTCAGTCTGAAATGTACCTATCTCTTAATGAGAGATTTCGCGCATTATGGATTCATATTTATCTATCGTCTTTTAAACTCCGAGTTTAAAAAAAATTGTGTTAATGGAGCTCAAAAGTATTGGTTGACAATGATCGAATAACCTCTACAAAAAAATGTAAGGAATAAAAACGATTTAAAATTTAATTTAAATAAAAAATTCGAAGTCCACCGTTAATCAAATTCATGGATCTTTGAAGTTCGCAAATAGCAATTGGAATTACTTGAAATGGCATTATATTTTGATCATTTGATTTAGTAATTTTAAATTTCCCACCCCCCCCCCCTCCAAAATGAAATTGTCTGAAAGCCAGGTTCTTTCTAATGAAACAAAATATACGATGAAAATTCAGATAATAACTCACACAACTTTATTGTTATGCATAATTATAAATCAGAACATCAAACTTGAGAAAAGTCATTGTAATTCAACATACTCACAGCCGACGAAAAATAAAACAACACGATTGCAAAGTAATGTCAAGCAGTTGTTTACGGCCTCGTTTGGACGGTGAGAGATCCTCGGGAGTGGCTTCGCCGATTTTCGGTTCCACAATCTCCACTCGGTCCGTAAAATTCCTAGGGCCGAAAAGTACTATTAGTGAAAAAATGCAACTGTATTGATTAATTAACATCGAAAATCGATCCAATAAAATTGAGAATATAATTGTACAATCATTCTTTCACTCTGAGAGTTCAATTTGTTTATACATGCATACCGTAATCTTTTTATTACTTCGACCCAGACTAAGTCTGGACGAAGTATTGAATTTGGTCACTTCGGGCAAAAAAATTACCATATAGTTTTTCATCAAATGTCGACGTTTCAGACCCTAAGGAACCCAAATCAACAATAAAAAAATTTTTGTCCGTGATCTTGTACGTACGTACAACCGTACGTCCCGTTTTTTTGTCTCGCGATAACTCACGAACCGATAAGCGTATCGACCTAAAGTTTTTTTTTAAAATGCGCGTCTTGGCATAACTTAGATCTGGTTACATTTTGGGCCAGATCCACCCGTCAATTACTAAAAAAAATTAGCCCCAATTAAGTTTCTTTGTAGTTTTTTGCATTTATTTTGAAAAATACAAATTTTATTAAAAAATGTTTTAAACAAAAAAGATAGAGCATGAAATTCTCTACAAAAAAGGTTTAATGCATTTTCTTCCTAAAGTCAACGATGATGCCATAAAAACTGGTTTAAAAGGTTTATGACTATTGTCTGAAAAAGTATTGAATTTGGTCATCGCGGCAAAAAAATTACCCTATTGTTTTTCATCAAATTTCGACGTTTCGACCCCCTACCCACCCCCCAGGGTAGTCTTTGCCAGCTCCTCGGGCGCGGTGACCCCCTACGGGAGCAAAGTTCATTTACGCCCTTGATACGAAAATAACTATTTCGATATATCTAAAAGATGTCTTATATATATCTATAAGATATCCGTCATAGATCTTTTCGACACTTTCTAGATATCTTGGACGAATTATATGTATATATATATATTGTATATATAATATCATAATAATACAGTTAGTAATTAGTAAAACACAGTAAACATGTAATATGCATCGAATAGTCTATTAGAATACAAGTGCATGAAGTAAGTGTTTTGCAACTTTTATTTATTAATACTTCGGCTGGCCTGTTGTCGGGGTCGAAGTTTTGAAAATGCTCATTTTCAATTTTCATACATATAAGAAACACTATATTGTTGTAACACATCTATCGAAGCCACTTGGACCTAAATATGATTGGAGCCCCAAATATCAATATAATTTTATAATGTAATTGATAACTGTTAGTAAACAAACGAGTGTTAAGGAATAGCCGACTTTCCACTGGGTCGAAGTTTCTGAGCTAGCGAAGCGAGCGAGGCACCATGCCAACACTAGTTTATTTTGAAAATAACTTATACAAAACTTAAAAGCAATAACAAAATTATATTATACCTTCTCTTGTCCACAGGATATCTCGAAAACTAGAGACAATTGCGAGATTTGGACTTCGGATTCGGGTTCAGAGCACCGAAATCCATCGGAAAAGTCTATTCTGGTCTCTGTGTACGAGATTCACTGAAATTTTATCGGTCTGTGTTATTTATCCTTCCCAACCATTTATTAGCTGCACCATATCCTCTGTATGTACTAGTATATGACTATAAAAATAATGTTTTGTTTTATTCACATAAAGCAGTAATGACAAATCAATATTATTATAAATGATTTGTATTCTCACTACTTCATGCAATTGAATATAAATTGATCCCCTATTATCCTTTCTCATTCCTTTTTACCTATTTTATACCACTTGTATCTTTATATATTACATTCTTTGCAAAAAATGCATCACTTGGTTTACGCGTTGCAGCAATTTACTAATTGAATATAAATTTTTCTCTTTTCGACAAATTTCATGGCTGAAGTGAATTAGCCCTAAAGTAACCCTTTGAATTATAACAACCCCGTGAAATTATTGAAAAGACTTTATTTTTCTGTATGTGTAAATTATCTTGTTATCAATTATATGATGAAAAACAAAAATACACCATTGACGAAACAATTTTTTTCGAATTTGAAATTTTTAACATTGGCTGTTCCGTCGGGACCGGAAAGCCACTAATGGCACAACCCCTTATCGAAACTATGTTCAATTAGTGATATAAGATACCGTTAGTCTCAATTTTTTAAGGTGAATTTCGTCTCAAAATCCTGGTGCTCTAAAGGTTAAACTTTGGAATAAGATAATCATAGCCCGAAGTTTTAAACATTGAAGCAATGTCTATAGGTCCATGTAGGTAGTTAGGGTGGTAATAGTTCGCATCTATTTTAGGATCCATCCTGTGAACAGGTGCTGCTTTTTTGTTTATATCTGCTATTATTTTCCATGCATAGATTTTAATCGATTAATACTGTTTTTGTCATGATGAATTTTATAAATAAACTGCATAGTTTCAACAAACACAGATATACTAAAATCGGCGTCACGACTAAATAACTTTGCAAAAATAATTTTGAAAAATAACTTCCGAAAAAGAACTTCAATAAAAATAACTTTGGGAATAAAGAACTTTGAGAAAAAATATCTTCATTTTTTTGTGGTTGGATTATGATAGTTTTCCCGGGGGGGGGGGGGGGGACTAACGTATAAAAATTGTTATAAATATTAATTTAAGGTGACATTTTTGCTTAAACTTTAATATCCTTACGATATTACAAAATTTATTTAAACTTGGCTCGGTTGTAATTTTATGTTCTTTACCTTTTTTTGAAATAATCTTACATAAATTCTTGCGAATATTGAAAAATAAGCGACATATATTTTAATTAAATATTTTTGTTAGTTGCTCTTGGATAAGTCGGAAACTAATAAACCAATCAGAATTACCTATTGAGATTACTTGGAAAGTTTTTAAAAGGTTTGAAAATGAGCTCTCGTATTTCAGAATATCTTTAACCTACAAGCTAGGTAATTACAAAAAACGACAATTTCGCAGTTTTTATGATGCTAAAAAATGCGCAGTTGTAACAAAATAACTTTGGAAAATAATATCTTCTCATTGGTGGGGCATAAGCCGTATTTAATTTTTTAAAAACCGTCCCACGTTACATCATTTCATTAAGTTAACCTTTTTTCAGGCCTCTCAAGTCCCGTTGAAAAGGTTTCAAAGGTCAAAGTGACTGGACTAATATCTATTTTAACAGCATACTACTGCGACTAAGAATAAAATGCTTATGATGTTTGACTTGTAGTTAATGGCTTCACCAGTTCAGTGGTATTATAGTGGGTACACGTCTAATCAACACAAAGAAAACATTTTCAAACTCAACATTTAACAAACTCAAAATTTTCAATCTCTATATTTGACAAACTCAACATTTTCGAACTCAACATTTGGCTAAATTAACAAATAATATAAATAATATAAAAAATTATTAAATTATTAAAATGTCATGTACATTCAACACAATCCTGTTACAATAACACATGCCGTTCAACAACATATGTATCGTTATCTAACCTAACCTGACATAACCTAAACTAGCCTAACCTGACCAAACGGAAATACTAATTTAATGGAATATTTCTGTGGACAAGCGCACAATATTCATTAAATTCTTGAATACAAATTGTTATAATTCATTTGTATTGTTGACATTTATAAATACAGATTTAAGTTTTATTTTATTTTTCGATTAATGTTATTATACTTCATTTTCAAAATACCATACAATTCAATAAACTAAAATTAATGTTGAGTTTGTTAAATGTTGAAATTGCAAATGTCAACATTTCATAATGTTGATTAGACCTGTTAACATTATAGTATATATTCGCGTATCCTAAAAAACTTTGTATTTTACAAAGTTACTAAATTCACAATGGGGAACATAATGTGGCTGCTAATATGACAACTCAAAATTGATATCAGATTATACCTTCCATACCTGTGAATGAATTTGAACAAAACTTGTTATGTCGTTGTGTTTTGGATTCGCTGAATTCGAATCTAAATTTAAAACTGAGTATAACAATGATATCTGTAACCCCAAAAATCTCAAACAGAATTTATTGTTCACTTCAAAAGATAAATGAATTTGTCATCCTCGACCCTTACTTTCACTCCCGTAGGGAGTTCAAAAGCATGTTTGTGAATGAATTCAGCAACCTAAAAAACAACTAGTAACAGATATTGGTGCATTTTAGTTAACAACTCTCGCTTACCACTTTTGGCATGAAACTTGGAAAAAAGTCTACCACTTAACCTGTCAATAATTTTGAATTTTTATGTGGTATATCGTGAAGTTTAATGTAAAATCATTAACAGTTTTTATTATTGAGCACAAGATGATCTACGTATGAATTCGAAATAAAATGTTTGTTGTGTGCAAATTCAATTATTTTCCATGATAACGAATGTGTTTCGGTGATCTTTTTGATCGAGGGGTCTTAAGAATAAGAAATTTGAACTCCTTGCAGCATAATTCTTAATCGCATAAAAATTTCAACTAATTTAAAGAATTACCTTTTAAGGATAAAATACAGCGTCTCCGGCAGGCACCATATGTTCATATTTTGAACACATCTTTTCCACCTTCATCCGAGTAATGTATCGCGTAGATGGGGTAACATCTAAAAGATTCCATGATGCATCGTCATTTTACAATCGCTCTTTCGTTGTGCACTGTCTACCCATCCTATTCTATGCGGGCACAGGGTGCTTACTCTCGCCCGATATACACTCTCATGCAAGTCAAATGTCGTTAACGCATTCGTATGTATGCAAATGCCTGAAGACCTCTCGCGCGCTTGGAATAACTTTCCGAGTGAGATGTGCGTGTTGCCTCTTCCTGCACGTGAGTGAATACACATGTATACGACTTTTGGTGAGTGGTTACGGACCGCAATGCTGAATTTCCATAATTCACACCGTTGTCTCCCCTACTCTTTCCCACGCCCTACAGTATCAATGCATCTGTATATCTAACTAGTTGTCTATTTTTACAAATTTTTTTATCAATTTTTGCGTCGTTTTAGTCAGTACGTTGTAGGGGGATGCGTCAGTAACTGTCAATAATTGTTTTAAGGCAGATCCCAGTTCACCGTTGGTTTGTCGCAATCATTTAATTAATCATTTAATTTAATGCAATTTATTTACGTTCAGTGGTAAATTAATTGCAACAGCCCAGTGTAAACAATTATTCCGACAATATAACGCTATATATCCTTCCATCCATGCCTCGTTAACTACATCAATCACCTTGCAGATGCAATTAACTGATTTGCGATTATACGGAAAGGTTCGCTAGTGGCAGCATCGTGTTGAGATGTAGTATTGATGTTCCACACTAAACGATGGAAAAGGATTTGTTATGGTTATTAAACATTTGTTCTTCTAGTAAATTGGATTTATTAATAAATAACCACAACACATTAGGATCTCATTAGAAATACGCATACAGCACATTACCCTGAAGATATCCTCGAGATCTTCTCAAGAGTTGTCCAAATTTCCTCTTTTATCGTCGACAGAAGGGAAATGTCTATAACACAACGAAAGCATCCAGAGTAGAAACTTTGATACGATCCTGATCAGGTCCCGTTTAGGCTGCCTGAATATATTTCATATATAAGGTGGCAATCAGGCTATACTATCAGGGCCTGATCGAGAACGTAATGATTTTATTGGTCCGGGCCGGATCAGACAGGCTGATTTGCATCCTGGACAGGGCCTGATCCAGAAACGGTAAGCCACACTATCAGGGGCGCCTGATTGCTACCTGAGCAGGGCCTAATCCGGAAGTGGTAAGGCACACTGTCAGGCGCGCCTGATTACTACCTGTGCAGGGGCTGATCGATTTTCAGGCATCCTGGAAAGATTTTTGCTTGGGATGGAGGAAAAACCGCACACAGAAAACTTGATTATTCATTCTTAAAGCGATATCGCGAAAATTAATTTGGACCACTTCGATCGTAGATCCTACACCTCCTGATTCAATATAATTAGTATATCATAGCTACAACCTTTCTAACTTTTTTTGCTGAAAACAATGGCGATGTCAGAATTTTCCTGTCATGTCGCATTTTTGAGATAAGTGAGAAGAAAAGAGGCGTTAATTCTCTTTTGTAACAAGAAATTCGCAATGGAGCCAAAACGCACATTTAATGCTGCTTTTCTGGACACTGCGTCATGATAGGAACATTTGGGCAGCGCCATCGTTTCCAGTATGAAAATGATGCTGCGGTTGTCGGAAGAAAAATTTTCTTTTGCTTTATAGTCAATGGAAATTGTACTAGAAACGCCAATTTTGATACCTATAACTTCATTTTTTCAGAAATCTTAGATGATTGGAGAATTCTACGAACGCCATGTCTTTTTCAGTCTTTTTTTTTTCTTTTTCTATTCCTTTCCTTTTTCTTTTCTTTTAAAAAATTGCATCTTTTTCACGTAGAGCAGTGAATGAATATGAAAATATATAGAACTTGAAATACGCAATCTGATTGAGACACAAGAAAGTGAAGAAAGGCCCAGTGACCAGGCGTTACAATGTAATTAAGATCCGCAACTCGGCTGAAAGCGTTGCATTTTCCACTGTGCTAATTATACGGTCTTTTGCGATTCCTGTATATTTAACAGTCGGCCAGGAGGGTTGGTTGCTGAGTAATAAATTCCGAGCTAGAAACGGCCAAATGCCGCAACTAGCAGACCGACGACGACGGTACGGCGGTGTGAGTAACGAAGAAGAATATCGCGGGCCGTGAATACAACCGTCGTATACTTTGCACCACGTCGTATGCATGGGCTTCTTTCACGTGAAAGCTTCTCAGAGCAAGCCAAGGAGCATATATAACAAAAATAATACCGCAAATGGCGAGGGAGCCAAAGAAATATCCATTTTGTCCCATCCACACGAAGTTCATTTCTTTTCCTCAGACCTTCATTAAGTGTCACCGCTTTTCCCTCTTGTCACTTAGGATGGATTGTTTAAAATGAAGGAATCCAACCGACATTAGTTCTTTCAGATTATCCTGATCCCAGACATTCTTTACTAAGCGGTTAGTCTTGAGCCGCAACCTGGATTTGTAACGATATTATATGAATCGCTTATGAATCATAAGATGAATATATACCTGATTTAATTGACCGATAGATTTTTGAGTACACAGCAAAAATAAAAATCGAATATGACGTTTCGGTTATGATAATGGCGATCTTCAAAAATATTTTATATCGATAAATTTGTAATCCTACACTAAATGAGATTTTAGTAGAAATAGTCCAATACGGTCTAATTCAAATAAGTAAGCGCAGAAAACAGTTATGATCTCCTTTACCAGGAAACAGAAAATGGGAAACTGTAAACTGCCAATGCTATGTAGCAAAATCATCCCAATGGAAAAATGTGGCAAAAACCTTGGAATCATTCTGGCCAGAAGCCTGACCTGGAGTATATACTTAGACTGTGCTTCATGTAAAGTAACAAAAGTCCTTGCGATTACTATGTGCATGATAGGGGTAACAAGTAGGGACTCCAACAGGCCGTGACATTGTAGATATATGAGACCATAATTGGACCAATAGTCACTTATGCAGCAATGGTATGGATAGACAAAACCCTTCAAATAATTTGCATAAAAAAATTAACCAGCATTCAAGGTTGATAACTCGGTTGATAACTGGAGCCTTAAACTCAACTCCAACAATCGCCCTAGAAGCACTACTAAATATGCTACTACTCCACGTACAGGTAAGAAATGAGGCAAGAAGTGCGATATACAGAGTGCACAATGGAGAGAGGAAAAACTGATTATCCACGACATATAACAACTTCAAAAGGAAAACCTTTCGGAATCCGATCATGGATATGCCCAGTGACGACATTAAACCAGAACTTGAAGAAACCAAGCTCCTTAAAGTCGAGCCACCAGGTAGTGATCGACCAATGACGGAAGAGACCGATCTGACAAGAAACAAGAAGACAATTCACTGACAGGACATAAATGTTGTTGAAAGTTTATAATAACTTTTCAAGTGTTAAATTATAACGTTACATACAGAATGTAATCCTTCACATAATCTTACGCTAACGTTACGATAACGTGAGAATCATTGACCACATTTATTAAACGAAAAGAAATGGATGTTACCTGATAACATACTGATAATATCTGATTACAACTGATGGTATCCAGTATCATCAGTATGTTATCGGATAGAATATTTTTCTCTGTGTGTATATAGTGTCTACGGGATAATTTTAAATTAAGGTTGCGTAATCAGCCTATAAGATGTATATTGTACGTTTAAGGTCAATATTGTATGTATATGCCACCATGTATTATTCACTGAAAGTAGTATATGATGAAAAGAGTATGTACACTTTACACACCTCATCGAGTTGCATTTTCTGTTTAAGCACTTTTACGCGCAAAAAGTAATATCAAGTGCATAAAATTTACTTTACGCGCGAATGTACTTTACGCATCAACATTTTTCTACTTTAAAATAATTTTAAAGAAATAAAAAATCGTAACAGCGGCTTTTCAAGTTTTTTTTAGTTTCAAAACGACTTAAAAATGCTGAAAAAAAATCATTTTTAAAACGACCAGAAACATGTCTTTGAACTTTTTCACATTTTCTGATGCACACTCATTCCCTATTTTTCGAGTTTCTTATTTTCAAAATGAGACAAAAATCTGACAAAATTCAAGCATCTCATTTGAGACTGATACAGATCAATAAAAACGGGGAAAACGTTTTTTTAGTTTTGAGCGTCTTCTGTCGTAAGAAATAATTATTGAAAAAATGTATTTTTGAATATATAGGAAAAATATGCATTTTATGATATTTTGTTGTTTATATTACTTTTGAAATGCTCTGAAAAAATCAGATGGCATCATATCAGCTTCATATTGCGGCTCGTTTATTGTTAAAATAAGTTTCTCAATTATTTCAAACAACATTTTTTATTTTTTAATGCCTTTTTGATAGCTTATAATCTATAGCCTTTTGAAGATTTGATGGATAATAATTGAAATAGTAATCGAATAAGGAACCTATTGTTGCCATGAAAATTGAGCAAAATAAGTTTACACAGAAATAAAACTATGCATGGCGGTTCCTCTGTTACTGGAGTTGATAAAATTGAGGCGGATTTGAAGGCTTTTCGAGATGTAGTTAAAACACTTTGCATTGAAGATGGTGCGATAGCACTGTCATTTTTCCTCTACATCAATAGATTGATTACTTTACGTGTTTCGGCGATTTTCAAGTTGCAATACCTTTCCAAACTTCTAGTAGATCCTTCAAGAACATTTTATATTTAATTTAGTCCAGTAATCTTCAATATCAATTCTCCATTAAATCTGTTTATGGTCGTAATCACGAGATATTTGTTCATTAGAAATGCACAATTGAACATAGCATTTGCCTGTTATGAGCGGGAAATGCGAGATGGCTCTGTATTCAATCCTAGGGTAAATATATGCAACTCTATACCATTGCGTAATGTGAATAAAGGAGAGGAAAATCAATCAAGCAACGCTTTGAACAGATCAATCTGAATTGAGACTATTAAAGGATCCATATTCCATATTGGAAAAAATATATGCTTTATACTGGCAAGGTAATATTTAAAAAACTGCCTCCTTTTAATATTATAGTTAATGTTAAAAATCGCGTTCAATGTTGCTTCAAATATTTAACACAATTTTGGAATTAACATAAGAATCAATTAAATTTTTGAGCCGAATATTCGAGAACATAAAAGAATATCAAATCTAAAACCATAAAACCATATATGCCATTTAATCAGTAGAATCTCAACATGAAAAAAAAATTTACCTTATAAAACATACATTTAAAAATGAAATGCTGAGGTACCAATTACACGGTGCTTTAAAATGAAACTTAAAATTGGCGAAAATGATTAAAAATTGAATTATTGTCAGAAATGAATATTTCTCTTATCGTTAATTCCCATCCAATGTCCAACCGAACCATCTTACTATTCTTATAATGATCTTTATCAAGTTAAAAAGTGATTTTCATAGTTTAGTAACCTTTAAATATGTCTCTATTCGTAGACATTGTTATAATTACTGCTAGTCTCCTTATTTTAGCATCTACGGTATTATTATTAAAAAACAACTATTCAAGCATCAAATACGTGAAAATGAGTATGGAACACCCCCAAATATTTAAATACCAATAATGGCTCCGTTTTTTAAGAAATGTGACACCATCAAGCAAATATTTGCTTACTTCCAACAGATAAATGTTTGTATACACAATTCACTATGTAACGAGTTCGACCTTAAAGGAATCGTTTAAAAAGTTCGTTTCCACATCGTAATATATTATTCTGGGTCTCTTGCAAGATAAATAATAGTCTCAGAGTTTTAATTATTGCTATTGTTCTTCGATGTACGAAGAAACGCGCATCTGAAGATTTAATTATGCAAATCACTGGATCTCGCTAGTTAGAATCAATATTTGCCAGACTTCGTAGATGGGCTCAGAAGCAACGGGGCTCCGGAGAATTCCCGCCGAGGAACTCATAAGAGCGAGGGATTCATTTGCTTCGGCAAATAAAAATTTCAACCTCAGAAAATGCCTTTCAACCAACACTCCCTGCCATGGCGAGTAAGCCTTCTCAATGCGTCTTTGTTGAATTTTAACTTCAGACCTTACTTTAACGTTGCTTAGTTCTTATAGTATTAATCTAAATTTGTTTAATTAATTCGCTGAATCCAGAACAATTGTTATACAATAAATTTAAATTAAATAGTTTACATATTATATATTGTTCAATAGATGTCATGTTTCTAGAATGCCCAGGGATAAGGTATCGCAGGATTTATGTGAAACCTCCGAAAGTTTAACCCCCCAAGAATTTATGGTGCCGCTCGAAAAACCGACAAATCAAAAAGCCGACCGGTCAAAAAACTGACAGTCGAAAAACCGATAATCGAAAAACCATCAGTCAAAATAACAACACAAAAATGATAGTCCGCTTGTCGATGTGTCTATTTTTCTATTTTTGTGACTGTCGGCTGTATGACTGCCGGTTTTTTACCTGTCGGCTTTTCAATTCGTCGGTTTTTCGACCCGCAGCCAGAATTTGCTTCATATATAAAGAATTTTTCATATAATACACTTTAAATTAGAAATGTTAGAAATACAACAACGTTTATTAACTCTTTTGTACGGTGGTTTATATCTGATTCTTCTGTGCCTTAATTTTTCCTTTCTCTGTATCTTCTGTCAGATGGATGTAAAAATAAAACATTTTATATATCCCAAAAGAATAAAAGCAGGTACACTAACTTCAGCTCAGTATCTCTAGTAAAACAACTTTTCTTTTATTTAGGATATATATACCTTTTGTAGTATTTTTATGTATGCTCTATCGAATTCCATCGAGAAAATAGCTAAATCCAGATTATTTCCTAAATAATTTTGCAAAATAATATAAAAATGACATTCCTTTTAAGCTTTTTCTCAATTTTTCAAGATTTTTCCAACTTAAACGAGTTGGCAGTGAATTGCACACTTAAAACATGATGTCGTTTAATGAACACGAATAATATTCTTGTGGATTATTTTTCTGAAGCTATGGCCAATTCAAAATGGCTAACAGCAAAGAATCAAATTTTTTCAAAATTTCGTTGAAATAGACGTGAAATTCAGCTCTCTTTCTCCAATAAAAAGATATTTTCAGATTTCTAAAGATATCTTTTCTACTATTTTCAAGGATGCTCTATCAATTCTCGTCGAGAAAATAGCAAAAACACGATTATTTTCTCAATATGTTTAGCTGTAGTCAATTATTTTCATGCACAAAATTCCATCAAAGCTGTAATATTGCGTTTAAGAATATTCATAATTGTTACATTGTACTTCGCCTGTAGGGGAATATTTTGTATTAACCGGTCGATAAAAAGACAGAGAGAGAGAAATGGAACAGTAGAGATGGAACATAGGTGTCGCGAATGTTATAAGGGGCAGTGCTTTTGCCAAAAGAAAAGTGACAACGTGGTAATTGAGAACTAATCGGCGACAATCAAGGCGAGATTGGCAACAGGAGGGGGCAGTTCGCTATTAAACACCGAAGGGTACACACGTCCGAGTAAAGTTACAGTTTTGGATCGACGCCTCATGGCTGCTATCACGGAATCGGCATTTTCACCCGCTCAACTTCATTTGAACGATATTTTATCTTGGTCCAATTGTGAGTAACCTTCAGAGGACAACGGAGAAAAGCAGATGCTGTATTATTTGTACCAGGCTCTTACATCCGGGGACTTTGACTGCACCATTTTGTAGTCAAAGTCACGTGGTGAGTTATAAATTTCATAATTTCATCTGACGCACCGGTGCTTCGACGAACGTGACCGACCACGTTTTAATAATTGCGAATGCAAATACTGCTGGGAGAAACTTATGTGTCTAGTGTGGTGTCAACGGGGGTACGCGTTGCTGCTCCACAACCTACAACGTGCAATTTGGTGATCGGCCATTGACGATGCCACGTGGCCTTAGTGTCCATAGGCAAGAACTTCAACCAAAAAGGAACATTTCCTGTTTGACGCAGTGAAGATTGGCCATCCCGTCATTATTTAACATTTTTAAAGGACATCCAGCTAAGTTTTATGTATGTGTGTTCCATCTTTCTCGCGCGCGTGTTATTCGTGTTTTTGGTCGCGCAATAATAATTTCATTTTTATGAGTTCTTCATTTCGGAAGATTGCGTTATTTTCTATTATTTATGACTATGTTCGAAAGTGCAATTCTGTTTAGAATCATAATGTTTATTCGGAAATTCAAGATAAAGTCATTAAGATGCGAAATAGATTTTATTTATTAAATTATCGAACCTCTGCATGAGCCCATTTCTATTGTTTTTTGAATATGAATGTTTATTTTATAAATCCAAAGTTTTAGTGATATAAATTAAACTAAAAAAATACAGGAATCAAGATAATATAAACCATCATGTTTACAAATATTACAAAGCGTAATAAATAAAATAATTATATTATTTATATAATATTATATTTATTTTTGTTACCTTTATCCCGTTATTTTATAAGACATTTTCATCATTTATCACTTGACATAAATAAGAAGCATAGGAAATATCTGACAATGACTATCGATAAATAAAACAAAATCAAGATTCAACATGTACGAAGTTTCCACAGTTCAGCTTTTTTTGTGGAACAGGAATGAATCCCATGCATGTACTGCTGGAATAGAAACAGTGGCCGGTTCATTGTCAACGTCAAACATGTTTTGAATGAAAAATCAATATGATTGAAAGCTATGCCGAATTTTGCATATAGGCGGAACACAATTGTACATTCAATTGTTCCAATAGAGATATATTTGCGCATTCCTTTTAAATATTGCTATGCATAGCAATATTGGACTATATATGTTCAATAGCAGAAGGGCGAAATTTTTTGTTTTATGAAATTGAGTGTAAGATTAATACGAAGTTTATTGGAAATGCAGTATGAGATGATGATAGCATACCGTGGGATGCTTCAAAAGAATTTGTTAGAAATTTTCAGAACCTTATAAAATAAAAATGGGAACGATTTTTGAAAAATTTTTGGAAAATAACTTTTGCAGTTTGATTTGTCTCCACGATTAATTTTACGCCCTTCGATGGTGCATTCGTTATTCGATTCCATAACGCTTATAGACATTGCGAACGTCGTTGGCAAAGTGCGCAGTAATTGTTACATCGCATGTCTGACCCTTAAAGCGGCGCTAGCAGTAGGAGAACTCAAATCGCCTGAGTGTGATTTATTGCAACCAACGAAGCACTAGTTCCGTGTTACTGCGATTCAATTACATCGTTTTTTTTCCTTAGGTGCCCCATTCTTTCGTTATTATGCAAATATAATTTGTTGGAATTTTTGCAAAATATTGATTTCTTTAAATTGGCATTGTCTTGTATTTTATCCTTAATAGAATTTTAACATCTGTTTAAAGTAGAATACTCAGGAAATCATATGACTACTAAATTTCAAAACTCGAGAAATCACAAGTGATTTAATTTTAAAGTGTAGAATATTTTTGAATTATGCATTTAATTAAACTCCCATTAGCAGTTGTCAATTATTTTGTGTTTCTTTTGTAGCTAAGTATTAAACAAACTGTTTAATAAATTATTACAAAATAAGTAAAATTGTAGAAATTCCAAAAAGAATTATCTACATGACGAAATTTTCTAATATATAAAAGTACTAAGATCTAAAAATAGAAATCATAGAACCGGACCAATTAAACTCATTCGGAAACTCTTTTAAGTGTATGGATATTTTTATATTTTGGACAATTTTAACATTTTTATCTGAAATATTGTACCCCCCATTCTGAAGTTTTAAAACAAGACCCAAAAAGCCGACAGGTCTAAAAACCGATAGCCATAAAATCGACCGTCGAAAAGCCGACGGGTAAAAAAACCGACAACTCAAAAAGCTGACAGGCCAAAACACGACAGTCAAATAACCGACAATCGAAAAACCGACACTTCAAAAAATAATAGTCCGCTCGTCGATGTGTGTATTTTTGTATGCGTCGGCTTTTTGACTGTAGGTTTTTTTACCCGTCGGCTTTTTGATTTGTCGGGTTTTCGACCCGCACCCCTCCAATCGACATTTTTTGAATCGTAATCAGCGGTATATATAAGATAGCCCAAAATAGGTATAATTTGTTGATGAGAAAAGTATGTTTTTTAATCAGTCAGCAAAATTCATCTGAAACTGTTGGCATTGCTTACAAAATAAGCATACAACGTCATCTGGTATATATATCTACCTATCAACGTATGTAAATGTATAAAATATACTCAATATTGAAGATTTTTACAATATTATGGCCCGAAATTTGAATGTTTTTGATATTTGTCGATTAATAACCGCAAAAAACGATTGTTGAATTTATATGATCCACACTTTTCCATTCTTTAATGTACTATGCAATTAAAATTTATTTCTGACCTAACAAATCCATATTTTACTTATTTAAACTCATATTTTTTGAGCTGAATATCCAAACTTTAGTGATTGTGAATGGAACCACTATAGTGAATGAGTGAATATTTTACAATCTACATGCAAGTTTTCGCTCCATACGGAGTAAGTTTTCACTTGAGTTTTTTTACCACACACGAAAAAAATAGTTAGTTACGCTAACAACTTGAAGGTAGTAAGCGCAAAAGTAGTGAATCTACCAAAAAATATACTAATCCCAACAAACGAATGCTTGTCACTGCAAATAATTGCAAATTGTTACATCAACCACCAAAACTGGTAAATCACGTGCCTTACTACTTTAGTTACGTAAGATTACTATTATTCACAGCATCGAAACACTTTTCAAAGCTATTTTTTTAACCCAATTAAAAAATGGATGGAGAAGGAGTTGCATAATAAATCATAATATACCGCCGCGGAGTTTTTATTTGACTAGGAACAGTACATAAGTTCAAACTGTGAAAGTGAAAGACGCATATCAAGACGCAATAAATGCAGTTTTAAAATAAATATTAAACGTAGGTGTCGGATGCCTACTTCGTATTTAATGGTTATGTACGACTTTTAGAATTTCATTTTCAATCATTAATTATCGATAGTATAACATAGCATAACATTACTCTTGATAAATATTAGGTCCATTTTAATATTATATGTAAAATATGAAGCTAGCTGCAAAAATACAGTGATATAACATTTTAAATTAGTAAGAATAACAGTTAGTAAATCGAAATAAAAAAGTAGACGTTCTGGCTAAGAAAAGAAGTTAGCCTTACAATTAAAAATAGTGACAGTGGTAACTAACCTGAAATGTCAACCAAACAGTCTGGCACAATATTTACTTCTGTTTTTAGTTGGCGTGACCACTTTTCTTGTTGGCCTTACAAACTATTTTTTACAAAGTGTCTTAATTGTCACTGTATAAAGAATAACTGTTCACTACACAAAATTTAGAGATAAAGGTTATGTCGATCGTACGTAGTGATTTTGTAAACTATGAAACCCAAATATCGTTTGACAAGAGAATCCCCCAATAGACCGAAAACTAGAAGCGTGGTGGACGATGTTGTAGTGTATATATACAGCGGTGATATGAAAGGGCAAAAGCTGTTGTGGCATATCTCATCGAGAGCAGTAATTAACGGTAATTGGTAACATCCCTTGCACATTGCTTGGGCATCGAAACTGGTTAGAGGCTTCCCATTGCCGTATCGTGCCGCATGTGATTGAGGAAATAGGCGTGGGGTGTGACGATGAAGGGCTGAAATTATCCTTCACGTTTTATACACTGCACCCCGGATCCGATAGTTAGCATCGAATATTCCACCCTTTGATAACTTGTCCTAAATGAGCATGGGACACTATATATAAGGTGGTTATCATTTGCTAGTGTAATGATTAAACCGTTTCCAGATATTCAAGTCAATTTAGAACGTTTTCAGTTGGAAAACGTCAACTTCAATCAAGAAGATTGTATTTTTACATCATCAAGCACGGACAATGATTTGGTTGGGGCACGGATTGGATTGGATGGTGAAACAAACAAATATATGGACCAATAACATACTCACAATAAAAATTAATAGCTAAATCAATTTCGAAAATGGAGATTTCCATAACTACAATAACATTAAGCATGGACCAGACAATCAATGTGTCCTGTAATACTAATGAATTAACTATACAAAGAGTGAAGCCACCGTAAAATGTTAAACTGTTTTTGTGCAAAAGATACTTCAGAGTTTCAAAAATATACCAAAAGTGAGAATCCAGAAAAAAACTTTCCATTCTGTGGCGACTTCTTTCAGATATTTCCCAAAAGTACGAGTATAATCAACTTTAAAAGCGTTCTTCTCGAAATCATTTATCGATGAAATGAGATTGGCAGTAAATTAAAAATACCTCTGCCTACCAAGAAAGGCATCTAAGGCTGAAACTGAACATCTTTAAATTGATCGAAGATTAAATAATATTATAAAGGAAATCGTTAAAATACCAACCATTCTATTATTAAAGCAAGTAATTCCTTAGTACCTTATATTGAAACCGTGCAATGAAAATGTGGATTTAACATAAGCTTGGTGCTAAATGATCGAAACTTCCAACCGAATCTTATGTCATTCTCATACAATCTAATTCGAAAGCATTGAAACTTTCCTAATTTTTAAGCGAAATTATTTTTAGACACATTTGTAACTAAATCTAAGGTTGCGGTAAAACGACACTATGTCCAACAAAAATAAATATGTCGGATTCTGCAATGCAACAAAATGGTTGAAATAGAAAGATAAAAGGAAAGAACGAAAAATAACCAAAGATCCAAATAAATGGAAATTCTGAATTCCGCATAGCCCTGAAGGAAATTGAGAGAAGAAGGCGGGAATAAATTAAACTTCCAAGGGAAACTATATCTAAGGCTGAGGTTGAAGCAGTTTTAATCTATGTCCAGGTGGCAAGGGAAACAAATCGCAGCCTTATCGCTGCCTGCAAAGCAGATAACAACTTTTCTCTCAACGCGTTTCACGTTCTGCATTGCTTTTCTCTCACACCTCACAGTTTCACTTTTGTTGCTTCTCTGTCGCACTTCTATGTGCAATCGTGCAGGTCCTGGTAAAGCGTGGACGCGCCGATTAAACTTGTGAAAACTGTTTGCATGAATGGTCGGTGCGCTTTCGGCGAGGCACGCATGAAGTTTCCTCCTCTGAAAACTGTTACGTGGACTGACATTGGAAACGTTCCTAGATAACATTTTGAATTTCGTATATAAAACGTTTTCCCGAAAAGTTTCGTCGCGTGAGATTTTATTATGTATTTTATTAAATTTGCGAAATGTCAACAAAAAAGGGATCGTTTAGAAGAAAGATAAATTGAATATATCACTCTAGACTGAAAAAATTCCCTCTGGCTTTAATGATTTTTCCGTGGCCGATTAAACAATCCGCCAAGATCCCCACTGTGATTAAATATTTAATACGCATGGTATTTATAGTGATGCGTAAAGTGCTGCTTTACACATTTTTTTTCTTTTTCAACTGTACTTTATGTACACTTACAAAAAATAGATTGTGCCGTTTTACGGATGAATGATATACCATTACCATATGTGTTATATGAGGTTGTACAAATTTTGATTTTACACACTTATTCAATAGTGCAAACAGTTCTTCACTTTTACGCTCTGCACACATGAAGCTCTATAGTTCAAAGCAGTAGTGTAGTAGTAGTGCTTTCATGTCAAGGGCGCAAACGAATTCATTGCAAGGAGGAGGATGTTCATAGTCCGGCGCGGGCGGAAAGAAATGCTCGATCGCCCTTTGCACATGAACACTACCGGCATTACGCTGCCCAAGGGCAAATTTTGCCTTTCCGACTGCTCAACCGAAATGCAAATCACTTACCTATTTATATAAAAAAATTCTATTAACTAAGTATAATAAAACGGACATTAAATAACTTTTTGGTACATCAATATATTACTTATCCTCTGCAACGTTTCTGAGTTTGCAATTTGGACATAAAGAATTAAGATCTATATTATATATTATTTACACATCTAGAAACCTCAAGTCAACTAAAAATGCACTTAATACTTTATGCGTTTCGCTATTCATTGGTTGGTTGTGTAATTGTTAGAAATCGGTGCTTACATTCAAAGGTTACATTCCTGCAATATTAGCTAAGTACTACTAAATAGTCACATTCCAGCTTTAGTATTATAAGTAGTTTAATTAGTCGTTTCAAGCGCTTGTATGTAAGAGAATCGTGACGAAGGTAAGACTGTCGAGCATATAATTTTCGAGAAAATGAATTAACCGTTAGTTACAAATCACGGTACAAGGAATCCGTCGAATTAAAACCACTCGGCATCTGTACCGGCTTGAATTAGTGTACGGTACGAGAGCCTCCAAAGCACTTGCGACTTGGAAAGATTGAAATTTCCAGAAATTTACGCATTTCGTGACGGCTTGGATGTATAAAAGGGACGCTTATTTGACTGTAAACTTTCCAGACATTTGAACGATGAATATTATATTAACTAACAAATTATGTAACACAACACTATAATTCCTAATAGCTAAAATCATCTGTAGTATAGAATTTTTTCAAACTCGTTGGTTAGGAGAAAATAATGTGCTAAGTAATTCTAAATAAGACCTAGCATTGATATTTCTGTTATAAAGTTTATTTTGAATAACACAGGACCACAAAACAAAATTGTTTCGAGATCACTTGAATCAGCAATAGTCTTCTAGATTTTTGGTTGCTGAAAACGAATCCGTTATTCAATTTGGCCCATCACGACAGGATTTTAAGATATCTGACGCGAAGAATATTAAAAAATATACTTTTTGGAAATTTAAGGTTAGGATATGTGAAGAATCTGAAACGTTTAGTTAACTTGGACAAAGAATTCTTTTTCAGCGAATAAAAATATTTAAGATCCTCGACTTCTGATTCAAGTTGTGTCAAATAAAAAAGTTTTGTGGTCTTGTGTTTTATATGTCGAGAATTAACTTCAGTGGTTAATTACACAGGACCGCAAAACAATTTTTTGAGGAGGTAACTTGAATCAGAAGTGGAGGATCTTAAATGGCCAAAAAGTATATTTTTTAATATTTATTGGATCAGATATCTTAAAATCCTGACGCGATGGGCCAAATCGAATAACGGATTCATTTTCAGCAACCAAAAATCTATAAGAATATTTCTGATTCAAGTGATCTCGAAACAAATTTTTTGTGGTCAATTCTCCGTCATTCCTCAGCAGATTTATTACAAATTTTATCACTGGTCGTGCATATTATATAAAATTATCCTTATAGAGCCAGAAATATCAAAAACTGGAAAGATTATTTCTTATACAGTTCCTCTGTTTGCTGCTTCATAATTATGATGCTGAAACTAGTCCACCTCAGAATGTTGTCCTGGAAATATAAGAGATTTTTCCTGGCTGTAGTCTTTCGTTTTATTTCTTTTGTGTGATTTTTCGATCTCGTGAACGTTTAGATCATCCTAGAAAAAACTGCTGCAAAAGTATATACTAGCCTGCAGTTTGATTATTAACGACAGGGTGTAGGAAAATCCCAATGTAATGTGTCAATCGACTTAGAACGACGTGAAATAGCAAAATAGGGTCGTTAAAGGAAAAAATTAAATACTTATTTGGACAAAGTTTGTGACAATCATTTTTTATTCCAATGACGAACCTAGTTTTTGTATATAAATTGAACCAATCCGGATAGTATTCGTAATAATTCTTCTAAAAACAATTTCTATTTTCATTAACCACCTGATTGTTGGAAGAACAAAAGTTTATAAACTCCATTTTCATCATGTCTAATGACCACAAATATCAAATTAGTTAAACATTACGATAATAAATTAGGTAGAAAATACATATTACTAATTGTTAGTCAATATTGACTCGAGATACCAAGCGTGCTAATTTGCAGGATCCCTCTGATTTTCTTTCTACCCCAGCACATTGTCCACGAAGGGTTCTATAAATTTGACACGGACCTCCGCCACTCCCAACAGAATTTGTACTAATTTCTGACTAAGTCTAAGTCGGAATAGACCATTAACACCCAGAATGAAGGTTGGAGACGTTCGAATACCCACGTCAAGGCATTGGTTCTGAACAAGAAGCCGCCAGAGAGTGAGACTAGATGTAAAGGGTGTCGCGTCAAACACAACTTCCCCTTCTTGAACCCCACCTACCCTTCCTTTCTTAGCCCGTAACGGATTCAAATTTAGAAACTTGCCGCTTTGAACCGCTGAGATTTGTTGAAAATTGTTGCGTAATAGTTTTATATGGTCCGATGAACACCGAGTTTTTCGATTTCACTTAAGTATGGTTAATCACTTAATGAAAATTACGAAGTTATTTCACGGTTGATCGCAGCATTGAATTTGCTTACTACGATCGTTAATTATATATAAAACAATATTTATCGTTTAGCCGACAGTTGAGAATTGTTATTTTGCATACAAAGTTAATATGTGCAAAATTAGAGCCCTATTTGACAGAAAAAGCAACATGAACTATAGTCTATTAAGTGATTCAAAAAAATGACAGTGTCGTAAGAAATTTTGAAATGGTGCCTTTCCATTTAGAGGTGACCCAAGCGCCTTGAATTTTTATATAGGATTTCTATGAGAAAAATCTAATCTTTTAGTTTTTATTTTTTGTTGATGCATTAACCACGTCTTCAATTTTTTGTTCATTTAGAATAGAAAGTTTAGAAATTTAAAGTCGACATGAATTTTTTCGAATTTTTAAAATGATTTTTCAGTGCATACACGAGTCGTACACAAGCCTGCTAATCTCTCTCATTCTTTGAATCTTTGAACGTTTTATTTTCAATCTATACCTTCACAAAATAATAAAACTTGATCTTTGTTGTTATTAGGAATAAAATGAGATTATTTTTCATGAAAATTTGTATACAACATTTTTCGAAATTACTATCTAATTTTGTTAATTTCAAAATGTACACAGGGGTCAATATTACAAATGATAAAGTACTTATTTGAATATCTACAACTTCAGTTGTTTTAATTAAGAGTTTATTGAGTCTATTGTAAAGTTTCGGTATATTATAAATTTAAAATTAAATGGGAGTGTTAAAATAAAGAATAATTTTAAACAAAAGAAGGACAAAAAAATGAGATGACTTTTCGGCCAGGAATTATGGCTCTCTTCAAAATAAGTGAAAAAAAATATATATGAAGCAGTCGGATTGCTATCAAAAATTATCCCATTTTTTGTCAATTCTTGTGTTTAAAATTACTCTTTATTTTATCACTCCCGTTTAATTTTAAATTTATAATATACCGAAACTTCACAATAGATATTTTTTTTTGTTTTTAAGTCAATGACTTATTTCTTTTTGGTTGTTTTGATCAGACTAAAAATTGCATTAGGAAAAGTCTTTGAATCATAGAAAAATTCAGTTTACCTTACACAGTACTCCACGTCTCCTTCGTTAATCTTATTTGATCCCATAAAAAACGTTAACTCACAAACTTAATTAGATCGAGCTAGTTTTGATGCGATGAAGTTAAAAACCCTAAGATCTAATTACGGTGACAAGACAAAAGAACACAGCGTCAAAAAGCATGATAAAATGATAGAAAAATATCATAACACTATAAAAATAGCCATACAGTTGAGTCCCGGTATAATTGCCCGCTTAGTTCCTCGCCTTCCCCTTCCGTTTCCTTATATTTGTCAAAAGGAGGGGATCGCCAGTTCTCCCACTCTACTCAATCGCGCTACGTTCGTGACGTCACAGCAGCCACTTCCTGAGGTCCCAGTCCACAACGTGGGGGAAAAAGAGCAAATATTCTGGGACGTAAATATAGTGAGATGCAATTATACCGGGACTCTACTGTATATACAAAAGAACAGCCAATTTTTTAATACAAATTTTACATTAGTATTTAAATAATTAATAGAAAATAATTTTAGATTCTAATACATGATGATCTAATTTTTAATATAATGGATTTGTAATGCTCACGTTATTAATAAATATATATGATGTAAAGGTGGCCTTATAATGAACAAAGTAGATGGAATTGCGCAACTAACATTTTTTTTTAATTTTTGGCTTTATTTCCTTCTGAAGTCGAAATTTTGTCCGCCCATATAGAAGCATTGCGAAAAATTGCCGAAAAATTATATGTCATATTTAAATACAGATGGAATTATATTTACTTTTTTTAATAGAAAATCTTACTTATTGTCAGTAAACAATGTATTCATCATTACATGTTAAAATGCTTCAAATCCGCAATTTATTGGAATAAATGACACTGCAAATTCTTTCTTTATTGCTTAGCGTTTTTGTTAATTACGTGACCGTAATTAGTGCCAAATGCATTGCCCTAAATGAATGTGATAGCCGGGTATTTTTGCAGAAGCAAATATGTTTCTGTATTTTTTTTTCATTGCGTCATGTTACTGCGTAACCCTAATTAAATCTCAGTAGTAATCGTATATTATAAAGCAGTCCGTAAATAATCAGCAAAATCAGCCGAAAAATCCGCAGATTCTACCAATTTTATCCTGTAGGGACAACTGTTGGAATTCCGTTAGGGATAGCCAATAATTTCAGCTAAATTTACTGAAAAAGTCCGCAAATTGAACGGAACAAATCTGCTAATGTAGCGGAAATTTAGAGCTAAGCGCGAATTAAGTAGGGTTAAGGCTACATTAGCGGAATCAAAACAGCTAAAATTGCATATATTTTCGGCAATTCCAGCCGAAAATTTTAGCTGATATGAATCAGCTAATCCAGCGGAGTCATTTTTCTCTGTGTAGTTTACGCAAATATCATTCCACATTTAATCTCATATTAATTGTATGGGTTTTAATAAATTATAAAACAAACAGTCAACAAATGTATACTTGCATAAATTATTAAGTTGATATTTTAAATATTTTTTTTTGTGAAATATATAAAACTACATTTTGAAAATGTGTAAAGAATATCAAAACTGTGCAGAAGCTTATGAATGGCGATTACAATTTTTTAATGAATTAAACGGCGGGAGGGGGGGTGGCAACTTCATTCAGAAATAAACTTGCAGTTTTAGCAAGATTATAGAAAATATGCAACTACAAGTTTACATAATATTGTGTTTCAAGTAGAAGACCGGAATACAATGACCTTTCTTCGCCGACTGTTCTCTTCTCTTTTTCTTCTGCTATTCAACCCTTTCCTTTATAAACTTTTGAATTTAGAGCTACTTACCGGAGCGTTGCGTTACTGTCGCCACTCTTGTTCTAGGAAACTTAGCATAAATATACTATAAACTATTGTTTCGCGCCCTCGGTGTAGCAGTTTCAAATTGCTTTCTAAGAGCATTCCTGCGGTTATTTATCGTTATGGGTTAATGAATTTCCCCTTTTAATCCTCAGTTATTGCCAGTTTGAAGGATCATGTCGAGAAATATCTTCTGGTCCTCACGTTTATTGTAGAAAAGTAATAATTTTAATATTGAACAATATTAACCCATTGACGAAATCGTAGCTGTAGTTTTAAATAATGTCAGATGCAGAAAATATTCTTGTAAAATATGTGAATACCGTTTTATTATGTTTTTGGGTGCATTCTACAAGATGCCGCAGTCGGATTTCATTTTTATTGATATACAAAACCAATATGGCGGCTTAAAAAAAGAAATTATAAAAAAGTGTGGAAAAATCAACAATTTCTTTTTTTAATCAATGTTTTTTTGAAAATGTAATTTTGATATTGAATAAAATGGCTTAAAACTTAAAAATTGTGTAGCAGATTAAAATTCAAAATGGCGTCTTGAAAATTGAGGACATTGTGAAAAAATTTGCAATTTTCAAGTATGATGGATCAAACCTTATCACATTTTGACCACTTTTGTAATCAGCCACCCGAAAAACACATAATACTAAGTTTCGTGAAATTCACTAAAAATTTTACTATTTTGATCGTCTACATTGGATCCGCCATTTTGAATTTTGAAAAATCATGAGCGGATTCGTTATCAGCGACCTCAAAAACGACCCCACATACCAATTTACGTTAAGTTTAGTTGAAGATGAGAAGTTTGATCCAATTTTCCTCAATTTTCAAGACCCCATATTGAATTTTCAATATAATCTACTGCACAATTTTTAAGTTTCAACAGTTTGTGCCATTTTGTACCACTTTATACAGTATTGAAATTATGTTATCTTACAAAAATATTGATTAATTAAAAAAATTGTTGATTTTTCAGCCCTTTTTTGCAATGAAGCTGCCATATTGGCTTTGTATTTTAAAAAAATGAAATCTGACCACGGCATCTTGTAGAACAAACCAAAAAACATAATAAAACAGTATGCACATATTTAACAAAAATTTTGTCTGCATCTGACATGATTTCAAAGAACTGCGATGATTTCTGGCTTTTTCGGTGTTAATGGTTTAACTTGCAAAATTTGTTAAATCAATTGTTTGGACCTTGCATGCATTCAATAGCCACACAGAAAAATATTAACATTCTAGTAAGTAGACTTACTTGAATAAATTAAAAATACTGTTTTCATCTTTCGTAAATCTTACTTTCTCATTTGTCATTGCAAAATAAATCATTGGACGATATTTACAACAGCGCTATCTAATGATTACAATAAATGTAATTAATTGCATCAAAATAAATGAGAGAACTCAGAAATGATTTAAATCTTTATTTTTTTTTAATATTTATGTTACAAAAGTAATTTGTATAGAGGAAATTGAGATGAAAGCGGGTAATTGAAGTTTCTTGTTCTTCGAATGACTATCAATGTTTAATTTTGAAATATTTTATAGAATTTATTATAAGCAAGAAAATAAAAATTACAAAGGTTATATTATGCGAATTCTAAAAGCTAGGACTAAAAATTCGTAACTGGATATAAGATATAGTTAACTATAATCTTCATACAAGCTCTCATGTCATAAATTTGTGCGCGAGCACTGTAGTGTTAACTAATGAAATCTTGGGTTACACTCACTACTGGTGCAGCGTAGCAGCATTAATACGAAACTAGGAAACATTTCTAGAGAAGGGAGGTGTGAGACTCTCTTTAAAATTATATGTGCTCCTTATTTCGGTATGCCCCGAAGTTTGGCTCACGCTCGATAATCACAATATTAGAACCGCTATTTAGGCTTTAGTTAAATTATTCGACTATTGCAGTCGCCAAATTAATTATGTATACTTATAGATAGTGTTAGGTAACGGGCCATGTAGTAAATAATAATGTTTGTAAGTAAACATATAATTCGGTATCTGTCATAAGATATCATGTTTAACCGCTAACTGATTTCAAACACCCGATTGCACTACGAATCTATGGAGTTTCGGTGTTTCCGTTTAACGCAAACCGTTAAACATATGCCAGTCCCAAGTATAAATCGACACCTCATATATTACGATCCGTTTATTTAAAAAATCTTATGAAGACCCATTTATCTGAAGAAACCACGATAACTCGTATATTTCATAGCTTAAGTCGACTTCATAACTGGTTTATCTCAACCATAAAGTTTCGTTTATCTTCGTGATTATTTTTTAATTTTGATAATTTCCGTTGATCATCCCTCCATCTTTCTGTCTTCTATCACACTCCCTTTCATTCCACCTTTAACTTCCCCCATCTCGATCTCTTTTAGTAAATATGTAGGATAAACATCCGAAAATGTGCTCAAACACTTTTCAGTGCAGTCTGCGTACACTTATTTTGCTACGATAATTGCGAAAATGAAAGTGACAAATAGAGCAATTTCGATTTTCATAGCGCCATAAAAAATTCACGAAATGCTTTAAATAAAAGTTGTGGATCTTTCTAAATACATATATTATTTTGTATGAACATATCTGACAAAAATTATTAGCAATTGAGAAAAAATAAAAAAATGAAAAGCACCATGAAGAGGGACCACTACTGACATTTTTCAAAAAATACCAAAGGATTATAGTAATGCTGCTTCGAATGCCAATTATGAATGAATCTAACCTCCCATTAGTATCCAGTAGTAAAGACCTAACTTGTGGTAGCGTTTTCATGGCACTTTGAATTTTTTTCGATTTTCCTCGAAAACTGTTAATTTTAGAAAGGTAATTACACATCAAATATATATCTTAATTAGATCTACATCTTTCATTTAAATTACTTTTCGAAATATGAAGTAATTTACAAGATAAGTTTGAAAAATCATGTATAGTTTTCTATTTTAGTTTTTACCAACAAAAATGTCGAGTTTATGTAAATTTCCACTATCATGTCAGTAATTAGCGCGTTAAAATAATTATGCAGAATATATTTAAGCAATCAATGAATCTGTAGGCGAAGTAAACAAGTATATATGTAAAGATAGTGAATGAGTCATTGTGGTGAACGTTAAAATGAGTGAACAAATAAGGTTAATGTCAAATTAAAGAAAAATCTGCGGTTAATGATGGGATAAAGAAATCCTCGTAACTCGAAGTCAAAATGAATAAGCATTCGCGGTATATTCAACTTTTGGGGTTAGAATCGGTATTTTGTGATTGTATTATTATTCATTACTCGACCGTTTTGAACTAACTACGATGGAATTTGTTGGTACTTTTGTCGGTCAATTAATTTGATAAACAATCATTAATAATTTTATAATGGTTTCCTAATACGTTCGGCATTTAACTTTAAATAGTTAAGAAAGTTTTTCATTTTTCTTAAGGGTTTTATGCAAGCCTTTAAGTTGTTTGTTCTTTAAAATCAAAATTTACTATCGCGTCTAGGACAAGGATGTCATTAGCCCTGCTGACGAGCACAAAATGACATCTTGGTGCGAAATGCATTTTTCACAAACAATAGTTCAAGTATTAAGCGCTAGATGGATATTTTCTCCTTTTTCCTTTTAATATCGAACCCAATCAGTATCGAATCCAAAATTTTACGGATAAGAAGATAATGAAGTAACGCGCTCAACGTGCACTGAGATCATAGTGATGTCTATATATATTTATTTGTTTTCATTATTACTCAAATTAATTGACCAATAAATACCAAGAAATTCCATCATATTTAATTTTTAAGTTTATTAAGTATCGCGCACAATTTTCCTACTAATATTATTTTCCTATTTTATCTATTTAAAATTCATTTGTTTTACATCAGTGTCATTCTCTGTCGCATGATCCGGAGTTGCAGTATAATCATAGTGTTTATGAAAATGATGACTTGGATAAATTACATGCTTTTTCTTTGTTGACACGAAAACAGACATGCAAATAAACAGCAGATTATTTTTATGTTGTGCTTACCTGCCTAATGATTGTTCATTTAAGAAAAAGTCTCACAAAAGAAAATTATTTCCTCACAAAACGTTGGTTCAGATAGATAATGGAAATTGCTGAATATATACAATGTTTAAGAAATCCCGAAAATAACCTTGGTGTTATTATACAGCGAGTATTGTCCTTAAAAGTCATTGTAATGGTAATGGAAAAATAAGAAAATTTGATAGAAAACCTGAGGAAACAAGGGCATAAATCCGAGTTATAACATGTAGCAGTACAGTTATTGTCAGGGAAATATACCGGTTCAACAGTGGCCCATTGCCGCTTGGTGTCTGCAAGTCCCACAGCACAGATTTGCATCGTCTAGGTATACCCCCTCATAGTTTTCAGTGTCCAGGTGTCCTGCACAGTAGTTTTTCATCTTCCAGATACAACAATCCGTAATTTTCAGTGCCCAGGTATATGTTCCATAGTTTTCAGTGTCCAGGTATCATTCACTGTACTTTTTTGTCTTCCAGGTATACCCCTCATAGTTTTAGGTGTCCAGGTATCACGTACAGTAGTTTTTCACCTTCCAGGCAGAACGCTCCATCATTTTCAGTGTCTGGGTATACCGCTTCGTAGTTTTCAGCATCTAGGTATCATAGTTTTACATAGCCCAGATATTCCTATTCACAATTTCCGATCATTAGCTGCTTATATTTTTCGCCGGGCGTTTCTTCGTGTAAATGATTCGCTTCATAGTTTTTATTGTCTATATCCAACTACGAACCATTTCGAATATAGTATTAATTTACATTTTGATTGAACATAAATGCACAATGATGAGCTCGGCAGTTACCGAAGGGCGAAAGCAGTACTGAGCCGGTACTACTAGACAAACGATTCGGTATCAAATCATTTGTTTCATAACAGCATATTGGCATGTCCACATGGGTATTACTAGATAATTCCGTAAAACGTACAGAAATACACTATAACATTTGCGAGACTTTCCGGCAATCGGTATATAATACCCACTTTATTGGTTCGGTAAATCTTACAACAGCCTTTGCTAAACCCTACACCCTGTGTCACAGAACTTTTTGTAAATCATATAGATCATATTTTTTCCTTGCATATGTTATGCTACATTTTCACTACTCTTTCAAGATTAGTTTATGCAGTATACTGTAAGAACAAAGTGTCTCATTTCAAGAGAATGAAACATCAAAGTGTCTTGTTTGAAGGGAAAGTGTCTCATTTCAGGACACTTCAGTATCTCATTGTCTTGAAATGATACACTCAGCAGTTTCTTTCTCTTAAAAATAAGACACTTTTCAGCGATGATACAAGGGACTAACAAACATGATTAATTAAATGAATTCAGATTAAATATAGTTGAAATAATGTATTTTGAAGAAATTCTGTTGCCAAATAACATCGTTGAAGCTGTCTGCATTGTTTTGTGCCGCGGAAAAGAATTTTCTAAAAATGCCCTCATTTGAGTATAGATATATATAGTTAGGAAAGACCTGGGTTGTTTCGATATTGAAATCTTTCATCTGGTAATGTCGTAATTGTCGCAACGGGGCTACAGAAACAGCAAAGCTAGAGTAGAGTGCTATCACTCTAGTTCGAAATTGAATCGAACGCATCGTGTTCGTCAACGGTAGCGGAAGTGGGCACTTTACTCTGGCGATCAATGAAAATCGGAATGCCTGGAATGCTGGGGCCGCATTGTCGACGAGGTCTGCTCTACGTTACTAGCGCCTGCAGAGTCGAATTGTTTGGCAAACTTGCTCGCTAATTAATGCCTCTTCGATGATTGCTACTTCGATGATTGCACTGACTATCATGACTACACATATATACGTTAATGTTTTATCATTATTTGAAAATTAATTTATGGCCAAAGGGAACTATGGTTACTATTTAATTTTGAATGGTAACTAATTAGTTTTCATTAAGAGTCATTCGTATTCAGCCATTCTTTTGTACGGCCCTAAAAGCAACGATGGTGTAGTAAATTAATTCATGGTATACGAGTTTTCTGAGTACAGAAATGATCTAAACTGAGTACTTGATCAAAATCTAACACAATCGGAAGTGGATCTTCTGCTTGTAATTCCAAAAGTGTTGTACGAACGATGAGACCACTCACAAACATTGTTGGAGTCAAATTTACAGTCCACGAAAGAGTAATCGTTAAATTTCACTTCTCTACCTGAGTAGAATTGACCCAATTTGGTCCCAATAGCAACAGGGTCCCCGTCAGATTACGGCCTAATTTACTCTATAAATCGGGATGGCTTCTTGACAGAATCCATTCGGTCTAATCCGATCCATTCGGATTTGGAACACAGCTACCATAACGTCGTAGGGTTCCGAACGTAGCGATCAGTATCTCAAGTCTGACCGGGCTGTAGTCGGAGAAGCTTGATAAGCCCGATCGCATCCCGGATACAGTCATGGTTCCCCGACTGGATTCCAGTCCGTGGATCAGATAAAAATTCTATTTGGATAGGCGTCAATTTTCCTTTTTTTTTTTAAATGTTCTCCTTTGGTGTATTTTGGGCTAGGTCTGAATCCTGTTACAGGTATAGTTATGTGCAGCATCAAAAACTAGTTACTCCTTCACTGGCTAGCTAACTTTGTTTTATTTCTACTCGCTAAAACGTCCTTTCTGAGGATTTTGAAATTAATAAAAAAACAATAGTTCACTGTTCGCATCTAATGAGGTAAGAACAATTGACATGTCACCATAAACAATGAAGCTCTTCAGGGCCGCGACTCACGTTACGTATTCGTGCATTCAGTCGTATTTCTTCCTTCCCTTGTTTATTAACGATAGTATAGTACATTTTGACTCCAATAAGTCAAATGTAGTTGAACCTGCCCTATTTTCTACACCTATAACCTCAAAATTGACTCCATCAATTTTAGAGTCCATATAAAAAATCATGGAAATTTTATTTACGTATGATAAAAAGTGATTCATTATAAATTTAAGATCTGGCAATATTTATAATTAATTTTTGTTTTCAGTTTTATCACAAAAGAAAGACGGTTCTATATTACTCCTGAACTTGAGGAAACGTCGAAACACGTTTGACTGTGATGTTTGAATGTGACTCTATTAGGATTTACTCCGCCTTTGATATATTGAGAACGTGTATGGATCGTCTATATTGCAAGCTTGGTTTGTGGTTTATTAGATGTTAAACATCAGAAAATTTTTTTAACTGAATCTAGCAAAATTAATTTAGCCGCCATATGGAATTTCAATACTCTTACTTCGGATTGGTGATCAATAATTTCGAAATCCCCAGATACAGAATTTTGTCCAAATCAATGTATATTTTAATTTTTTTTATCCGCCATATTGGATTTACCATTTCGAATTTCAAAATTCTGGCTTCGGATTCGTAATCAACGACCTCGAAATATATAAATTATAACTTTCCCATATATGTCTATAGGGAAAATTTGTTCAGAAACGATTTATTTGGAAAAAACGTGTTTTGGTATATTATTATTCATAATTAATTAATGTTATTATATAAGTACTAACCGGCGTTACATCGTTTCATTATTGTAATGAGCACTGGGCGAGAAAGAGCAAAAATGCAGAATTAACAATTGAAAAGGTTAATGGGTAACATCTATTTATCATCAGACGGTAATGTTACTGTCTGCCTTGTCCAGTGAGTGGTTCTATGTCATTCATACTTGGTAGATCGTCGACAGATGTCTTGAGTACGAGGGTTGGATTTTCGCATCTAGCGAAATTCAGCCTATTCACAAAAGACTTTGCATCGTGAAGAATAATTGTCGGCGTAAAAGGCAGATCTGCACCAACATCTTTGCTGGTGATTCCAGTAGGTGCAGATCGGGATGAAACGCCAGAGGTGGAGTGCTTTCATTTTTTCAATCAGGGAAATCTGCTTCATTCGTCTGATGATAAAAATAACCTTTTCAAGTAAAAAAATATATAATTTAATTTAATCTGTTTAATGTTCCATGAGCTTTTTCACTATCTTCAAAGAATTCGGAGATCCGATACTTTTTTGATGAGCTCGAAAATTCAAAGTATTTACGAACTTTGGGCCGCTACTTTAAGTATGACTTCTGAACTACAGTAGTCCCCATCCTAAGTTGTATGATTCGTTCTTACAAAATGACGGCTGACTGTCCAAAAAAAATATTTCCTCTGCGCCCCTACTGCCGCATTTTCGTTTATGTTCGTTACGAGTGCGTGTGTGATACGTGTATAACCGTAGTGTTTCGAGGTTTGCCGATCCTAGCCGAATATCGTAATTCAAATGGTGGTTTGCATGTGTGAAATGCATAACTTTGGATGGGACAACTTAGGATGGGGACTCTTATACCTTTCCAAGTTAAGAAGGGCATAACTTTCTGTGAGTGGTTTTCTGGCCAAATTTGTTTCTTTAATATATTTAATATAGAGATAGTTGAGTAATCTCTTCAGAAGTCTACGGAACCATAAAAATTCACTAATTTAATAAGGTAATAAGTGTATTAAGTGGCATGAGATCATAATACGCGTTCTTACGTAAGAGAAAACCACCTTAATAATTCAAGTAGCCGCAGGTGAGCCCGGAGTTCCATTTGTCTAGCAGGATGCCTTGTGTTCTCCGTAACTGCTTTCTGAATTTCACACTGACGGATAGGCGGACAGATGCAGACAGACGTAAATGTAGAAGCCGCAGAAGAGGAACTCGCCTAGCAGTAGCAAGGATAAACCGAATGGCTCTGCACCACATTTAGTTCGTAAACTAATCGGCAATTCCCTCTTCCTGACGCTATATGCATAGGAAGATCCGGCGACGAGACGTGCAGGGTTGTTCTTCGCCACGGAAGATGCATGCATTTATGCCATCTGCAGAACGATCCTCTAGCAAAACATCGTACCGCAATACCTGTTTAACACGGATGTGCATGGTGTTCACGCGCTATGCATACATTTCTCCCCCACACTGGTCATGTGTGACTAACGGATGTAATATGCAGATATATTCATTACAGAACTATGCGAACCTTGATACGATTTTGAGACCAAAGTACATGTCTCATCTAACCTTGGCGTACCGTTGTAAACGTAGTTTACAACAGTAGGCAATCTGCGTCAATTTGTGATGTCAAATTAACGATCTCTACCTTTCAATAACGTCCAGCTATTCACAAGTAGAGAACAGACGCGGCTAGGTGTACATATACCTATAGACAAAAGAACCTTTTCTACTTTAAAAGTTCGGTAATTGTCGGGGACACGTCTGCCTGTTAAAATCGAGCTCGCCGCAGCCTTTGTGGTTTGCTGGTCTGGCCTTCGCTTCTTCTACGTTCGTCGGTCTTTGCTCGCCTCTAAAAGTCAGCATATTTCATGCACGATCATGCACAATTGACGCTTTTTCCTGTTTATTGAGAACCATGCATGTCCCAGACGTATTAGACATTCACGTCAATTTCCTCTAAACAAAGGAATGACCCCTCAAAAATTAATAGAATGTTTACTATTAAATAATTTAATAGACGAACAAAATTAAACAATTGAGGTTTCATGCGACGAGAATAGCTCAATTTCTTTTGGGACTCTTGGAAGAGTCCATCAGAGCTTATTTTCCGAGAAGCATCATGCCAAATTGTGGAATTTTAAGAGGCAGGGACGGGAAGGGATCAACGTTTTTTTTTGGACATAATTCGATCTATTTTTACGGTCAGGGTCCACTAAGCACTCTTAAAATATAATTAATATTTTCCGAGAATTGAGTGATTAGAGTAATTTCCATTTATTTCATTTCCGTTAATGGATAGCGATCTGCCATTCAAGAAAAACTTATAGAATTCGAAAAATCAATCTATCCTCGTACTCGGTTCGACTCTATAAAAAGGACCACGCAAATTTTACAGAAAAAAAAGTTTCCGGTGAAAATGGATGCAATTGAAATGTAGTTCAAGGCATCTTGATAAAAGTTGTCATGGATGCAAAGCAAAAAAATGGACAGTTTTCGAGATCTCAAGTATCCTAACCTAACCTAACCTAACCAAACTGAACCCAAAGGAGCCTTCCGAAAGTCACACTTCCTGTCCGTTGTCGATTGTCAGCGAATCAGCGATCGCAGCATTTTGATGATAATTGTTATTAATGTTAAATGATTAAATATTCACTGCAATAATAAATTTGATTGCTTCATTTTATTAGAACATTTACACGTTTCATTAAAAAATTATCGTTAAATTCGCATATGAAATGTTAGATTTCAATATTACATTAAAACAATACAAATTCTTAGGATTATTACACCATTGTCAATGATTTTCATTCATATCAACTTTAAGTGTAAACAAAATTTATCAATCATGAAATTACAAATTTAAAAAGCACAGTTTTCAATAGAATGTATTAGAATTTCCCTTACACACATGATTTGTTGATCACATTCTTTCCGTTACGAAATGGAGAAAATAAAAATCTTTCATTTCATTTTCTATTATTATGTTTTTTTTTGTGTACATTTTATGTATAGAAAAGTTGCAGGGCTTTAAAAGCTGGAAATAAGCTCAACTAATCGTCACCCCCTTCCCCCACCCCACCGCCTTCAATAATCCCTAAAAGGAATTAAGCTGCTCTCATCAGTTGAAAGTATTCATTTTTTTTTGTTTAATTTGACTGTTATATAAAGAGCATTGGACTAATACATACGATTCTAGCGTGTAATGTCGTGTTCAATTGTTACTAACAAGTGAGAACTAACTACTAAGTAAGTCAAGTCGCCATTATAACAAATTAAAAAGTTGTAGTTTATCTAATCCAGGTAAAAGAAAGTTTATTAATATCTGACCAATTTTAGATCGAAACTTTGATTGAGATGAAAAAAGTAATATAAATCTGATCATTTTTGTGAGGCAATGCAGGATTAAAGTCAGGTTAATTTAGTCTAAGAACGGAGTATTGTACTAAAACACATATCTGATTCTAGTGCATAATGTCGTGTGCAATTATTACTTAAAAGTAAACGTATCAGAACTAACTACTAAGTTAGTCTATTACAAATTGAAAAGTTGTAGCTTATCTAATCCAGGTAAAAGAAAGTTTAATAATATCTGACCAATTTTAGATCGAAACTTTGATTGAGATAAAAAAAGTAATATAAATGTGATCATTTTTGTGAGACAAGGTTTAGTGAAAGATAATCATTTTGTAAATGGAAATTAGTCAGTAAATACCAATAAAGGTGTGAAACCACATACATTTATATAATTATCACTGATTATAACTAATAAATTAAAAAATTCCCTTAATTGATGAGATATTAAATATACAAGTACTATTTTAAGATTACGGTAATTTGAATTAACTAATAAATAGTTTTATGTATGATGGTCAGTTAACTAAAAATAATAAATATTAATTAAATAAAAGATTTTTTGTTATTCGAAAGACAGTCGCTAGAGGGAAACAGAACCCATTTATGAATAAAACATTTTAAATATAGATAATAATATTACAAATTTAAAATTCTGCAGCGACTAGCATACACAATTTAGATATGTATATTTTTATTACTTTCTTGGTGTTTTCTATCGAAAACTAAAAAAACTTTTATTAGATAGTTGATTAATATTTTTAATAACAATTATTTTGTTTAATTGGATGTCACACGTTCATGGAATGGTCGAAAAAATATTATTGTTGTCATTGCAACTTTTGCTGATACAAAAATTTGACTGATGAATTAGTCAAATTTTACTGACTTACTAGCATTTTATTATTTATTACCCTAATAACACAAAACAGAGTTAACTAAATTTGAGTCAACCTTAGATTGTAAGGTTATAACCTTAAAAGTAAACTCCGTGTAGTACGAAATGTCCTCGAAAAATAGGTACAGATTAACTTTACCTGTCAAATTTTTCATTAATGTTGATTAACATTCCTACAACGTACCAAAAATCCACAATTAATGTTACCTTGTAAGGTTGCGTTGATTAACATTCCTATCTTGCTGCAGTTCACTAATAACCTATCATTAAAGTTCACTTTTATAATACTTGTTTTATAGAGCTTTTCAGATTTGTAACTGCTGATGATTATCTTGCCCATATGTTAAGTGCGTGATGATCCGCGGGCATCAGTGTTGCAGTCGGTGGCTCTATTTTATTTTTCAAAAAGGTTATATTTTTCTATGTCGATGACTTTGTGAGGTCAGTTAGAATTTCAACCTAGGTCACAGAATCATTTTGCGGACTTTTACACCAGTCGATTTTGTTCTTTCATCAATTTCATCATACTTCCTTGAAAATGGCAAATACCAAATACAATTATTAAATGACATTTATATTCGAATATTTACATTTATTAAATATTACGCATGACAGAATCTGTTTGGACGATTCGATTCAAAATTGACCAACATGTGGAAAATTTCAGATCTACACCCAAGCAGCAAAGTAGGAATTATGACCTCAGCCACAGTTGAACTGCCCTATTTTACAATTAGTAAAACATAGCCAAATTACAACTTAAAATATGTCTTCTAAGTCAAAATGTATTTCAGGTCTATTTGATGGGTTAATTTAACCAAATAATGACTTCGAAAATTTCCTCATAGTAAAACAGTATTTCAGGAATATTCTGGAAATAAAATTTTGCTAAATACCTCTGACAGCAAAAATTAAAGTTAAAAAGCAGAATTTCAAATGCACCCCTAAAGAACCTGATGGTGGATTGGTTTTCCCAATATTCGAAATTCCAACAAATTGGTTGGTCCATGAATTATACCAATCAAATGTGTCAATGTGTGTATTATTGTTTGACAGGTTAACCCCAAAACATGACATTTGAGGTTAACTGTCGAAACAATAGCATACACATAAATACAATTGCGTAAAGGAATCGCGATAAAAATGATTTAATTGATTATTAAATTCGCAATTTACAGCCACGGAGAAATAGCTCACGCGCGTGGCTATTTCGAGGTTAAGATTTTGCTCGATTTTACTGAAACTTTGAACTGTCAATGTGTCGATCGACGTTTCAACTAGTTTCGAGTCCCCACCGAAGGGTGGTGCATAAGAGCTGTATTTAACACATAGAACACATGCATTGCATACTGTTACATACTCAAACTTACCATTTATTTACCTTAAATTGAAGTCGATTCGACGTTAATCAGGTTAGGGCCGTTAGGCAGTTGGACCTATTCGGAAATTGAATTGATGTAATTTCGACCAATTTTGCTGATTGGGCATGAGTCTAATTATAGAACGTTTCATACTGGACTTGTTTCATATTTTGGTATATTTTGAACTGAATTATGTCCAAAAAGTTGAATTTGATCGAAAATGATCCTATTCGACCTCTGATACAATTTAAATCCACGCAGTGACGTCGCGAGTATATATAAAAACCAATAAAAGACATGTTTCTGACATATAGGTACCTCACTTATGTGCAATTTTGACCAAATTCTTATTTTGATCATTTTCCAATTCATTGCGGTGAAAAATTATGAAATACAGATACATTCTTTTAGTCGGGACTGCTACTATATTAATTCCCTAGATATCGTTATCCTTGAATGTTGGTTGACCTGACAAACATTTTATTACCTTTAGGAAATTCCCAAATTACACTTAATTGCATTTCGTTTTTATCACTCGAAAAATTTCATCAATATTTGGATAGAGCTTTTCATTGCCGGAAATTCGTCTCGTGCAAGTTCGATCGTAAAGGTGCGCCGCCGGAATTGATGGGATCGAGGTCGGTGGAGATTCGCAACGGCCGATGAGAAATGACAATCGAAACGATGGTAGCGTTGCAATCTAGTGAAATTAAAACTCTAATTCGACCGGACAATATCCAATTACAAGGCGCGTTCGAATATTAATTTCTGGCTTTTATTTCCAAACCCGAGCTCCCTTTTCAAACTGCTGACTCTCACCCCAGCCACCGTTATTCGGGGCGTATTTCGGCTTTGCACGGCAAATCGTTTGCTATGATATTACTGTGAAAACGAATACTGCAATGTGTTTCCGAATATCGTACTTTACTTAACGTTGTTAAGTGGAACGCTATTTTTTAGCAACCTACCTACATTGAATACGTATCGTGTATCTGAAATAGCAGATTGGTGTCTGAAATATCATATATAGTATCTAATTTGTACGAATTAAAATCTATGTAAATATAAGCAGAAATTGGGAGAAGGAATGGACGATATTACATCCCGGTATCACATTACAGCTCATACTGAAAAAATACCCTTTTTCGGATGGAATATTACATTGTGTTTCGCAGATAAAATTACGATACACGTAACCGAAGTTTTATGCTGTTACCCATACTAAAAATGTTGATATGTATGGCAATTTTCATAGAGACGGTTTCGGTCTTTTCGAAGACGAGTCAGTATCTTATAGAAGCAATTTATTCCAGTTTTTATTTATTTATTTATTTATCTATAGAAATACATTTTTGAATTTTTTTTTAACGGAAATGAATATTATCTGCGAAAGTTACCTATTTTTTTTTTTACTTTTCGAAAGTGTACGATAAAAATATTATAAAATTTGCCAAAATCTAAGTGTACATTCTTAGAACTAATTAGTGTTCGGGGCTATACCTGGATGTTCAGGTTACCGGGATCCCCCATATTACTTTCTTAATTAAACTATTATTAATTCATCGAATAGTCACTGATTATCAGCGAATAAGAACTCACTGATTGCCGTATTGCTCACTGAAAAGCAAGCACAGTATCTCAGAGAGTTTCACTGTTTCAAATTAAGATAGCAAAGCATCATCTTTTTATTCAGACTTTTATAATTTTCTCTGACTCCATCTTCAGAATGCATTTATTTAAATTCTAGGACTCTAATCTGAACGTACCGGTGTCAGCGGGTAATGAATATTTCAGGCACTCAGCCGATGTTTTGCTTTCAATGGAGGGTACTCGCGAGCAGGCCGTGATATTTTGAGCTATCGGGAGATTATTCACTCGTAATACAAAAGGCGCCGACTGGTCGTTGGAAGGAAATGACAATCGATCGAGTCGATATACACTTCTGCGCCTCCTTTTTCACGAAAGTCACTGAATTATTCAACTGGCGCCTCACTGAATATATTTAGGTCATATTCGACTTAATTGATATAGGGAATTTCAGTTTCGAAAAACGATGCGAAACAATTCCAAAGTGGAATCCTCAACCCACATCTCAACTTCCTGGCTAGCTTCATTACGTTTTTACAGAAAACGACATATTGTAGAAGAGACCTTTTTAGAAATTGCTTTATGTGCAACTATAAAATCTTGAAGGATCTTTTATGAATTTTTTAGTTACATTTCAATGGGATACGTGTATTTAAGTCTGTGGATTATAAGTCAGTATAATTGAAATCATTTACAATATGGTATATATAAGGGTATCGTAGCGAACATTTCAGGAACTACTGAAAGGCTGAAGAACACATTAGATAGTGAGTAGAATCTCTTATGAAAGCTGAAAGGAAACTCTATTTCTCCTGTTGGAACTCGAATTGATAAACGACATCGTATTGAAATTATAATTTTCTAAGAATGTTACGAAATTTCATTTCTTATGCTAAAAACTTCGTTCACTGAAAATAACTGAACATTTGGATATATGAAGACATTAGAGACTGTCATCCGCGCCAATGAGGCGTTGGGTGAATTTGATATTATTTTAGTAATTTTCACCCAACATTCAGTATGTCACAGAGTGTTTCGTAAAGATTTATTGAAATTATCAGGAAAAGTGCCAAATTGTTCATAATTTCTCTTGGACAAGCTGTAATTCCTTCTCTTAGGTAAACATGAGATCGTCTAAAATATCAGGAGAATTTAATCAGAGCTTTCCTGTCAACGGATATTACGAGAGGTTAGGGCGGTACATCAGGCTCGTTTTATAGAGTACCGTATTATTATGTGGCTCACGTTTTACACGCTGGTTACGTGTTGTCCCAGTCTACTTTGTATACTCGTTTAATCTTCTGACCCGCTGCACCCCTGCATAAGTTGTTTCCGTATTAATTGGGTTCTTTTACCAATTGTAGTAATTATTTTCTCCTAGAAATTCATCTTACCCTCTTTACCGTAAAAATTTAAAATTATTATATATAGTAAAGTATTAAATTAATTCTGAATCTATCGATAATCCGGATCATAAGAGATGTAAAATGAAGATGTTAATTAAAATATCACAAAAAGATATTTCTTACATTTTCGGGTTCTTCGTATTTTTCATATAATTAACATGTTATTTCAGAATTTTTAACATTTTCATTAAAAAATATTTTTTCAAAAAGCCACCTGTTCGGAAATCGAAATGATTTCGACAGGGGCACAAGAGAAAAATTTCACCCATGTTGAAATGTTTGACGCAATTACCATCAATTGCTATGCAGGACAGAAGCAGCAAAATTTAAATGATTATACTTGTTTCATACGAACCTGCGCACAATTCCATTTATTCGTATTACATATGGACATTTACTAAATAAACAATCACTATCTACTGTGTTGAGAAATAAATTTTTAATGACATGCTTGTTTCAACAAATGAACTCTTACTCCCTCAACGGAACTTGAATAATCTGCATCTTCCCACTACTAATTATATTTCATTTGAGAAAATAAGCAACTGCACTTGGAAGTTAAATATGTTGAAAGTACGAGAACTAATTTTGCAAAATGTGGACTACCTCGCCAATCTTAGCCGGCATATAAAACACCAAGCAAGACCTTGAAATAGAATGTTTAAAACGTTAAATTAAATTAACAGTATTTATTTCAAACCACCATCGTCTTCCGTTTATAATGGAAATAGAACATTTTTAACGTTTATTAATTTTTTTAGTTATTCGGCTAATTAGAGATAAAAATCATTTAATTACTTACTAGAATCGTTAAAGCAAAGTTTCTGGTCGGAATTTTCTTTTTAATTCACCCGATTTGAAAGTCAGTATAATATCGATGATTTATAGTTTAGTTAATCAAGCTGTTGAGTAATCCAATAAAATATTTCATAAAAGAAATATTAAAATAAAGAATTCACTCTTAAAACGTCCCCTTGCCGCAAGCGGAATCCTCTTGTCGCAAGTGCAAATCTTGTTGTTATATGATTATGATGACTATTTCACTTGCGGTAAGTGGATTTCTACTTGCCGCAAATGTATTCCGCTTGCGACAAAGTTACTCAGAAGGACAGTTTCAAGAGTGTAGGAGTTTTGCAGAAAGAATGTCGTTTTTAGAGCACGCAAAGTTGATTTTCGGAAATTGATAGTTTTTCATGTCAATCTTTGTATTTATAAGCATTTATTTCCCATACAGGTATTTATTTTACGTTATTTAAGCAAAATAAAGAGCGATTTTGCTAATTTTACTGCTAACGTATCAAAATGGATTCTTCACAAGAATTTAAGACTCATTTTAGACCTCCAGTAACTGGTGTGCCGACAGACGCAGTAACAACATTAGACCCAGTAGTAATGAAAAAGGAGTATGGTCTTACCAGTTATTGCAATTAGGTGGCCACTCTTCAACAATTCTTTTGAGCAATCAAAATAGAGTCTAAGAAATTTAAGGCTCATTTAAGGTTCTAATTATCCGGTACACCCGATGAAATGTGCTATTAAATCCCTGCGAATCCACTATACTTCCTCTGTTAGGCTGATTTATTGGTACTGAAAATCGACTGTGACTACACCGGGGACATATATGAGCTCTAACTCCCAGTCAAGAGCCTATTTTGGTAGTGCACCTCGAAATTAATTTTATACAAAGTAATAAAGTTGGTAACATCGCACGTCCTTTCAATGCCACCAAGTCTTAATCGTTACTCAGTCAATCGGTACACTGGATGATGTGTATACCTGTAGCCCTAACGGGGTTCTAAAGTCCCCTGCCAATCAATTATCACCAAAAAACGTAAATAGAAAATAACTGAATTGATTTTCAAAAATTCAAGCGCAGTAAGGACGATTTTAAGTGATTTTTACTTTTATTTCTTACGAATGTCGTTATGTTATCCACCAAACTATTTGGTGACTAATGTTGTGAATTCATATTGGTCTTTAAGGAAATGATTATTGTTTTATATTAAACCATTGTAAACTCAATTTAATGATTAATTAATGTATTTCTTAAAACTAACGAATTCACGTACACCATGTTCTTTGTCGATGTTTCGAGAGACACATTTTGTAGCAGTGTGTTACTTTAAAAAAAGAATCAGATTCATTTGTAAGGTTTTTGGGATGTAGACAACATTAAAACTAGATCTTTGGAAATAGAATCGCGTAGACATCTGACGCGTACGGAATTCGAATTTCGAACTGGTGAAATGTATGCGAGTCACGTATTAAAGCTTTCTCCTTTTCGTACTTCCTTTTTCGTGTTCCTCGGAATTTCCGTAAACAGGAGCAACGGTCTCGATAGTCGTCAAAGGACAAGACATCCGGTCGAGTGTCAAAGAGAAAGGTTTGGTATCTTTCTCTAACCCCGTTTGTGTCTGCTCGACATGGCCGTTCCTGTCCTCGACTTTTTTTTCATTCTTGACATGTCATGTTAAATTCATTACTCACTTTATAGTAGAGGCTGTTTAGTTTTAAAAATCCGCTAATTTTCTATATATACTTTGAGGATAAATAATTGTGTGTATTATTCATGAGTTCAAGATATGTAGAAAAAAAGTAGTAGATGTCACTTACTATTGCTGAAATTACATTCTTCGAATAAACGATAATTTTTTTTTATTTAAACTGCTGTAGGATGAAACTGAAGAATGATTCCAATAAAAGCCGAAACTTTTATTAATTATTAAATTTTAATGATTGTTTATTAGCATTTAAAATTGATTTCTCCTACTCTACTAGAAAAGGAGTCCGAATTTTATCTAGTTCTTAGCTAATATACCTCTACATTATCTAGTAAATGGATATTAAAAATGTTAAAATAATTCCAAAAGAGATGAAGCAAGCACATATCTATTTTGTGGCTAATAAAGCTGGAGCCAGAGCTCTACTGAAAAAATAAGAATGAGAGAGACTATCTGATCTATTTTGGGAGAGTGTATGGGCAAAACCAATGGCCAGTGTATTGCATCACCAATCCAAAAGTCTCGTCCAAAGACACCCCACAGTTTTGGACAAAGTTTTGAATAGGCTTGATATGAAAGCCGAAGAAAAAATTAGTAATGCGGATACTATGCCGAAATAGTTTAAGACACGGTATAGGTGAAACTATTCGGCAGTGTATCAAATATTATCATCCAAGGTTTTGCTCAGTGAAAGCCATATACTATCGCACATAACTTGGAAATCCCGCAGTAAACATTTGCTATTAATTTTTGTAAAACTGCCCAGAGGAGTCTAGGACGTATCTCGATTAAAGAGGCAGAAGACGATCTCCCCAAACAAATTGAGATAAAATACAGTAACAAACCACTCCAAAGGAACATCCCACAAATTTCAAGTCCACTGAACAGTCGGCCATCTTGCATCCATCATTTTTAATTTTGAAAATTTGATGCCAGATTCGTAATCAGCGATCCCGAAAACCTTATTTCAATGACGATTTCTTTTCAGCATACATTCTTTGTAGAAAAAAACACATAATTTTTATATATTGTTCGTCATTATAAATAATTTAACATAATAATTCATAATATATATTAATTTGTTTCCATTTAAAAATATATTATCAAAGTACAAAAGAAAAAAGTTGCACTGAAATCCAATTTTAATCTACTGGAAATAAACAAAAAATTACAAAAAGATGTCCTACAGTAAAGACACCGTGTTTCAATAGGTTAAATATATGCCTGGAAAGTCTCCACAAGCTCTTAGTTTTTGTATCCGAATACCATTAGTAGTAACTTTTATTAAATAGCAAATTAATAAGAGAATAAAATAATCTTAAAGATAATAGTTGCTCCTTGATAAAAATTCGCATAATTTTTCATTTAAGTTGCATAGGGTATAAATATTTTTTGAAAAAATTACCGAACTGTTCTTAAGTTTAGGAGATTAGAAAATTTGGATAACTATTATTGAAAAACCACCCAAAATACAAATTTTTCTAAAAAAAATTAGATCATGGCAGCTATTATATTGTGATTATTTAATAATTCGGTAATTTATCAGGAAAACTTCAGTAATTGTGGGTTTTCTGTAATAATTGTTTAATAATTGTTTAATATCGTCAACTTCAGTTTTTATCTTCAAAATCAGTGTAGTAATTTTTAAAGTATATTTTTTCGTGCACAATCTTCTGCTGGGAATATTATGCCACTGTATTAAAAATAAATGTATGAAATATCAAACAAAATTATGTAACAAAGAGGCATTATATTATATGCAAGCTGAAAAATGTCACAGAAGATTCTACTTCAGTTTCATGATTGTTATTCAGTTAGTATGTAATCTCATTAAAAATAATGTTGTTTTCTCGAAGTCTGCACCTACTTACGCTTGCTTACTTATATGGAGTTGAGTTTTGTCGTACTTGCATTTGTTTGCATTGTATCGCGTGCCCTGCTCGGAGTAACTGTCTCCAAACAAAGACGATATGCTATTATCTCTTGTTACAAATTTGCAACCATATTAAGTTACCTCATTTCATACCGATGGGAATAAGGGATGTCGGAAGTTAGTGAAAGCTAAGGGCTTCAACAAACATAAGTGTTAAGAACAGCGAGAAAATAATGGAAGTTCCAAGTTAAAAGAGACGTGCACGAACGCAACTTGTTATTTCTCAATTAATTCCAAATAGCATCTTACATTTAAATTTACACTTTTATCTGTTCACGAAAACAAGTTACAGTCTCCTCAAATCCCTTTTCTTGGACACTTATCTTTCCGCTTTCATTTTCTGCTTCTTCTTTCGGGTTCTAGACTATTTTCTTATTTCCTTTTATCATTCCATCGCGACTTTCGTACTTGGCTCTTGATTTTTTTCGTACTTGCCAGCGGCTTCTCGTAAAGACCTTAGGATTATGACGGGACTGAATCGCATTACGGTTGGCAGCCGACGCGAACGGACCGGAACCAGTAAGCGGGAGCTTTCAAATGTCATTAAATTCCCGTAGGACCGTTTCTGTACTTTCGAGTAACTTTAGACTTTTAGGACACCCTGGCTCCTCTTATTTTAGAGTTATTTCTTTTTTTTATATTAAACGAAAAGAACACCACTTAATTTGCTTATGAATTTATTATATAGTCCTTTGTCTTGCTTGTTTACTTATTGTAGATGATTGCTAAAAGCGAATAAATTAATTGTTGATGATTATATTCAGCTGGTTATACTTCACTTCAAAAGACTATTAAAGTAGATAGACCCAGCCGCTTTATTGAAGAAAACGAGTCACGAGCTTTATAACTATTGACCATAAATCTTTCCAGTTCCAAGTTCACGCATGCTCTATTTTTGTTAAGTCATGAAGTGATAATTATCTCCTATCAGTACATTAAAAAAGGATGGGAGATAGAAAAAAGGGTAAGCCTTATTAAACTAGATATCTGCATATGAGCCACTTCGGTAGTTAGGCCAGCCATTCTCAGCCAGTAAGCTCCCTAGGTGGTTTTCCTTGCTAACTAGATAGTAACGACAGCCATTTTGAAAGTGGTTGAACCTACTGATAAAAATGTCACACGTCCATTAAACGAATTGGCAAACTTTCACTGCGAAAAGAGTATATACATTCTTAAATGTTTTACGATAATAAATGAAAATTTCTCTAATTAGAATACTTCCCTAGTAGAAAATGAATCCAGCCTTAGGCTGGGAAAAATGTAAAATAAATAAATAAACGTCAAATACAGTACAACAGGTTTTATTGTATAAAATACATAGGTCCATGGCATAAAATACATAAACATTGCTGAAGTAAATAAATGATTTATTGACGCTTTGCCACATTTTTATGAAAATAGCGTAAAACTGTTGCGATTTGTGATAATTATGTAATTTTTAGAATGGGTAAACGGCGTGATTTGTCCCTACTAGAATTGGCCAAAATGCCGGTATGTTGAACGTTAAAAACATGAATTTAATTAAAACTGTCTCATAATCAATATGATCTGCACTGGCCAAAAGGTGATTTTTCGACATGGGTCTACTAATATACAGAGACTGTAGTTTACATTTATTTTCATTCATATAGTATAAAGAATTTCAACTTAATTAATAAGAAACGTAGAAAAATTGCTTTAATTAAATAGTAATGAAAATAAGAAAAGTAAACAATTATAAAAGTAAGCTACACTTCCCTTTGTCCACGTAAAACTTTTAAGAATCTATCCAATCACGGGTATCAGCGGCGCCACTTATTGTTAGTGACCTCCACCTCCCACCACCTTGAACTATTTCTTCTCGAATCGTTTCCATCTGGTCTGAGAGGCTATGTACAGTAGTCCCCCTCTTAAGTCTTATGCTTCAGGCAATCAAGATGGCGGCGCCATCCCTTAAGTTATATTTCCCCTAACCCCCCATCGCTTAAATTTCAACTTGTCACATGCTCACACATATACAATGACTTAGACGAAGGAGAATATGTGGTAGGGGGAGGGGGGGGGGGTATATGACTTAAGGGAAAGTGACTTAATGGGGGGGGGGGGCTACTGTATGAGTCAGAATATATGTGCATACATAAATATATGTGTATATACATACCAGTAAGAAAATCTATATCTAAATAGGAACGTATTTACGATATATCTCTTGTTGGAATGAAAAAAATAATTGAATTAAAAAAAAAAAAATTCTTGTAAATTTTTGTAAACAGCTGTTTATATCGAATTGTAGGTTTCTTTATATGAAAATTCTTCCTTGTTTATATTTTGATATGTATATTTTAGCGGTCCTCCCATAGGACGGTAAATGGTTATGAAAAAATGAGCAGACAAAGAGCGGATCACTTTTCTCGAGAACCGGGTGGCCGATTTATATTTGTGAGGGGTCAATTTTTAGGTCTTCGCGCCTAGTTGTCACTGAACTCGGAACATTTTTTCCATACAGCTCTTCATTACTGAGTAAAATGCATTTGAATTCACCGCTCGTTGCTATTTTTGACTTATAAATGACAAACAAAACAACATGCATCGGCTTATTCTCGATGTAATATCGAAGAAAAAAATTAGCACAATATCTATTTTCCGAATGAAAATATCCCGTGGAATGCCCCATATGTATTTTTGGGACAAAACTATGGTTTCTGAATCACTTACGACCGATGCGGAAATAACCTATTTTCGACATTCCATCACAGCGATAGATTTTCTTAATAAGACTTATTTATCTAACTAGCAATCCCTTAAAATCTATCAGACAATACCACAAGGACTTTAGGTCACTTGTTTCTTAATTCGTTCTTTTGACATTTATAAATCGAATAACAAATTCACTCAGTGATGCAATTGACTCAACAGTTTTTGCGAGGATTAACTCAAGCAAATAAAAATAAATCATAGAGAGCCATTTTCTTCTCTATAAAATCTTTGGGAATTCATAGGTTTAAGTATTAACATTGCTTGAGATTCTCTTTTTTAATTTAATTTTGATTAAAGGATGCCGATTCTGCGATCTGTCGGAACCACTTTGCTTTTTTCCATCAAAGAAAGTGAAACTAGCAAAGCGTGAGACTCCTCTTCGGTTTTCGTCGCGATATGCTAACGAAGCTTGCGCCCTCGACTTTCGCTAACGGAAATGCACAAAGGCCACGCGTCGCTGCGGCTGAGGCAGCATCATGCCCTCATATGCCAAGCGTGTTGGCAAACTATCGTATGACCCTTTCTACTAGACTTGCATTTCAAAACTTCAAAATACCGCGGTGTTGCAATATTGTACATAGAACTCATATGCAATCTTTGGATACGATAAGAAACATGTCCGCAAACATAATTATTTTTTATTGAGAACATCCAACAACTGAACGTTTTATATTTACAATTGCTTATGGTCTCGCTAAAAAATAATATCACAATTTATGATATTTTATAATATAATTTCAAAAGTCAGGTTTACTCGAGAGGCTCTTCGATCAGCTGATTGCAGACAATTTCACTGTAAAAAGATAAAAGCAATTCGTTCGTATCGTACATAATTTGAAATCGTAGGAAGTACGTAAACGAGGTAGGGACGAATTAAATTGGCTTGATTCGGACGAAAAGTTTTTTTCGAGTTTGATTCGAACGAAAATACTAACGCGTTCAGTTCATTGGCAACCAGCAACCTCAAAAACTCTTTTATATAATGGTGTAAGACATATTTCAATTTCTTGGTATTTACATATGACCATTAAATATGAAAAAATTCCATCACAAATAATATTAAATTCAAATATAGATATTAACAAACTATAAGTTTCGTGGCTCAGGCGGTAACGTACTGGACTTCGAAGTCGTACGTCGTGAGTTCGATCTCTATCCGGGGAAGAATATTTCAAAAAAGATTTTCCAGCAGCAGCTCGCTATTCGTAAGATGGACCACGTTGTTTGTTTACGTTTTGCAATATTGTTTACCTGCCAGAAATCGACTCATGACCGATGCTGTACTTGGTGTAGGTTTCTGCAGCTCCTACATTTCATACACAAATGTGAAGATTGGCACCATCTCTTAAGACGATCCGCAGCTCATGCAAAGTTAAAAAATTCTCGAATAATTAAACTCGTTAAATAGAGCGACATCGCCAGTTAAAAGATAAATAAAAAAACTACAAAAGATAATTTTCGCCGCTAAGATTTAAAAGCAATAAAAGGTGTCTAAAAAATAGGCCATTTTCAAGAAGCCGTATTCAATTTCAGCTTTAAATTTGGATTAACCATTCAAAACACCCCAAATAAAGTATGTGTTACGTAACCGTAATTGTTTTTAATTTGTTTGTACGTCTATATACTTATGTTACACTCTTAAATGACCAATCTATATAATAACGGAGTGTATATTTGGAAGCAGGAATTGTTTGTTTTCATATCAGAATAATAATTTCAAAATATCATAAGAATTTCAAAACCTCTGCAATATTTTAGAAATGTTTTGCAATATGTTTTTCTGCAGAACAAATATTTCAATATACCTCCACTCTTTAATTGTCACAATTAAGTAAGAAACGGTACTAGTGTATTATTCTTCGTGCTTTATTCGAATTATTAGTCTCTATAGAATCGATGTTTAATAAACGAACCAACCAGCTACGATTGCACTTGTAAATGAAAGTGCGATTTGCGGCAGGAAAAATCTGACATCGTTTATGGGAAATTTTTCCTCGGCGCGTTGAAAGGGACCGGTATTCTATTTGCACCCGCATAGGTGCACCGCTTCTGGCAGGAAATTGCCGCGCTAATTAATGCTTTGAAGCAACGATTGTTCCAAGTCACGCTGTAGCTTTGTACTTGAGTTTCCACTGGAGCGTGACTTCTGTCAGTGGACCAATTACATTCAAATTAATTGTGAAGAAATGAACGACAAGAAGAAAATAAATCTTCCGTCCTGGATGTTGAAGAGTGCCATTTTTGCATTCCCAACTTTGACAAGTCCAACAGCAACAGCATCGGAAGTTGAAATTTGTTTTTGAAAATCGATAACGGCAATATTGAGTAGTTGACTCTGTGAGCTGGAAGTGAAATTCGTCATTATTCTACGGAGAAGACGAGCATGTGCATAACTCGAAAATAAGTGGCTTATCCAGTGTAAGAAGTCGAGCATCAATTTTGCCAATGCATGTTTGTAGCTATCTTCCTGCCGGTATCCTGATGCCCCGGGGAGTTTTACTAGCTGACAGAATTCAATATTCCGTAACTTTCCCAATTTTCGATAGACATCGCATCGATGTATCTCTTCCTCCTCACCAGACGCCACATCCTTCTTCTTCCGTATAATATGTACATAAATGTACTATAAATTGAGAATCGTTTTAAGCATATTTCAATTAGAAAGTATAATCTCACATCAGTTTTATGAATAAAATTATTAAAAAATTATGCTTCAATTGGGTTATTATTATATGTAAAATTTTTGGTATATTCTTGATCTGCCAACACTGTATTCTATTATAAAAAGATCGGCCTTGTTTCAAAAAAGATGATGGAAAAGGGATGGAATGGGAGAGATGTTGCTATCACGTCGATTCGACGTGATGGTGAGAGTGCTTCGAAGTGTTGATACTCTTCAGTCTTCTGTGCTCTCGTATTCGTCTGTCTTGTCACCCTCAATATTGTAACACAACACCTACAGACCCTCGTTCCCGCTATTTTCATTTCTTTTGAACACCATATTTGCAACGCTTTTGACACTGTACGCATAAAAGTAAACGTGATACGTTATTTTTAGTAAAATCTACGATTATTGGTACAGAAGATGGAAACAAATGCTCGTGATTCCCATTTTCTGTCGGGAGGCCCGTCACATTAGTTACAACTGCACGGAAAAACAATTGCACATTTTTTGTTGCGACTACGGTTCACATAAAAATTGTTGCAGTTGAATTACAATTCGTTGGGGTAAAAATTTCGAGCTGGTTGAACTACAAAACGGAAGTGTGATGTGTATTTAATATAACGTAATGCATGATACGTAGTTTTCGTACGACAACGGAGTAATTCATACACAGTTAAAAATAAATATGGGAAAATTAATGTACACGTATATACAGTCATTAGCATATACACCTATAATGTGAGGAGTATTTTACAATTAATATATGATGGAATTTCATACAACTTTTAAAATTGACAGAACGCCTATCAAAAGCGATATTTCACGAATAACTATAAAATCGCGATGTTCATCAATACATTTGACAAATTGATATTCTTCTGAATATCAATGAACTAAATATTTATTGAAAATTTATTACAATGTGTTACTCATTCCTAAAATAGTGAAAAGATGAGATTATTTCTAAATAAATTCTACTGAAAAATATTTCCGGCACCGATTTCGTTCATAATTACTCCGCAAGCCATTTCATACACTCAAAAAATGTTCTATTTTTTGTGATTATAATAACCAGAATTCTAGGTAGTTTAATTAGAAAAATAATTGTTTTAACAATATCTCTGGTGAAACCAACAATATTTCTGGTTAAATCAATCAGAATTCTGGTTATTTTAACCAGATAAAAATAACAAGGGCCTGTTTAATCATCTTTTCTGGTTATTATAACTATTTTTTTTTCTGAGTCCGAAAACTATTTTTTTTGTGTGCCATTTTGTATCTTCAAATCGAATTGAAGTTCTGTTTTTACAAAAAACTTTATTGATCCTTCATCTACGATACTACATTTTTAGATTTTGTATTTTGCAAACTTTCCTCGACTCCCCAAGGGTTAAAAGATATTTCATGGCGATTATCAACGCATGAGAATTATACGTATATATATTTTCGAACACACAACTTAAACATTTGTTTACTGTATTTGTTGTCATCCGAAAACTATACAGATAAGATCCTGCAAGTTTTAAATCAATTCGTCACTTCGTATACAAGATACTGTAAGTTATATTTTAAAATCTATTGATTTTTCGGACATAATATTTTACAGTTTTTATTTTTTTCTCGTAACCTTGACATTGAATAAAAAATGTCAAATACAAATCTGGTGTAGAATCTAATTCTCTATATGATAGTATTTTTTAAATCCATTTTTTGTAAATTTATTTTTTCTGGCTTTATCTACTGCCCGATTCTACATTTCGTGCGGCGACCCGATTATTGCTTGGAGGCCCTCAATTGACAGTTCTAACCATAGTCACGAAGACCACTAGGAGGCTGAGAAGAGAAACATATACAGAGAAAATGGAAATTAATGTCTTTGATTCATTAGCAAAGTAGTCTAAAATGTTGCAACATATATATTCCCCGAAGGCAGAATTACAATAATATCGGTGGTGAATACAACAAACTATATGGTCGAGGCCGAAACACGCAAGTTGATCTCTTTTGCTAATTTGTCACAGTTAGTACTTGTGCAAGTTTTATTAAGACTACTAACGCATACATGTGATCAATCAGCAAGTGGCTAAAATCCAATCGATTGAAGTAGAGCAAAGTGGCCAGTAACACCTGGGGCCCTGTCTGCTTAAACATTAGAAGCTCGAGTAGCCGACGCTGAATAGCTTCAAGCTGCCGAATAAATATTGTAAGAGGTAAGAGGCCCAGATCACACTGCCATACTCCAGGAGACTAAGAACAAAGACACGATACAAAGTTCATACCATGTTCACACTACTAAAGAACCTGGATAGTTGTACAATTAAATAGTAAGAACACAAAGTCGCTTTAATGCATGCAGAATGTGATCATAGAACCGAAATTTGGGATCAACCGTGACCACTAGATCTTGTTCGATCAGCGGTCACGCCAGGCGCTGATCACCAATAGTATAATCGTAACTGAGAGGGCAACGCGTATTGGTGTAGGAAACAACTGCGCATTTCTAGTTATTGAGAACCAAACAATTGCCTGCACACCAATTCCAAATCCGAAAGTTGCGTAAGACAATGTTGACGATGAAGACAGTCAACAATAGAATGAACTTTGGTGTATAACTTCGCGTCGTCAACAAACAGGAGAGCACTTCATTCAACTGCGTTGGGCAAGTCATTAATGTAAATAATAAACAGCAGCGGTTCAAGTGCAGAGCCCTGAGTACACCAGAAGTTTGACTATAGGTAAAAGAAACATACCGTTCGCAGTGAACTAACTGCTCCGACCCATTGATGTAGGAAAACAAAATGTTTGAAAAACATATCTTCAGAAATTTCTGAAGGATATCCAAGACGATCCTTCACAACACATTCAAACCTCTTAGTACTCGAAAAATGTGACCATGAGGTAGCATACGGATGATATGTATCAGCCTTTTGAATGATTATGCACCTGAGTTTAGGTATATACCATTCACACGAACCTTTCCGTGATGATTAAGGGCCGATGCAATCCAAAGCTGTCAAAAAAGTAGGGAAACTTTTCGCCATAAACATTCCATTTTTAAATCGCAAGGGATACAGTGTGAAGTAATAAAGTCAGGATTTGTTGTTTGTTAATATCAACAATCAAACCTGAATGTTTCATGCCTGTTATAGAACTTGGCAAAGAAAAATAAGATTAAAAAACTGATTTTTCATGTTTATAAGTAACGAATCCTAACTATTTCTTCACCCGATAGCCTTTGTGATCGGAAACCTATATCAATAAAGAAATTCTTTAAAACAGATGTAAAAAGTGAATGGGAAAATCATTATCTTTTAACAGAATTGAAATCGTTCATGCACTCCCATTCTAACCCATGACCAACTTTTCTTTAATACGCTTTCTTTACTATCGAATATTTAATTCATCGACTAGAAGAGAAAAAATAAGCCATAGTTAATAAAAGCATCTAAATAATGAACGTGAAATGCCAAAGCAAAATTAATATTGAGAACATGTAAACAACGCTACAAAATGGGCCGCGTTGCTCTTCTCTGCGTCGTGCAGCACGTAAACATGTCTGAATTACAAATTTCATATATACGGAACTTATTTAGCAATCAACTTTGTAGAAAACTTTATTAAAGAACAAATTTGTCACAGGAAGTTTTCCGAATTTTTAACTTCCTTACAGACTTTTCGTCGTTGAATGTAAACAAGTATGCTCCATTGGCAATTAGTATTCATGATTTTCTATTATTAAATGTGTAGTGTTTCTAAAATTTTTTGTTATTTGGCCATCATCGGTATTGCAGGCAAGGTAGGATTTCAGATTAAAATGTTATGCATAGACAAAACTTAAACCGTTTAATCATCCTCTATAACGTAAAACTTTTACAGAACGAGAAAACGTTAGATATCGTTATTCCATTTCCACTTGGACAATGCATTTACGGCCATCAACGGGCTCGTGACCATATTGCAGGAAATCCCTCAATTATTTGTGGGTCTTCAATAGTATTTTATAAAATTTCCTAAAATCGTAAAATATAAAAATTATTTTCCCGTGTAGAACAAGATCTCTGCAGTCATAAAACACCAGCTATTTCGAAATCACGACATTCGCCTGTGAAACTGAGATTAATTAATGAAAAATGGTAGGAGACAGGTAGGTCGAGTGTGTTGTGCAAGGAACTAGTTGGAAAGATGATGGAACGGGGACTCTCGGTGGATTAAATTTGCGCGAGTGTGGTGCACACCATGAATATGGAGAGCTTCGTTACTACGCGGTCCATTCTATAGCTGCTATAACGCAACTCGTCGGACGAGTGTGCATACATATACCAGGGGACATCAGCTCTCTTCTCTCGCTTCCGCAAGCCCGCATAGCCCACGTTGTTGGTTTTATCGTTTAACACGAAGTTACGATAAATTTGGCCAGACCCCTACAGCCAGTCGCGTAGTTACTCCACGTCAATGTTATGCACGGCACTGGCCTTGACTAGTGAGCTCTCAGACTAAAATAGTCAACTAGGTGAAAAACCATTTTGAAAACAAAAATCCTTTCTGTGTCACGTGACGAATTACTAATTTTGACTGGAGAATTTACAGTATCACATATAGCACGGAACGAATTGAGTAATAATCAGTATTCTTGAAATTACACTTTTCAATGTTGACGTAGACAATTTGCTAATTGCAACAAGTAAGGACAAATTATGGATATTGCGCTACATGTTTGATTCAAATGATGCCACCGCGAAGGATTTGAAATTTACTTAGGACTTGTGTTTGAATTAAAGAGTTATATGATGTTGATTCTTCTTTGCAAGGCTGTTTAATAAGAAATACTTTATACGTATTGTTGTATAATTAATCATCGTAGATGGTAATATTTTAATGAATATATGTTAATATTTTTTGATATTTAAATAGGTGTGTTTCATAAAACCCAGTAGGATTCCTCCATTCATATCAGCGTGCAATTGAACTAAATACCAAAAGTCAAAACACTTTCAAACAGACAGTGGATGTACTAAGAGTACTAGGTTTATAAATTTAAGAAATTAGGAAATAAAAAATTATACATGAAAAGGTTATTTAAAGTTATAAACAAATATAGTTACCAATTGAAAATTGTTATTAACACTTAAACTGTCAGTGACGAAATTTAGAGAGCAACATTTTTAAATAAATTGTATTAATTAAATTAGAAATCAATTTATTTCAATTATTTCATAAGGTATGAAATTTACGTATATGGAAATTAAAAATTTACTAAAGTTATGTAACCGCTTAATATCAGTAGTGGGAACTTGATAACTTGCATGAAGAATCGCAAACACGCGTTATAAGGTCATGGATGTCAACTAAACTTCATCGTACGTAAACGAGTTACCGCCCGTGCCTCCATTCAACGTAATTAATGATGAGATATTGTCAGCCACTTGCTGTTGTGTACGCACGTGACAAGACACTTTTGAACACTGGTTACAGAGCTTTAGATACTTTATTAATGACAAAATGAAATTTGATTTTCCAAAATTAAAAGCATCTTTATAAATTAATCCATCTTTGAACTGAAAACAGATTGAAGTATTATAAAATGCACCGTTAAACTGATTACAGTTTCACAACTTTTTATTCGTGCAAAAACTTCAACAACTGAACATTTCTTCAAAGGGCAGGATTTTATTTACGGAAGTGGAAGTTTGAACAAGTTTTGCAGTCAACGAGAATACTTACGATATATTCATCTCGAAAATCATACCTAATGATGTAACTTTTGTAATATACAGAATCAAAAATGCAAAGAGGAAAAGTAATGAATTCCATTTATAAAAAATACCAGTGAATTTCTATTATCAAGTTGAATGAACCTGTTAGCAGTTATGGTTAATATTAGTTTGCTCTCGATAAATTGTTTTAAGAATGAATGAAATTTATTTTATGACCAAATTTGCGAGTAAAATGTTCTTATCTCATTTTCGTTTTTATAAAGTATCTTAGTAACGTATTAAGGGGGTTCTAAAGTGGTCCATCGCGTCGGTAAGGTAGGAAATGTGACTAAAAAACATAAATAAAAGATGACTAAATTACATTTGTAAAATTTGGGCTCTGTAAGGACAATTCTAAGCACTACAAATATGTTCCTAGAAAATACTAAAAATATTAATTGAGAACTTTTCCAGAAATTTCGGAAATAAGTGGTTTTTATTTATTTCCGAAAATTCTCGGTCAGTTCTCGTTTAATTTTCTTGGGATTTTCTAGGATACCGTCTATAGTAATCAAAATTGCCCTTACAGGGCCCAAATTGTGAAAAATCAATTCAGTCATCTTTTATTTACGGGTTTTAATGAAAATTCCAACCTTATCGGTCAGGCACTTTACTTAAGCCCTTAACCACTGCAGTATTAAATTGGCTTTACTCAATGATGGATCTACAAATATATTTTTCTTAGGTTTGATGGAATTCGTTGCAGACTATTTTGCCCAACACTATTTTTTTGATACAATATTATTATATGTATATCGATTGTAGTTTTGAAGACAATAACGAGATAAAAGAAATACAATTTTTCCTTGCCTCATAAGATTACTACTGCCCTCAATTTCCTCGATAAATCCCAAGGAATAAGCATTTTCATTTTACGAAGTGGGAATTGAGCCACAACAGTGAAAAAATGAATTGTTAGTCTTAACAAATCAGGAGTTTCTATGTAGATTAAATAACTTTATCAACGTTCTTTAAAGCAGATAGTTTGATAATAAGGTCAATAGATTACGACAGAATAATCAAGGTTTAATTCAAAAATAGTGAACGATGGTAACTAACTAAAATGGTCAGTTTGAGATAAATAAGAAAACTGGATATTCCACGCTTTTTCTGGGTCTTATAATATTCTATTGTTCGAAATTTGTGGATGGAAAGGGGTCACAAAAGAAAAAAAATCTTTTTCTAAAATATTTTGAAGGATTTTTAATAAGAAGGGTCATGTTCATACACTTTAAATACTCTACAAAAATTGTTCAGGGCTTCTCTAAATATCATCGAAATAGACCGGGAATGTTCGAATTCACGAACAGTACACGGAAATTTCTTAACCCTTTTTGGCCCAAAATGAGAGAAGCAGGTACGTCAACATCAGCTCTGTTTCTACAGTAGAATAATTTTTTTGGAAAATACATTTCCCACTATTTTGAAGTATGCTCTATCTTTCGTATATCTAACATTTTCATCCATCATTTTCTGTAAAAATTGATTCTTCAAAAATGTCGCTGTTTGTGAATCCGAGTGATTCTAACAGAGGACGCTTGAAAATATTTTCAACCTTGAAAATGTTTAATTAAGGCAATTACCCCCGGGTGCTTTAGCAGGGTATAAGCCGCGAAATGCAATTTGTTTAAAAAGTGCTATGTTTTTAGCTCTTTTTTTTTATTTTTCACAATTTCCTCCGACGAACCGGATTTTAATGAATGAAAAGCATATATAAAAAATGATCCCGATTGTTGAACATAAATAATATAATAATAGAATTTTGTCAGAAGCAATGGCCGATTCAAAATCGCCGCGAAACGGAGCAAATTTTGTCCAAATTATTTATTCCTTGAAATACAGATCATAGAAAGTTTTTTTTAGCTTTATAATGATGATATATATATTGACTGGTTATGGACGAAAATTATAATAATTTCGAGTTGATAAATCTAAAATGGCCACCTTTTATAATCGTACCTCCTATATGAATCGTTGTTCCACTAAGGGGTTAAAGTTTACAAAGTTTACATACGATGGCCATTACGAATCTGCCACTTTGGATTTATAAACTCAATATTATTATAATTTTTATCTTTAACTAGTCAATATTTATATCATCAATATAAAATGTAATAAAAAACTTTCTATGGTCCATATTTCAAGGAATTAATAATTTGAAAAATTGTTTATACAATTCATGTCAATGATTATAATCCGTTTCGATGGAGAAAATCATGAAAAATAAAAAAAAAACGACCTAGAAAACATATTACTTTGCAACATTTTTCCAGAAATAGTTGTTTTTTGGCCATTTTCTCAACGGAAGTTGATAGAGCAAAATTAAAAAGAAACATGTTTATACTGCAGAAACTGAGCTGATTTTGACGTACTTGTTCTCTCATTTTGGGTGAAAAAGGGTTAATCGATGTTTTATGAAAATTAAGATAAAGATGCTGAAATTTTTATATGAAAATATTTTTCCACGTTGTAATCCAGTTTTCTTCGGTGTTTTTTGGGTTCCAACCACCACACATGCCCGCAGAACCATAAATGCGGACAATTTGTCAGTGTTTTGCGGGATCAAATTTGCCAGGTGAAAAATAACCCCGATCCACTGCGGCGTCACCCAAGAAAATCACTATGGGTGTGAAAAACGAGTAATTTTCACACAGACGCAGCTGCATTAAAGAATCGCGTCCGGGCAGGTTTTCCCGCACCTGTACTCAGTTTGCAAACACGTCTGAAATGACGATTGCCCCGACCAGCTTCGCGTACTTGAAAAATAACGAATTCGATTTTAGCACTGTAAGCTCAGCTTAATACCGGCGTCTTCCTTCCTCTACTTAGATTACTCCATTTTCCGTCGTCGGATTGGCCGTTTTCTATTTCTCTCGTTCCTGTTTCGAAACTCGTAATCCCACGAGTAACTAGCGCCGCAGCCGCCGTAAAAGAACATTCCTGCGCTGGACCCTCGGGCTTTGAAATATTTTCAATTCGCCCAGGCGCTCGGCTCCGCTATTTAATAACGAGCTCACGCCTGGACGGGTCGTTTGGCTTTTTTTACTAACATTCGCCGAGCCTCGTTTGGGCTTCGAAGCATCGCTGTCAAAGAATTTCGAGAATTTTCAATCCCGCATTAGAAGTTGATATTTTAATTTGGTATTTTAAAAATTTTTGGGATTCGAACATATTTCGGATCCTGTACCGTGCTGTCTGGTAGGAAAAACAAATGATTCAATTAAAATTTAATAAAACATTGGAATCGACATTTATCAACTATGAGGGTGAAATATTTGATGTCATTTTATTACTCATTGAATCGACTCTGATCAGGATCCTACTCTTGTGAAGTCGGGATTAATAGTTTAAAATCCAGAATGAGTTTAGTAGCATATGGGCATATCTCTACAACTTTTGATATTCCACTTTAGAAAATAATAAAAATAAATTTTTAATGCACACTATCTTAACTTACATTTTTTATGTTTTTACACCTACAAAAAGTAAGAAAAATTCTGCGCCGTTTATTTTTGTGCACACTTATTTGCTTAAAATGTTAAAACGTACAACGACACAGAACATAAAATATGTTTACAACTGATAACTCATGACTTAAAAATGTAAAAGCATAGCTTTTTTATATATTTATTCTTCATCAATAATACACACAAGAGAAAAAGATACACCGGTTCATTTTTAAGGTTTGTTGAATAAATAATAATAGATATAAAACTTCAAGAAAACAAATTTTATTGAAACTTTAATAATAACAAAATCTGTACTTAAAAATACTAATTTGCAACAAAATTTTATATTTCTGTCGGAATTGCGTAGAAATTTTTATAAAGATCAAAATGAATTTTTAATAAAAAGAGTTACTAATAAATTTATAATTCAAATCCTTTATATCATATGCTTAAAAAAGTGGATTTAATCGGACACAATCGGATAGATACGAATCAAAAAGACGTTAAAAATACCTCATTATAGATAAAAATTGTCTAAATGACTGTATATTTCTATACGGATTTCGTTTCGATATTTACAGTTTTGTGCAGGGATCACAGGAGTGTATAATAAACAGAAGATGGAAGTTCATTGAACTATTAATAATTAACAATGAAAAAGTTTACTAGTTGTATTTCCAGTGTATATTTATATTTACTGTTGTTATTTCCACACATACCTTTAGCGTACAATGTTTCGTGTAATAAGTGAGATTAAATCGCGTGAAGGCGATTCCAGTGAATCACGAAAATTCATGATTCAGACATAATAATAATCTAAAAAATTTAAGAGTCTGTTTCTTAAACCGCGACTTTTTAATGACAGATCTTTTTAAGATAATTTGAACTCTTTTTAACGGATTTTGGAAATGTTGGCACTAAGCATTTTTTAATTTGATGTATATCACAAACTCACAGTAATTCAATAAGGGTATCAAAGTATGCTTCATGAAAGCATCTTTCTCTTTAGAATCTGGTATTATCTCAGCCACAAATCCGACGATGATCTTTGAAGATAAGTAGCGTCACACGAAGGACGACAGCCCCAAATCCGGAATTTTGTTTTTGTCGCGGATTCAAGAGGATTAAAGTAGATCAGTGCTTCATTGTCTCGCTGTGACTCGGCCTCTGCAGACAGCATCATAGTCAAAGGATGTTGTATTTTATATAGACCACACTTTATTATCACTCATTACGAGACTTTCGAAAACACGTCAAAATATTAGTTTTTCACATCTAAAAAATATAACTTTTTAAATTGGCGTATACATTCATATACATTAGAAAGGAGGATGCCCACGAGTGTAAGTAATTACCGCCCTCGAGATGGAACCTCCGAAACTGACAAATTCTGGTAGAGAAAGATGAGAACTAATACCTAATGGAAAACTTGAATGTTTTACCATCTGGGAAAGTTTAAAAAATGCTTGTGGTCGCGGATTATACGTAGAAAAATGCTGAATTCTAAGTAGTAACAGTCCGCACCTACTGCGAACAACATACGGGCTATTACTACTGAGGATTGCATTTTCCTTTGTATAATCCGAGGATTTAATGGCGTTTTGTAAACTTTCCCACATCATAAAACAATCGAATTTGCCATTAGATGTTAGTTGTCGTCATACTCTTCAATGTCATCAAAAGTTCAATATATTCTTTACCGACTCGATTTCGTGCAAGATTACGATCGACTAAGAGTACGTTAATGTTAGTTAATGCTTTAGTCATTCTTGGTTACGCATGCTTAGTTTATTCAGGTCTTTCTGGCTACTTAAACACTCAACTTTTTCGAATTCAAAATAGTGCATTGCGTTTCATATACAATCTACGCTGGGAACTTAAGCACAATGGCTTTCTTGTCCAGTTCGTCGGAAATATTTTGTGGGTACCCTTATGTACCAGGTCTTAGCAACTTCACAGCCCTCATACTTACGTTTTAGATTTGAAAATCTATCTGGTTTACGTAGTCATCGCGTTTATCTTTCTCTTCTTTTATTTTACCCTTTTGCCACACATATTATTATTTGGACTCGTTTTGGATCACAGCTATCCATTTCTGTAATTCCCTTCCTCTTGCATTAAAGGAATCCAGCAGTATAGCTATCTTTCGTTCTCGTCTTGTAAATTATCCCTTTTTCGATTTGTAGAACTTATGTGACTGCCATTTGTTTGTATCACGAGTTTATTTTATTTTGTTTAGTTTATATAAAAATATATTTGTAATTTTACCTTTTATTGCAATAACGCCTCGGGTCTATATGTGTTTGTTAATTTTGTTATCTGGTTTATTATTTTCTTCATATTGTATATTTCTTGTTTTATATTTGTATTGTAAATTATTGTGTTACATGTCGAATGTATATCTAAGGACTTTTCGTCCAAGATATTAATAAATATTATATTACTACCACTACTACTACTTATACTACTACTCTAACCGAATTTGTTAGTTTATGAGGTTCCATCTTGGAGGCAGAAATCACCTATACTATTGGGCATCGTCCTTTGATATCTCATTTCAATAACGTTGTATATATTAAATTTGGAAGAAATATTATAGCTTCAATCCACTCTTGAGTGTGGCAAATGTCACGAAATTGGCTTTTTATCTGGCTAGAAGACACAAATGTGTCATTGATCCGATTGGATTAAATGGGCGTTTCGACTACCTTATCAAGTTTTACCAGTTTGAAGAAATTTTCTTTTTATGGAAGTATACGCAGCATGTTGCGAGCCTGATATGAGCTCGTCAGACACGGCTATTTCTCTCTGCCCATCCCGCAATCTTCTCGAGGCGCTCTCCTCCATTTCGCCGACAAGAGGGATGCAGGCTTTCGAATAATACTGGTGATTGATTTCGCAAAAAATCACCAGACTACCCGTCCTTTCTTTCTTCTTAACCGCTACCGAGAACGGTACAAATTGAAAAATAAGCTACACGTGCCCATTCCTACATATAAGTAAAAAAATTTTGAAATTCCTCAGAAACCCCTAAGATTTAAAAAATGCATTTTAATTTGTCATCCTTTGAACGTTTTAATGGAATTTATGATGTAATCCTTATGCGCCTTTCAATCTTTAAGTTTAAGTAAAATCAGTGATATCTTGCCGCTAAAAAGTCTCATTTATAGTATATGATGCAATTGTTACATTACAAACAAAACAGAACCACGAAAAAATCGACACATTCCTTTGATTAGACCTGGTGTACATTTTATCATGTCAGGATTTTTTATAACATTAAAATTATGGCAGATTTTACGGAACAGTTAACATTTATAAATAATGCTAGCAGTAAATTAGAAAAAAAAACCATGGATACCAAGGTATGTTTAAGTTACATTTTTTTTTATATTCGACCAGCATATTGGATCCTCCATCTCTCCCAATGAGAGCTCCAAGATTACACAGAACCAAAAATCAATTTGTTTCGCGATCACTTAAATCAGAAGTGGAGGATCTTACAGATTTTTGGTTGCTGAAAACGAATCCGTTATTCGATTGGTTGCAACATGTCAGGATTTTAAGATATCTAATCGGAAAAATATTCGAAAATATACTTTTTAGCAATTTAAGGTTAGGATATGTGAAATATCTGACTCCACGGATCAAATTGGACAACTAATTATTTTTCAGCGACCAAAAATCTATTAGATCCAGTACCTCTGATTCAAGTTATATCCCCTAAATAAATCTTGTGGTCCTGCATAATTAATCGCTAAAAAAAATAACACAAGACCGCTAACATTTTTTTTTTACACAACTTGAATCAGAAGTGGAGGATCTTACAGATTTTTGGTCACTGAAAATGAATTCTTTGTTCAAGTTAACTCGTCGTTCCCGATTTTTCACATATATCCTAAGCTTAAATTACGAAAAAGTATATTTTTGAATACTTTTCGGATCAGATATCTTAAAATCCTGACGTGATGATGTAAGATCCATTATTTGTGATTCAAGTGGTCGCGAAACCATTTTTTTGTGGTTCTGTGTTATTAAAAGTACATTTAAATTAATGGTCATTAACAATTGTTGAAGGATGTAACTTTAAAAAAGTATTAATGAGTAATTTCTATGAATAACCTGCGAATTTTTATTTCAGTATTACTTTAATCTTTTTATGTTAGGACATGAGCCTGTATCAAAAAAATCGAAATGCAATTGATAGTTTTTTAGCGTAAGATATTATTCGCGCATGGTATTTGGAGTCCCATACTAAAAATGGACCTTATTAATTTGAAAAACAAATCTTATTTACATGCAGCCGACCGGCTAGGGCGTAAAGGGTAGGAAAAGCGATTTATTCCAGAACCAAGTATCAATTAATTAAATTTAATGAAAGCCACGAAATGAGAGGCCTTCGCGCATTTAGCCTCCGCCATCGTAATTTAAGAGAGAGTGTTCGTTATTAATGTTATCATACTCGAGTCATTCAGCCCGAGGGCTCGAAAATCCACGAATAAGCCGTGAGGATGACAGGTGCTTTTTCTTTCCAATTAATTAATGATTAATTGTGGAGATGACACTTTAGGATTTTATCAAAGTCTCTCCTCCTCGGCATGATTTTCCGCCTCTGGCGGAAGGTGAAACCCTCCCGTCTCTCTCATTACTCTTTTAAGGACGTTGCGAGATAAGTTGTCGGAAAAATTATCTCAGTAGCGTCTAACAAATTGGTCTAACATATCCCCGGTACATATTTGAATAGATTTTGCACGAGCTTAAAAAAGGTCAGGTGGTAGAAATATGATATTGAATCAACACGATACGAAAAATGTGTTGGAAATTATCCACGTGGTAATATTTATATATTATGTTGCAAGATATATAATTTTCAGTTTAATATCATTTTTCACATCCGTATGGATACTTTTGCCTAGTGTGATAGAAAAATGAACTAAATATATGAGTTTTTCATAGGAGCACCACTAGGTGGCGTTCAAATCCAAAAGTGAGGTAGCTTACAGTTTCATTAAAGACACTATCAGGAATTTTAATACCCAATTCCACACGTCGCCAGCATTTCGACATTTGAACTAAATTGTGGTCGATTTCAATTTCGGATTTGGGCGTCACCAAGTATACTTCGAAGAAACTGGTATTTCGAAAAATCATTGTTCATTTATTGTAGAATTCCCATACTAAATAGGATCTTTCCATTCGTTGATCCAAACTATGGAAACGGCAGTATAACTTTACAGGAGACATATATTAATTAAATATTAAACAGAATAATTGTTATCAAATATTTTAAAATTTTCCACTGGCTATTCAATTCTGATCTGAATTTTGACCTTGACGCTGATCACGAATGTCACGATTAATATTCTTTTAAATCGATTTAACTAAAGCTAACTACGCGAACTAACGTAAACTAATTTTCAGTTTAATATAATTTTTCTGCATAAATAATTTACTAAATAAATATTATATAAACAAACGGGAACGCAGAGGGTGTCAATAAATTAAGTAAACCAAATAACACAACCAAAATTAACCAGAAGCAACGCAAATAAAGCAGTCAGTTCGTAATCAATTTAACTACAATTATCTAAGCGAAATAACTTAAACCATTACTAACTAGAGAGACGGATTTTCTTTTTTATTTTTAATTTGTCGTCCGCCATATTATAGCAGGATTGTTAAAATAATTTAAATTAATCTTATTACAAAAGATTACAAAGTCGTTGCTCATAGGAGATCTTCTACTCATTTGAATTTTAATTTTACTTTAATAATTTTTAAGTTTTTGTCGTTATTTTGGTAGTCTGTTCACGTTGTTAAAAAGTAGTACTGCTAGTATAGAAACTATAAAAGTGGTTGTGTAAAATCGAAATTCGTCAACATATTTATCAGGGCGATTATGCGGTGATTGCCCTGTCACTCACAAAATCAACCAGAGGTGTGTTCTCAGCGAATTAACGCAATTTGGAAAACAAACAGCCTATTTCATGTGTGCAGCTGTTCGTTTGTCACTTTATATAGCGGACGTGTTCATTGCCCGTCCATATTGCTCGTTCCCGTCTCTTTCATTTTTAAAATGATCACTCTGATTTTTACGAACAATGATTAGTTTAAAATCATATTAGATACGAGTCACGGAAAAAACAATCATCAAAATCGCATAGAATTGAGAAAATAAAAAAAGAAGAATCCTGAAGATAGTCCACAAGAGGCCGAAACGTAGAGAATAAATAGTTTTTTTTTCATGAAAAGTGTGTCTTATGTTTCAAACAGACCGACACGACTACGTAAAATTACATTATACATTTTAATCTCCGATCGAAGAAACCACATCATATATAAATATTTTTATTTATTATTATAAGTAAATTAGAAAATTGAATGCATATTTATTCAATTTTTTTCTGTTTTGCAAAAAAATCAAGAGCGTATAATTAGTACACAGTTCTGCAATACGTTTGATATTAGTTTTTCTGAAATCATCAGGAAAACTAACAACTACTGAAGAAGTTTATGAACTTGAAATCCAATGCGGAAGTAACTAATACCGCAGGATTAACATAGTACATGTTAAGTTAAACACACAAAATCAAAACTTGTTTCAGCGGTACATTTGAAGGAGGATCTGTAGCTTATTATCCCTAGTTGAATCCAGTTCTTTATTATTTAGAATTTTCAAAATTAGGTTTCGCAAAATCCTCGCAATACGCGCTTGAGCTGTAAAGTTTATAATTGGCCAAAGATCGAACAAGGATTAGAGACTTGCATAAAAATGTTACCACTGAATAATTTTACCTTTCTGTATAGCCCGGAACGGTTGCCAGCGGCTTTTAATTGTTCCTCTCGTACTCGTGTCAGTTCGATTCGCTTTTCAGTCAAGGGCTGAATTCTCCACTGCTGTTTCATTCTATATTTCAATCAGAGTTAGTGACAGAACGATTCTAACCCTCGATTCGTTCTCGAATGGTTGGGTTGATGAAGAACTTTGACGTGCGAAATGTTCCTTGACTTTCAACATGGCATATTAATCGGCCGTTAAGTGGGCAAAATTAATTTGCGAAAATCGTCGACTTTGAAACTATTGGAAATAACTTTGAAAGAAACTTTATCGACCAACTGATTTCAAAGTTCATATAGAACGGGATTGGTTCATAAACATTGAAATTTTTCGTTTCTGGCAATTTTTCTCGTTAAAAACAGAAATTCTTTAATTAATGTATAGCACAAGAAACTTTCGAATTAAACTTGCCAAGAATTCCAAACTGAATTATGCGTTTAATTAAGGTATCGTGGCAATAAAACTATATCAGAAAATGTAAAAGATGCAACATTTTTTAACGTTTTCCACAAATAACTATATGCCTGGTATCGAGAAGGGTTCATAAATAAAAGCCGTACATAAAGTCAGGAATGGTATGAAATGCAATTGTTTGTTACATTTTGAATGTTTGAAATCTGACCTCAGCTTCATGATCCAAAAGAATGTTAAGATCTTTAATTAAATTTTATTCATGGAAAAGGCTAAGCTTAATTTCTTATTTAAAATAATTTTAAATGGTGCACAAGGAAATTCACATTTTGAATGCCTAATTAACGATTCATGTCAAGAAACTTTGCTAACCTCGTAAAAAAATGAAACTGTGCAACGCAGGTGACGCCTGTTATGTAGGTAAAGTTCTCGCTGTATATGCACCTGTTAAAGATAGAGCATAAGTTTGGAATTTCGAATTGGGAGATATCAAAGAAAGTAGAAATATCGAAACAATCGGAAGGTACCATAGTAGTGGCACGAGCAAAGCGGTGCAATAAAGGCTCCTCGTAAAGCGAGCTTTTATTTCTAAAAGTCGAAGAAGTGGTTCGCGAGTAACTCTGGAAGTCGAACCGTTTCTTTCCCTCCTACTCCCTCCAATTTTCCCCTCCTATTTCCCTTTTTCTTTCTCCTTCTGTTCATCGCCATTTCTTTCCACTCGTGTTCTTTATTGTCCTCTGCGAATAAGCAACATTTCTTTTTCTATGGTCCTCCACTTCTGGTTATCGAACTGTTCTCCAAAGTCTACCGTTTATTCGATGTCCTTTCGACTTTATTTGCACAGTTTGCGTTTAGCGAACTGACCCGCTTGTCGATGGATACGAGACGACAAACTTTCACCTTGGCTTTTACGCAATTCGCTAACGTTTGGTTTCCTTAGCTGGATGGGACATAGACGTTTGAAGAGAGTCGAGCAATGAAGAGTGGTGGAGAGATATAAAAAATGAAGAAATGAAGAATTTGACACAAAAAACGATGGTTTGGACAATTGGCGTATGTGCTGAGGAAAAGTCGAAAGAAGCAGATAGCAGCTGCAAGGGAAGCTCCCTTCTTGCGTCTTAGCTTTAAATTTCATCCGAAATTTAAAAAGCTCTGCAACAATGACATTGACTTGGAAGTGGCATTATAAGTGTACGTCCTAAAATGAATTCAGGTAACTGGTGGCGAAGAGACACAGATTTACAAATTTAGAATAATAATTTTTGTAAATTAGTACAATAGCGGAAATTACGAATTTAACCTTACTAACCTTGAGGGTTAAAGTGATATATTTCTCTAACCCCCTTTCCGGGACTTCGTCCCCCTCTCCCATATTACTTATCGATACTTAATATATGTCTTACGAAAATTCATTTATTTGAAAAGTCTTACAAAGACTCGCTTATTTAAAATATTATAGCAAAGACTCCTATATCTTGAAGATTACCGACCATAGGAGTTCATTTTGATTTTTAATTTTTTTACACATTAATCGCGAAGGTTCTTTTCGATCATGAGCAACGCCGATTCGTGAATTTTTACCTCAGAAACTCATTCATTATTTTGACTATAATCCGCTTTACATAGCTTGATTTAGACAGAGAAAGAGAGAGAGAGAGAGAGAGAGAGAGAAGGGGAACAACAGTGGGAAAAGAACAATTAGGTTGGAAGAGGCAGAGGAAAAATGGGGGAGATTGTTTAATTGAATTTCTATTTTTAAAAGTGAGGGGGGAGGAGAGTTAAGAGGATGTGAAGTGCAGAGAGGGGAAGAAGAGAGATCGAGGGAAAGAGACAGTAAGAGAGAGGGAGGGAGAGTGAAAATAACTATTTAGTCATAGAGAGTGTTAAATTTGAATTTACATCTGAATTTTGTAGGTCAGGAGTTTTTCACGTTTCGATTTGCCTATCTTATATCTGAACTAAAATTTTATACGGAGTACAACAAAAATGTTGTTTCGTATCATGGGCGTAAACTCTTACGTCCTTAATGTGATCTTCCGATATCCGTGGAACGGTTTCGCAGTCCCTCGTGAGCGATGTTCGCATGCGGGTATGAACGTTCATTTTAAATCCAGGTAAAACTAGATAACTTAATTTCTGTATTTTTTGCTCATCCTATAAAAGGTCTTCCTGAAGAGATCAACTAATTCGCACGACGTTTCCACAAGTTCCATCTCTTTCTACTCCCATGATGTTCTATCTCCTTTTCTTTCTTCTGTCCATCACATCTCGTCCATATGGCACTGCTTAAGAGGAAGTGAGAGTTGAAAATAAAAATACAAGAAAATGTATTTTTCTTTTTCTTTTCTATTTGTGTGAAAATGAGGGGCTCGACGCGTCGTATTTACTTTGCAGCACCAAGAAAGTGACCACGCAAAATCGTTAAGTGCCAATCCTCCTGACTTTTTCTTTCTGAACCGTGGTTATCTGTTGATCGTTAAGTTTTCTTCGTACGATTTTCTGTAAATTAATTTTGAAAACTATAAGATATAAGACGAATGTCTTTTTTCGTAAGGGAGGGAAATCGTCTATTCATGCTAAGAAACCTTTAAATATATCAAGTTCAATTATGCATTCTATGGATGTACGGATGGTAAAAGAGAATGTACTTACGATTGTAACATTAATAATATTGTAGGAGAAGTGACGCGCCCTCGTCAAGTTTGCATACACTCGACAATATCATGCTTTCACCAGCGGCCGGAGAGTCCTTCGGAGATCGCTTAAGAATGCACCCTAAAGGGTCGCGAGGTTAAAAAGTTGCGACATTAAGCGTCAGCTACGGGAATTTCTCGGGGAGGCATAAGATATTCATCCACGGGCGGAGGAAGCCAGACGTCGTCCCGACGCGCCTCTTAGCTATCTCGATGTACTCCGCTATATGCTCGAGCAAACACAGGGCGAGACGATACCGTATGCACATGAGTTGCGAGCGTGACGGAAACGAGAGCGCCTAAAATGGGGGAACTTCCGGAATTTTCCTAGCCTCCGTCTGAACTCGCAGCCCGGTACTATAACCCGCCCGAAAATGGAAAATATCCGTTCTCTTTTCCGGAAATGCGACGAAAGCGATATTACCGTTTTTCGATGGGGCGCATACGTATTTATGTTTTCGCTACGTGAAACGGGTTTTACGGAAATTTTCACAGGTCTAGGCGCTTACTCGATTTATTTATAGATTTTCCGAGCGAATGCGGAAACCCCGAAATACGATTTGCAGTGCGACGCTTTATGTTCATGAAAGGGGCGTTTGTCGATACAGATTTTACATGCAAGTGCATCGGCTTTTTATTGTATTTCCTAAATTTTTCTGTCACTACTCGCGAAACAGTTTTCACCCAGAATGTCCGTCACTCACACGGTACTGTAAAATGCGATGATTAAATACTAGATGGGCTGCTTGCACCATTTTATTCAACAACGATTGCAACCAGTAATGCTTATGTCACTGTGGCATCTTACTGCATATCCAGGTGAACAAACGTGAAGATGTCAGTGTTTAGTCGAATTTTGGATTCCTGATTACAAACGACAACGAAAATTAGAATCTGACATAACATCGTTATCCTAACGAAGTCTTATATATTTGTTCCTGGATTCGCCTTCTTCCACGATCCTCTTTTTATACTAACCTAACTAAATATTTTTGCGACTAATTAAAATGTTTCTATAAAAATGCAAAACAACTAAAAATGAAAACTTGATTTTTGGCTACCTTTCAATGATGGCGGCTTTAAAATATCCAATTGTCCTTTATATCGTATTCATCATCAGAAAGCAAAAGTACTTTACATTATTTTCGAGTCTGCACGTATTCTGAAGGTAAATGTAAGTTTTCAATGTACAGCAAACAATATAAGAGTGTCCATCACAGAAAAAGTAGATGATACAAACAATATACCATGGACATTTTATGTTTATTCGCTAACGATGTTCAGGTGGTAACTGTGACAGATAACACAATTTTCTTTCAGACTTTCTATTAGTCGTCAATATTTTCAATGTAAACTTTATTCCGTGTAAGATGTTTCTCATGTCTTGTCATGGATCTTGTCTATGTTTGGCGGTTGAAAACGAATTCGGTCTTCAATTTGATCCATCACGTGTAATATTTCACAAATCCTAACCTCAAATTGCAAAAAGGATATTTTAGAATATTTTTGAGATCCGATGTCATAAAATCCTGACCAGATAAGATGCATGACCTCTGATTCAAGTTATATCGCACCACTTATTTTCCGTTTTGACAAGTTTCGGGTAAATATGGATAGCTTGAGTTTTTTTAATCGATTAGTGGTTGCGTTTTATTTCTATTTAAAAAAAATACTCCGAAACGCTATGTTGCCAAATATAAAACTACTTGTGAAGAAGAGCGCGTGGTAATGCATTTTGCTACAAATTATACGGTTTGTGCGGTATTCATTCTTGACATGGAAATGGAATTAAGAAAGTATCTTCTAGAAGTAGCGAAAATGCACAACGGTTTAACTAGAAACAATTGATGAGTCTTTTACTACGTAGTTGTTGCTAACAATAACAACTATCCACCAACTTGGAGCATAAATCAACAAGCTGGTGTTAACTGATATTATGCCTTATGAAGCAAATGCCTGATTTATCACTTCATAAGCTGGAAGCAACAAGCTTAGCACGAAACAGTAACTTTAATCAGCACACGAACAATCTTTTTTCGACAATTCAGAAGAAGAATTACGCAACTCTGGTTGGATGAACGGAAAAATTTTCGTTGCTGTTTTGCAGCATTTTCAACGTCATACGAATAGATCGCTTGGAGGAAAGTCTTGCTTATACTGTATAACCACGATCCAATATATTGTATGCCACTCCTTGTTTTATTGTGCCCCATTATTGTAAATAAACTTCACCGGTAATCAATGATTCGCGTGACACTCATTCACACTCTCCCCTACTATCCCTTCTTTGTCAGTGCTGACGACAATGCTAAATGGGTTCTGAGCCATTTTGTTAGTACTGACAGAATATCGAATATCAGTAATGAGAATCAGTAGTAAGTCAGTATTTTAGTAGTGGTAAATTCCGGTGTACCTTCGATACTTTTAGTACCGGCGGCTCTTGTTTAATAACATAATATAGCACTAGAAAATGCTATTGTGACAGGACTGACGTATTTCAGAATTAAGTGATAATTCAAGATTCATAACTGTACTGATATTTAGTATTGCAACAGTACTCTGACAGTCAGACATTGTTTCTTACTGATGACACTACTGTCATTCAGTGTTGGGTTAGTGCTGATTTTCTCCGTTAGTCAGTACTGATGTAATACCGAACATAGTACTGACTTCATGTACTGGGTTAGTTCTGAAGCACACCGGCTGTTAAACATTACTTCTTACTAATGTCAGTATTGGCAAACAGTATTGTGTCAATACTAATAAGCCAGTCAGTACTCGTTTATTAGCGAAAACAATACTGTCTGTCTGTACTGTGTCAGTTCTTTGACGATATTAGAGACAGTACTAATTTAATGCCGTTTTATGTTGTGTGCAAACAATATTGGATATCAGTGCTGGATCAGCTCTTCGCCGGTATATTGTCAGACCTGACTCGTTTACGTTAATACATACTGGTTGCTCCTAGTGGGTTACTAATTTCTCGGGATTTTACTCCTCATGTTGCTACCTGGGTAGGAATTCATTTAAACTGTGAGATACATCCAAAGATGTATGACGCCTTTTTATATGTGATCTGCTATTTGTAATTTATATAAGTTTATATCCTTATAAATGGTTTAATTTTATACCTATCCTTAGGGACCTAGAAATGCAAATAAAATAAAATTTCCTTCAGAACTGGAAGATATAATGAAGAAATTAAGGTACAAGGTATAAACTCTAATTATTTTTTTGATTGTTTTATACTTAATCAGTATTTCTCTAATTTTGTAAATCTTTTCTACCGATCCAATTTTTTAATCACATATCTGTCAATTATGCAGCCAATTTCGAAGTAATTTGACACCAATCCACGTTCTTGAACCTTCAACATGCTTTGCGCACAATCGTTAGTCTCGGGGTTTATTGATTCAAATCAAAGTGTTTGACATCTACTACTCGAAAAAGGAATTTAATCGCAGTGACGCGTGCCTTCGCGGATTTGGCAAGACGAACAGGAGAGATTGAAGAGGGCTTATCCGTTATTGGGGGAAGTATGGAGACTCCTTCGCCCGTGGAAAATCCGACAAGTTCTCTAGCAAACTTCGTAAGGTTTTCCTCGCATCTATAGAATTCGTTGGCAGTGCAAACCTCACGGGATCCCTCGACGTTTCCACAATCCTCGTTCCTTTCCCTCATTTAACAATGAATAACATGGACAATGAATCTTTAAGAAGGATGAGAACTTACTTTTCCTATAAATTGGGACAAAATTGTTTCCCCTTTGTTACCGGGACTTTCAATCCACTCGCGGGATTAACTTTAAAATATGCGTATAAAATATAAATATAATTATTTTCTTTTTTAATAAAAAGGTGGATTTTGCACAATCCTTTATGAATATCTGAAATTAACTATTGTAAACTTCTTGCTAATAATAAATTATGAATTTGAGATAGTTTGTCCAATGTCGTGAGTGACGAAAGTAAAGAGAGACTGCGACACCTCGAATCTCCAGCATATGTTCTTGATGTTGCTCTCTGAAAGTTTGTCCCATAGGGGTTGCCTAGCTGAGAGGGAAGTTAACCAAGCGCTTATCGACTTTTGACTGCCAGAATGAGTTAGCCGATGCTCCCGTCGCGAGCAGAATAGTGCCCTGGTTCACCACTGCTGCTTTCATCGTCGACGGTTTCGCCTCTCTTACGGTTTCGAATAAGAAAGATCAAAGTATCATCGAGCACCATCTTCATCATCTCTCTTCCTTCAAATTAAATGATTCTTTTGTCTAAAACTACCATACAACTTTGAAAGAAAATAATTTTAAAAGTAGGACAAGACTAGTTCGTCATTGTAGGAGCTACCTACGATTTGTGAAAAAAGTTACTGAACCAAACCAATATTTTAATACTTTACAATTTCGACACCTAGAAAGATTTAGTTTCGGTTCTCGATGCTAGGAAACTCTGGTAATTATGTCAGTAATTAAACATTAAATTGGCTGGACTGATTGCGAGGAAGCTCTCTCGTGACACGATCGACATACCAGACGGCATTCGCGGCGATTATTTTGCAACGCTGTGCGCGTTTAGTGGTTGAACGTTGCTGTGAGGTTAAATGGCAGGTAGAGGCGACGCGGTTGGCAGCCCTTGTTACGTGGCTGCGGAAGGTGGGTTGGGTGGGACCGCGTTGGTTTTGGCTTTCCAGGTTCAGCCTGTAGCGGACAACAGTGCCGAGGTCCATTGTCTGCGGCGACGTCCAGTATTGTTCAACCGACTTCCATCCCTACCCCCCTCTTCTAGCCGAATGTATCGAGAGAGCGACGTAGAGAAGCCGAACGAGAGAGCAAGATAAACTGCTGGAGGAACAGGGTAGGAGATACGGGAGGGGGAGGAATATACGAGCGATTAAATTTATTACCTGTCCCTTTGCCTTTGCTGCAGCAGACTGAAAATTAATGCGTTACCCACAGGAGTATTGTCAAACAATAGGCATTCAGCATTAATCGATGTACAATCAGCAAGTTTTTCGAAATTATAAAACCTGGTGTTTAAAGTGTTGGAAATAGACCCTATTCCGGTATACTATTTTGTCGGTCATGGTATTGTGTCATATCCAAATGACGCATTCATCTTTATATGTAGATGTTAGCTATGGTATTGGAAGCTAAACGACCCCGCATAAAGACAGAGGGAAAAATCATTCCCACGGATTGGCTAATATTGCGAATGTTGAAAAATAAGAATGCCCCAATACAATATGCTTTCAAAACTTCTCCAGGGGCCATCTGTTTTAAATAGTTTCGTTTTAGAGGTTATGGATGAGTTGCTTAATTTTATTCAATTAGAACTAGCGATTCGACGGGTCAGGCTATGTCAATGACGTTAACTATGATCAGATTCACTATCGGCTATGGCTCTAATCGTGGAACTTACCGACTGCATTTTGCTGTGGACGGCTGTCGTAACTATTCAGTTTTTTTCAGTGTTTAAACTATTATCAAATATAAATGGCCCTTTCCAAATCCACATAGTATGAAATATAGTCGTTAAAAAATCGTTAACTTTTTATATTTATTAAATATGATTCACATTACACTAACTCCATTGAAATCTTCATTTACACTTTGGCTGGATCATTATAATTCCCTGGAGGTTCAGCACTCTCTGAATTTCTTAATAGTATATTACGATTCTAGGCCAGTAAAAAAAAGAAAGTGCTTCAGATCACATGAAATTGTTGGCCGAGGCGAAGCCGAGTATGACAAACATGTGATCTGAGGCTTTCTTTTTTATTGGGCAAGGGCCGTATACTATTTTTCTGCTCGACGATAGCCAGAAAACCGCAACTTCGTTTCCCGCAGCGGCCAGGAAGTTGCGGTTTCTGGCCGGAGGACAGACAAATAAGTATTTGGGATTCAGATTCCTCGCATAAATTGTAGAATTAATACTTCCCTTGTTTATCGAGTTTTTCAAAGCTTGTGGCCAAAATAAACCAAGTGTCCGAGTAATTCAATGGCGGAGAGAAACTGCAGAAAACCTACGTTCCAGTACAACATGTACTTATATAAATTGTGTACCTAGAAATAAATAATAATAACAATTTTGACAGAGTTTGCATTTTGGACTGAAATGACAAGAAAATTAGTTTTATGGCACTTGCTTTATTTGGTATATGCTAGTAATTAATTTAAAGAAGGACGTCTATTCTTTGTAAAGTTCATGCTTTGTAAAATTGCTCATCGAGAATTTCCCGTCTTAATTTCGGAAGAGCGTTTCGCAATTTAAGAATAGAGCCGTTTCAATCCGTGTGACTTTGATGAAGGAAATCCAACACGGAAAGCGGAACGATTTGCTCCTTAAAGGGGGTGATGAGAATTCGAGGGAGACGGAATTCCGCGTTCAGAATTCTAATTCGATCGGCAATTGATTAGGGCGAGCCTTGGTATTTCGACGGTAGGCATGGAGAACACTCTAGATATGGGGAGTCGTTCCTTCGCCGCTTGACGAGGCTCACGGAAGTAAGTAAGTACCTCGATAAATTCACCCCGCCACTTAGGCGAATGTCACACCCTTTATTGACTCCATTTAAGAACTGTAGTCGTGTTTGCCAATCAAGATCGATGAAGGTCGGTTCCAAATCAAAATTTCTGTGTACTCCGAAGAGTTATAATGGGAATATTTCAGGACTTTTGTACCTTTAGAGATCGGTATTAATTGTCGTTTTTTTTTGCAAAAACCCCATCATAAAATTTAATTTCACCCGTGACATAAAATGATCTTACTAATACTTACACCATTAAAGACAATACTCGGACACTTTGCGATGATTTGCGGTGTTTCTTGGCGTAATTGTTAACCATAAAATGACATTTGACATAACATAAACCAGGTTTTAAAACATTACTCTGAAACACTTGGTTGGGATCTGATCAAGCAAAATTTGTTCGATTCGAATCACAACATGTTATCCATCTTACATGAAAAGCCCTCTCTCCCAAGGACTGAGATTATTTAGGGCGTTATACTCGCACTCGTCGGCAATTACTTATTTTGATCCCTAGTTGCACAATCTAATATTGTCTTCTTTAATTTTATCATTTAATTATCTTTTCGTTTCACCCACGTACGATACATTAAAATTGAAACACTTAGTTTTGTACGCAATTATTTTCCATATTGTTGGTCCCATCCTTTTCTTTATTAATAATATGGCTTGTACTGCTGTGTTGGTACTGTTGTAATATTAAAGTCTTTAAGATCGTTTTTAAGACCAGATATACATATTCATTGTAAATTATTTTCCAATAACCTTGTTCACGAATACTAGAAGGTTGTACTATTCGTAGTTGTAATAGAATAAATTCTTTTTCTACTATATTTTTCTATGCAATTTTTAGGCTAATTATTATTATTATTATTAGTCAAAATCTTTTATACTATTGTAATATTTTTATATCATTCCAATTTTATGATCTTTGGGGTGCTGAGAATTGTAGTTTAATATTACCCCAAAGTACAATGGTTTTCTGTACCAATGGAATAATAGAAGGTTGTTTTCATTAATTACGGATAAATCTAAAAAGTTCGATATATTATTAGTTTGTAATTCAGTAGTGAATTGTAATTTATCTTCATAATCATTGAAAGTATTGAGCAATATCTTTATATTTCGATTTTTGAATAGGGGTAAGGGGGTAAAGTGGGAAACTTTCTATTCGAAGCTCTATAAATTTAACAAGACTAAGTATTTTTTCATGTTTCAAATTTGTATAGTAAACAGTATTTAATAAACTATCTTTCTTTCTAAGAAACCAATCGAAAATACAAATTTTCTGTATATGTACCAAACTTCGACCAATTATGCCTAAAATCGGCAAAATTGAAAATCGCGGGGTACAGTGGGAAACTTTCAAAAACTTATTAAAAATAACACAAATATTGTAGCAATGTTTTCGTATCTTTATTTTTAATAAAAAAGGTTCAAAGAATGAGCAAAAGAACTCGTAGAAGATTATATATGAAACAACATTTTTTTACTACAACAAAAAAAAATAAAAGATGAAAAAAATTGGTGAAATTTTATCCCCTGATAACGAAAAAACTGGAAAATGTCGTGTAATTTTTTTTAGTTTTTGTATAGTTTATTTTCAAAAGTACAAAGCTTATGCACAAATGTATCCAACAAAAAATGTAGACCGGAAATTTTCTCCATAAAAATTTACGTTCATTTCTTCCCTAAACTATATCAGTACTTTCTATTTTCGATATGGCCACTTTCGTTGCTCATTAACCAACTTACTGTTCAAATATGGAAGAAAATAAATCAAAGATTATTTGCAGAGAATTTTGTGATCTCTATTTTTTGTTTAATATTTTATCCACACGATTTTGCACGTGATTTTTACTTTAAAAAATATACACAAAAAGTTAAAAATACACGATTTTTAATATTTTTTTTCCAAGAAGGCGGCTTCACTTTGTCCGACTTCTAATTTTGATTGTCATATTGGTATTTAACAGGTGAAATACATCGAAATAATATAGTACATTTTTTAAAATAATGATGGTTTTCCGAAGGTTTACTCCGCCCAAAATTAACTATTAGCATTTTACCTTTCTAAATTAAGAACAGGAAATTTAAAAATTTTACTGATTTCCAAGAAATTTTGTTTTCTGATACGTAGTAAATATTTTTAAAATTATTCACGGTCATATGATTAATGTTAGCAACAAGAAAAATATAGATGGGTCTAAATAATTGAGGCGTTGGGGTGCAAAACCTCCCAAGTCCGTTTTATGCAGTTTTGAGAAAAAAGCGGAAAACTGTTTGCCGCTAACTTTGGAAAGATAGCAGATTCATCAGTGTACAGCTCAACTTTAGAGGGTAAACATTTTTTTTGCATATACACAATATCTAAACATTCAAAGAACTGTATGTAATGTATGTTTATATGATTATCTCAGTTTTTTTTTTTGGACTTGGCAGGTTTTGCACCACAACGCCTCAATTATAAAAGAAATAATTCGAATTGCTCTGCATTTTTTCCAAATACGCTGCCATATTAGATTTCCTGTTTGTCAAAACTCAAGTGTAACTGGGGCTTATTGAAGATATCTAAAATAATCACATTACAAGAATGAATACAAATTAGTTTTAAAATCGAAATTGTTGGGCGCTAATGGATTACATGCGTTTTTGTACAGCCATGAAATAAGAAATTTTTAATTGGACCAAGATCAGGTTTGTAATTTGCAGCCCCTAAAACTACCATGTGCTCAGTTTGAGCTCGAACTTCTGACATTTTTTAATCATTTATTTTTGACTCGCCATTTAAAATATTCAAAATCTGGGGAGAAATTCATAATAAGCAAGGGTGCACCTAAAAAATCCGACAATTCACAAAACAGACATTGAAAAAACCCGACATTCAAAAGCCAGACATTTCAAAATACAGACATTCAAAAACCAGACATCTATCAATGATTCCATTCTCTGTGTGCTTAATAAATAATCCGGGGTCAAACTGATTGACCTTCAAGTGACCTAAAAAATTAATCGCTTCGTCAAAAATTTTTAAGTGATCTTCCAGTGAGCCCTCAAGGACGTCGACCCAATAACATTTTTTGCGTGTAGTGTGGTTTTTGAATGTCTGTTTTTTTAAATATCTGGTTTTTGAATGTCTGTATTTTGAAAAGTCTGGTTTTTGAATGTCGAGTTTTTGAAGAGTCTGTTTTGTGATTTGTCGGGTTGTTGAGGTGCACTCATAAGGAAACCTGAAAATCACCAATTAACACTCAGAAACGACAAATTAGGAAAGAAAGTTTTTGCAGTTTTTGTTATACTTTTATTTGTTTCTTTTTCTTCACAAATGGCTTTTTTAATTTTCCATATGACCAAAATGACCCGAAATTATAAGTAAAGCAATTGCACTCCAGGTTTTACTAAAACAACAATTTGAATAAGATATTCAAGCCACGTGTCAGGACATTGTCCGTATCATTGTTGCCCATCGAAATGAACAGATTAAACATTTGGCGGGTTGGAAAGAAAACATTCGCATGGGGCGCAGGTATAAACGACTACGCAATGGAAGTTTACCTTAGACCCAGAGCGTCGAATGGAATTTGACATCGTTTACTTGCGAGATTAATGCAAAGTCGTTTTCCCTAGGTCTATAGGCAGAACGCGCGCGGTCGTTCCGAGGATGTCCGTAAACCGCAATAGTTCGTGCGAGGTTTAAACTGTTAGTGTTTCCCATGAGAAAGGTATACGAAGTAGCGGGATAACAAACAGAACGAGAGAATGTCGTGCCGACCACGCGGTGCCCCTTTCGGGACGAGACATTCGGGGTCTCTAGTCAGCTCCCGTAAGGAAAAGTCGTTTTCGTGTTGTTCATGGAACGAGCCCCCATGGATGCCTTTTTTCCCCAAAGTTCTCGGTATCGTCGTTCCCACCTATCAGAGCTCATCTTTATATTTCGCCGGAGTATTCTGTGAGCGTAGCATTTTTTTTTTCGACCAACTTTCTCTGATACAGCGAAAATATCTCATAAAAAGTTTTTTACTAAATATTTTATTATAAAACATTGCTGGGGATAGAACTGGGTCAAAGTAGCCAAAATAGGTGCTCATTGGGTGACAAGTTGTCTATAAATACTTAATATCATTGTAAGAAGCAAAATTCCAAATTATCTTGGCATAATAAGCCTACAGATTCAGAGGTATTTCGCATTGAGCACAGTACAATTAAAGATTTAACAGCCTATTAGCTCCTCAGTTTCTGTTCCACGAGTGAAGAGGATTAAAGCGATTTTCGTTGAGTATATACATTTAAGTGATATCCGATGCACACATGCTTCGTCGTTGCGAAATTGTCTGGCCTAATCCGCCGCCACTACTGACATTGGCCGATCTAATCCGAGACAAACTACTGTGCTGGGATGTAAGCCTGGGATGCAATTAAGTTTGGATTCGTTCTCTTGAATAAATACAACAAAGGGACTCTCACCTACTTCAATTCAGATATTACGATGGCAAATAAGCCACACGAAAAATAGAATAGTAATTATAAGCTTTAAAAGCCTATTGTAAAGTAGTCGAGAATATTATTCAAAGTTAATTTCTTGTTAAATGATTAATATTATAGTAATATATCACATTTTAGTGAAAATTCCTTAACCCCTAACGCTCAAATGGCCAAAATTTTAACGTCAACTTCAAGCCTGTGCCTTTCCGTTATAACCAGTGTGGACAAAATATTGGGATGCAGTAAAAAAGTCTTATCTTTCAAATGGGATAGACAAATTTATCAGTAAATGACAGCAAATTACTTCTTTTTAACAATAAACAAATAAAAACGCTGATTTCTTATTTGTTTTTTTTTTACGGAATTTATTTCTACGTTGTCGGTATTTAAGAATATTCTAACCTATCAAAATGCGGGACCCGAATGTTGTAGTTTCAAAATATATTTTGAGATACTTTGATTTTTATTGTTAACCGATCCAAAATAGCCCGAAATTATTGAAAAAACACAGTAATGTGTACTTTTGAAGTCTAATCTAAGTTTTGGTGAGAACAATAACTTTTGACAGTTTTGTGACATTATATTGAATGCACATTAGCTAAATTAGTTCATACGATTGATTTTCAATATGGAATTGCAAAAAATTAAAAATCCAAAATGTTTTTTTTATAAAAAAAGACGTTTTTTAATATTTTCTTTGTTGGAAAAGTGCGTTTTTCCGATACAAGTAAGCATTGATAATTGCCCGAAACTTTAAAATATCGTGTCCATAAATTCTAAGAGCTGAACTTCACATACTTTTTAAAAAGTCAAGAAGGTGGATCAATAATAAAGAGCGAAGAATTTTGCTCTGTTACATAACGTAGTATTTGGATTCTTTAACAACCTGTGACACTTGGCAGCCACTGGTTTTTGAGGCCGCTGAATACAAATCTAAAGTAAGATTTTTAAAATTCAAAGTAAAATATTAACCAGGGTTATTAATGGCATTTGTATAATTAATTGTCCAACTTTAATTTGGCACGTAAAATATCATTTCGTCTACTAAGAAAACTTCTACTATTAGGTACGAAATCACTCCAATTCTTTTCCATATAATCTTTTGTACGTTGTAAATACAGTATAGTCCCGGTATATTTGCATCACGCTATATTTACGTCCCAGCATATTTGCCCAGTTTCGTCTCGTTATGTTTGTCTGTCGCCGCTCTCGTTTTCCCCCACCTTGCGCACTGGGGCCTCAGGAAGGGCCTGCTGCGACGTCACAAACGTAACGGGACTGAGGAGAGTGGGAGAAGCGGCGCTCCTCTTCTTTTGAAAAATATAACGAGACGGGAGGGGAAGGCGAGGAAGCGAGCGGGCAAATATACCGGGACTCTACCTTATACGTGCAAAGGATAAAACCATTCTATCAACAACATAACGGATCAAAATGGTGAATCAAATTGCTGATGTACCATATTTGGCGTTTTTTTACATGTATACGATTATTGGTAGGCGTTGCATACCTTGCAAAAGTTTTTATTTATTTTCATTGAATATTTAATATTTTCTTTCATTTTTCTCTTTCACATCTTGCTGCTATCTTTGTACAGAATTCGCATAAAAATAAATAACGTTATACCTTAGTTATTTATTATATCTATTATTGCTTTATTTTTGACTAATTATCCTCAATGTTTAAGGGCCAAATGCAGTTGACAAAGATAATACTTTTGTTTGGCTCACGCTAATTTAGAAACTATAAAAGATTATTTATAATCGAGTCACTTTCTTCCTACTAGTATGAAAAAAAAAATAAGAATTTTAGTACGTCATATTTTGTCTGCGATATTGAAGATTGAATTTGTAGATTGCAAAACTAATGTCAGTATTGTTAATGATGTTGATTATTAATTTATTAGTATTGTTGTATGTAAGTGGATCAACGACCTTTAGAAAATTATGAAAAATTGGTCATTTTGGACAATTTTGACATATTGCCCACCATTTTGGATACCCATGTTACAACAAAAATTATTTTCTTCACACGTGGAGAAATTAACCTCCGGCCATAAAGAAAAATCGTATACTTCCCTCGGGAAGTAAAAAAGACTATCTCAGACTGCGTGTTTCTCACCTTCGGCTCCGCCTCGGATAAAAATTACACGCAGTCTGAGACATTCTTTATTTTACCTCCCTCGTTGAGTAATGTACTATATTTCATAACACTTCTCGGTATAATTTTCGGCCCCCGAATTGAATGCATTAGATGCATGATAATAACGTGGTCTTATTAGATTTACCTGAGACTCGTGACTGTAATGCGTACGTATTTGCGACAAAAATGAGCATTAATTGGGGAGACTAGGACGAAACAGCTAACTCCGAATAGCTCTGAAATTAAACCTTCAAACCACAAAATTTCTATTAACTTAGTTGTGTCTTTTTATCCTTCACAATTGGTGGTGTGATATTTCAGTTTTTCATTCCAGTGATTAACTGTATTGTTTACTCATAAGCTTACAGTTTTTTGGATTTACAAAACATTAAAAGTTTCTGTGAATTTGTTTTTTATTCCATTGATGATTGCATATTTTTAAAGAGTAATCACTAACTGATTAGAGTATAATTTTTTGGCTTTTATGGTTTGAGAATCAAGTTATCGACTTTGCAGGGAAATATTTTGAATTTTTAGTCGAAGCGGAGGATTTTGGTGGTGATTTTATGGTGCATGGTTTTTCTTTGCATTTTAGTGTTTCCTGGTGGCACATTAAATACAGTCTTTTTTAATAATTTTTTGTTTTTGGTATTGTATAATGTTTTTTTTAATAGACAAAATACAAGAAATATAGTATCACTGTTGAGCATTTTTATGTTTAACTCAAAAGCAGATCAAATATCTTGGGCGCTTTTTATATCCAGATAGTTTTTATATATTTTTATTTACTAGTTTTTATTAATTCAATTACTGATTAGCTATTTACTAATTATTTTATGGTTTTAAATAGTATTACGATTGAAAATGCAATTTACTCTGTGTGAATAACAATTAAATTTTTTTAGTTATTTATTCCGTTTACCGGAATTAATCACTGAAAGTTAAGTCGTTATAAAGTATACTTCAAGAATGATCTCGATATCGGGTTGTTTTTCTAACACAACTGCTCCGGCCTTTCTTACGGCGATTTTCTCTGGTAGAGTTATACATCGAATATATTATTTCATATTTTAAATCTCCTTTTACTTCATAATGCCGATGACGTCCAGATATGGAACCGGAAGCAAGCATACGTATTTAAAACTTCCAGATCGATATACCCATTTCAGAAGTTTACGAGATCAGAAATGAGATTTATGAAACGCAAGCGCTTCTGTAATCACGTTGGAGTTGAAAGGACATTGAATAGAGATTTTCAGTAAATTTTCTTGAGACATTGTTTCTTTTTTATGTTAGTATGTTACTACTTGTTACTGAGATTTATGATGGATATCCTCTGGATTAGTTTGTTCCATTACAAATTTGAGGGCGGTTGATATTTTAATTTTTCAATTCGGAATTCAAAGGAATTATAATTTTTAATTAAATGTTTATATTACGCACTTCGTAGAACTCAAATTACTTCAATCTTCATGGTCACAAAAGAGAAAGCAACAAAATTAAGTTGTCATATCAAATATTTCTTAGTTGATTATACACGATGTGCAAAACGTACCGAAACATGTGTGCAAGTTTTTATGTAAAATATAATGTGTAAAATGTGTAATGTAAAAAATAATTGGTGTTGGACCTAATGATGACCTTGGTTTTTGTCTTGTTGACGATTTTCAACTGCCTTTTTCACATCGGCATTCGATAGTGGAGAAAGGTACAAAATAAAGTTGAAATAAATTTTTTTTGTTAACTTTGTTGTTTAAGTGTGACATTGAAAAGGTCAGAACCATGATTGTATTTCGACGTTTTTTATTAATGCTGAAGGGTATCGTATTTAAACTCATCTGTGGAATTTAAACATAACAAAGAAAAAAATGAAAAAACATTTTTATTTAATTTTTATTTTCAGATATTTGAACATCATTTTGGATACTTTTGTCATAAGAGATGTTTTACATGACATACTGCGCTTGTTTGGGCCATCCTATTAAAAAAAAACGAAGGTAACCTTGAAATAACCTCGAAGGTCATCGGAAAGTTCAAAAATAAGATTTAAAACAATTTCTCAGACGCATTATGTTTTTAGAAATCAAACCAAAAAACATTATTTGTACTAACAAAGTATGTGTCTTCATTGTTTTGAATTCATTTCCTCTACATATTAACACTGTCGGTTCTTTAACAAGTTTTGAAACATATGGGGAAAGAAAGCGCTCAGTTTATGACTTTGACATGTGGATCGAAGTCGAAGTTTAACCACTGCGTGTGTTTGTAAAAGCCTCGGCACTGGATCTCCATTGAATTTCCCGATGCTCTCCTTAGTTTTTTCGGGTGGTTTTGGAAGAAGGTCTCCTGGATGATGTGTGAGGTGTCTTTGTTCAGGAACCGCCAGGGGAAGATGAAGAAGAAGGGCTGAAATCGTTCCGGTGACTCTATTTATATGAAGTGCCATGTTCAATTCATTCGTCACATTTCAGCTTCTTGGTGGGAATTCGGGCCGAACTATCACCCTTTCAAAAGTCATTCGTGAATTTCAATTTGATAAACCGCCCACACGTTTTGAATTTCGCGGCACGCGGCTGATGGGCGCACCGACGCATGCGCCCAACTAGCTTCATTACTCGGATTTCTTCGGTGCACCCCGTCACCGATCGGGGCGCACTTCGACAGTCACCGGATATCTTCGTTTACGCGGTTCACCTCACCATGTCTGATGAAGGTTATAGTCATGGCGACCGTCTGTCGCACGTGTGAGGTGATCACTTTTTCCGCACAGGTTTTTCACAATTTTTACTAAAAACGTTGGCATCTTCTCACAGTCTTCCATATGAACGTCACGTTACAACTTAAACCCACAACACATGATCGTTCGAGGTTCTATATCGGTGGGCAATCTATCTTCTAATTTAGGTGACTAAATCAGTTGTCCTTCATTAAATTTTAATATATTTAAACCTAATAACAATTTCTAATAATTTAAATTGTTCATACAAAAATACTATTGAACAAATATCTTATGATTCGTTTTAGTTAATACTATAGAATTGCAGATCCTGCTGTTTGACTATTGTCGTTGTGTGGATGGTCTTTTAAATTTGATTCTTTATTTAGAGTAAATATCATATGTATTTGAATATTATTCAATCAAAAAAATTTAATACAAAATAGTAATAATAATAACAACAATTACAATATTTTACAAGCAAATATTTTTATTTAATTGTCTTCAACTCGTCGCAACTTCTTAACTGAAATTTCTTAATGAAATTCCCAGGAAATTGCATTGAAAAAAAGTTTGTGCTCCAAACAAATTTGGTTTGTCTCGACCCAAACCTTGAAATTTGTACTGTGTCCAAACATTATCTTAGGTCTGCACGAATCCACTCGTGTAAACTTAGAAAACGGAAGTTTTCAAGGTCACTAATTAGTCACTAAGAGTATAAGGATTAAAACTGTACGATTAAAAAAAAATAGATTTTACTAAAATTGAAGAAATGCAAAAAAAAAATTGAATAAAACTACTATAGGCATTTCATTAAAACAGTCTTTCTTCACTGAGAAAAGTGTATTTTATCAGTTACTATCCCTTGGCTTTTAAAAAGTGTATTATAGTCCTTAAAAGAAATATTATAACTAGTAAAATCCTCCGTCTTTCAGCATTTATTTTTGACAGGTTATACGAAACTGTAGTAAACTCTCCTATTTTAAAAGAATGTTTTATTATGACTAAAAGAAGGCATTTTTGATATTTTAATTTGCTAGATAAATTTCCATAAACAAAAATTGCTTTTAGTTAAAGAGAAAAGGCTAAAATAAACTGGACATATTGGTTAGAATAATGTAAAATCTTGGTCTTTTAATAGGTAATAGAAAGATGGCAATCCCTATGCGTAAAATACTATCTTTTACGGGGCATAAGAATTCTAATACTGGGTAAAAAACACTTTTCTCTGTGTTCAGATAGTTAAAGTATTTTTTCTAGTTAAAGTATCTGGAACTATTAACCAGAATGATTTGTGTTAATTTTTTTTTTAATATATTTGCTGGTTTATATGACCATATGTTCATCAAAATGTTCAATATTAAAAATTTGCATAACCGAAAGTTTGCAACCATGACTTTTATTTTTTTAAATATCAGTGAAATTCTTTTCAGTTTATATGCTTATTATTTTCGATCCCATATATGAAATTCTTGAGACTCTACTTTACATTAATTATCAGCGACCACAAAAATAATTAATAACATATAAAAATTGACAAGTAAGTATGCCACTCTACATGGCTGTAGCACACCAGTTTCACTTTCGAATTTTTGAAGCATAATCTAACACTAGAATAACAGAGGTTTCAATATGTTTCTTATTAAGAATCTCGATTTTATGAGATATTTTTGAGTCCAGATTCGTATTTAGCAATGCAAAATCTATAAGGTAGGTTTGGACATATGCTGGAATGAGACAGCTTGTAATTTCTTGTCGACCAGTGTATTTGAAAGTGTTAGCCACTGACAACAAAACTAACATTACCACGAATCTAGTAGAAATCGAAATTAACCACGTTATCACTAAGCAGGAGCTTGTAGTGAATCATCACGTTTTGTCTAGGCACGCATGCGCATTGCACTAAAACTGTCCGTGTGTAGACAAAATGACGAAATAGTACTAGCTCATGCACGGAAAGAAATTTTCGAGAACAAACGCTCGAAACTAGCAAAAATTGCTTCACTCTGAAACAGATGCTGCTGACCGTGATGTACTCTTTGCCGCGTTCACCAGTTGTCGCTACTTACCACTCAGCTGATGCGCTGGGTCTTGTGGCATTGCGGCTAGCACTGTCTACTTTTCTACGTATAGTGGAATAAGAATTCCTAGCCGGGGAACAAAATCAACAGACCTAAAGGCCAAAATTTCGATATAACATGGCTCCAGAATGATTTTCTTCACTTTGTCTTTGAAAATTTGTCAAAAAGAAAGCCAATAAAAATACCTTGTACTCATGCAATATCGAAATTATAGCCTTATAGGGAGTTTTTATTTCGGAACTTTGTTCCCCGGCCAAATTGCTCTGGTGCGTAAGCGACTACTACTTAGCACGCCTTGACAGAGTGAAGCAATAATTGCCTATGTTCCGAGCATATTTTGCCGAAAATTCCTTTCCGCATGTATAGTGCTTTCGTGACTGATTTCTATTTCTATCATGGTTTACCACAATTACGTATTGTTCAAAGTTACGGGCATGCTCTATCAGGGTAATAAATTGCGATCGTGTGTTATTTATCGGTTGACTTTGGCGTTTTATAGGATAAAAAGAAAAACGCAGTCTAGCAATAAATTTTGCATCGATATTAACAATCGCTTTGGATGACTCATTGTGGAAGCACGGAGAGTGCCGCTGTAAATAACGGGAGGTCTAATGTTGCATGAATGGCGATAAGCCGTCGTATATCGAGGCGCATACAGGCATGTGCATACGTATATATGTATATATACCTATTGGGGGCCAAGACGTTGCTGGGTATCAGGTGAACGCCATTCAGAATCGGTGGCTCTAAATAAATAACGGCGCGCTTTCTATCCCTTCATCCCTCGGAAGACGTCGGCGGTGGCCCTGAATAACCTGGGACAACCCTCGGTGTATAGTCATCGGGAGTAAGCGGACGGATAGGGCGATTTATCTCCCGAGCAGCTCGATGGACAAATCGATTCGACGTGACTGGCAGTCGACAAATCTCGAGCATTTCGTCCCGGAAAGGAGCGTGCAGCCTCAAGAACAGCATCGATTCTCTCGGAATTGTCCTCCGTCGCGCGACAAGATTCTCCCCTGATTTATACGCCTCTAAATCGAAATGGAAATACGACGTCGATTGCACTTAACGAAAGAAGATGTCGAAGTTATATGTATGCGGAGAAACGTTCGACCGTGCAACCAAATTCAAAGTATGAAAATCCTTAACTTCTTCGACAAGAAAATTAGACATATTTTTTTAGTTGTCAAAGAAAATCTTCAATGTATACATCAAACTGTACTTGGAACGTTGACGAAAAGGTATTATAAATAACTACTTAGTCTCTAGTCTGGAGCTGGAGTTCTCTGCTTTTCACTATTGATATTACTATATTATGCAGAATTTTCCTGTTTACACATTTTATTTGCAACATTATTTTGTAAGAGCAATAGTTTTGATGATAAGTACGTAAAACCCATAAACATTCACGTTTTAGCTAGGAGCTTCAAGAGTCAGAAGCGGGGCTGCCAGTGATCGCAGTTTATTGGTAGCATTCTTGAGGCCCGTGAACTAAAGCGGCGCGTCGAGCACCTGATGCCTCCCACCACAATGCCGACTTTTGCACATTTTCTCTTTTGATTCTCCTTTGACTTTAAACCTCGCAATATGAACGATTTCGACAGGATAGGTGGGTGCGAAGGAGGAATAGAACTTCATGGTGTAATAATCCTTCCCTTATTCTAATTTCTCATAGCCTAATTTTTTTCCTTTCACCTATTCTAATATTGCCCGCATACATTCTCCCTACTACGCCTACCACCTTACTTCAGAGTACATATGTCCGATGTATATACATATGTAAACTTGTAAACACACATAACTGCGCATTGCTATGAATGAGAGAGTGAAAAAACTGTACTACTGTAGTGAGAAGAACAGATTAGGATACAGGCACAAGGTGCTTAGGGTGACATAGTATGGAATATATAGTATAGTATATTCCTGCTGAGATAATTATAGGATTGCGTAATAGTCGATAAAACTAGGAAATATAATAAATATAAGAGTATGCTATATATTGTTAAAAACAACGAGATTTATTTTTAGATTAATCGTAGTGTAGTTAATATAATCATAAGTTGTCTAGTCACGTAAGAATAAGGAATCCTAATTAATTAAAATAAGTCAATATTTAGCTCCATTAGGGCAAAAAAAGTGTAATAAAAGTGATCAAAGAATAATTATACGACTTCCAAAGGCCTCCATGAATATAACGACTCGCCGATGTGATGTGCCGAGGCAGTCTGCATCTTCTCTCTCCTTAGTCATCTTTTTATGGGAAAATTTTGATTTTTAATGAGGGAAAGTGTTTTATGAGCAAGTTACTCTTTTTCGTCCAAGTCGCGACGGACAAGTGGGCTCGTGGATTACCTCCCTCAAATTTGCATGAAAATGAAACTTTCATAGACGGTCGAAATTAATGAATTTTAATAAGGTAAACTGTCTCTCGCTGTTCCCGCCCTTGCTTGTCAGTCTATACTGGCTCGACTGATATTATACTGGTCCATTGCCGCTCCCAAAATTAAGCCTGATCACACTTTACATGGCGAAAGCCAACAAAAGTTCCTTCCACAAATCTGGTTTATATTTCTATAAATTACTTAACAATATCAATTTGTTAATATTATTATGCTTATAAAATACCACTTTACTTATCAAAAACAATAATATTTCACTGTACACTATTGTATTTTGACCGTATTTTGTTTTATTTTTCAGGTAAGCTACTATAACAGTATCAACTAATGTCATCAGCAATGATTGGGGCAAATTGTATCGTTCATGCAAAAATGTAGAATGACCAAAATCCATTTCGTAAGTATTTTAATATTGCAAACTTTGCATTTCTTAGGGAATATTGAACTGAACAGTTAAATTAAAAATTGGAAGAAAATATAGTGTTATGTTTTCTGTTTTCATTTTTATTGACTAGCAAATAGTCTTGTGCTGGTCAATAGTACCAAGAAAGACTACTTTTGACTATATTTGAGGGTCGTTCAAAGTGCCCTTTCTTAATAACAAAAGATTATACAACCTACGTAGGGTACCTACTTATTTCCAAAAGTTCTATATTTTTTCAACAAATTTTTCAGTAAATTTAAGACCTGAAATATGCAAATCCGAAAAGAACAACTTTCAAAAGCTTCTCTCGAGGCCTTTGAAAGTTATCAAAACTGCGTCGAAACTGGCTCCTTCGTAGATTTGTATAGATTATCTGGAAATTTCCTTACAAACTTTTCCAGCTCCATGAACATATAAGAGCGTAAGATTATCTGCGAAATTTCTAACATTAATTGACTCGTTTAGTGGAGTTTGCCGCGAAAACTTCATTTGGATCTCAACTTAATGATTTCTGAGCAATTTGACGAGACTTTTGAAGCCAATAATATTACCTTGAATGAATTTCACAAAAGAAATTGTGTAACGAGAGAAACTGACAAAAGCAGAGTTTTAAGTAATAAGTGTAGAATCGGTATAAACTAATACCTAAGATAAGTGTACAGCTCGAGTGAGGAAAGCAAAGGACTGGCGAGATCGGCCAAAAGAAGACGTCGAGCCCGTTAAAAGGGAGACGCGGAGTTTATAAGTCGACAATTTGAAGCTCGGGGCACGTACGCGGACCCAGATCTTTGTGGCTCAGAAATAAATCAAGCACCTACATCCTTGAAGTAGCTGCACCTCCTCTTCTACACTGACTATCGCTTTTCCTTTTCCAGCTCCTCTTATTTCCGTTTCTCTCCTTGTATTCGAGGCGCCTTCTTCTCTCCGTATGCCACGACTCGAACCCTCCTCGATCTTCGCGCAGGCCTGTGCACGGTTATTTATTCGGGAATTACCGTCGCTTATAATAAGCCCCTCTTTATTCTCCTACGCTGCAGCGGTAGAACAGATTTTCTCAGTGATTTAATGGAGTCTCTTCGCCACGCGAAAATACAACGCGGGTCTTCGGAATTCCGGCGGCCGTTCTACGAATCTCGCACGAGACACCCAGTTTTACAGTATAAGCATAGAGATCCCAAGTTGTGAATAATATTTTTCGATTTAAAAGGATAAATGGCTCTCTCTTAAAGCTTTGCGAATATCATTAGAAAACAGTATTTCTGATTCCTTATAATGGCTGTTATGGGCTGATCAAGTGAAAACCGCCGATTTTAGTTAGTCCAAAAATATGACGAAATAAGTTAGAGTCACAGTTCAAGTACGCTATGAAAATAGCGGATTTTATATATTCCTTTATGAATAAGTTCCCTTTAAAAAAAAATCGTTGAAAATAATTATGTTTCCAGCCTCGAGGACTGGGTTAAAAAATCGAAGAAAGAATTCTTCGTTTAAAAAATACAAACGTCGGGAAGCCCGACACTACTAGGGATGCGACAGCGACCTTATTAGCGGGAGCCCTCCTGGTTGACTCCGTCGTGGTCGCCACCACCTACCGTCGAACTTAGAGAACTACCCTGGCGACGCCGCCGCGCCGCGCCGCACGGTGGCAGATTTTTCTAAATCCGGAAAAAATCAAACATCTCGAGAATGCATCACCAAATTGAATGAAACAAAATGATATTTGAAGATAATTGATAGGAGAATATGGACTAATTTCGAAAAATGTTGTTTTTCACACGTTGACTTTGAAAAATTGTGAAAGTCGCAACTAATGCTATTTGTATCTTTTTTCCGTTACTTTTAAAACTAGTGAAACTTATGAATGTGCCCGAAATTCGGTATCTCGTGGTTTGTCGGATTGCTGATTATCAATTTGAAGTCAAATTTTCCAAATACAAAATGGCGGCTTCAAAATGGTGGACATAAATGGCAAATGTAGTCCGATTTGGACGAAACTCCGTATCAGGGGGTTTATCGGGTCGCGCCGCTAGAGTCTCGTCGCTGGAACTTGCCGAATTTCACCGATAAGAGCTCTTGTCGCCGGGAGGTTAATGTACAGTTGTAGACAATTTGATAGGTTCTTAAAATTCAGTTTATTTTCATTTGCCCCAGTCCGTTGGCCCATGAGGGAAAAGCAGAGTGCTCGGGAGGTCCGTCTTGTCCGAAGTCGGAGGCGAGAATTAATTAAATCGCGATCGCGACCTACTTTTATTAGGGATTAAAAGGGATTCGTTGTAAATAAGAGCGGTTATAGAATAGGTTTTCACATCATGGGGACAGTAAATCCAATATTGAGTGTGATGTCAAATGACTGTAGATGTTAGGTCATATAGTTCATAGAGTTGGAAACCTTTGACGTAAACTATCATCTTCATGATTTCACCCCACGCATTGATGAAACTTACAAAGATGGACAAAACAAGCAGATCTTTTCCAAATAGGTTCGTACTGGACACATAAGAGGGCAGGTGAGAGTCAAAGGGAAGGACGAGGAGTAGAGGCCCCAGATGATGCCAGCGTCATCTGAGCGGATTAATTCTATCGCTTTAATGAGGTTTCACAAAACATCAACACTGTATTTTACAACATCCAAACTGGAATACCCCAGAATTAGTTCAGAGGGATTGTCGACTAAAGTTTCCAAACTTTCATTTAAAATTATGCCTGAGCGAACAAAGAGCGTTCAGTACTTATTCATTTCTGAGGTTCTAAAGACTTTGTTAGCATTTGGCATATGTCATCAAAGCGTCAGAGTTATGCCATAAGACAAGACACATGATTTTATAAATCCTACTTCTATCATATTTTGCTATTGGATAAGAATTGATTCTATGCCGTATCTCTCGGAAGGGTCAATTTCAAAATCAAACTATCACTATTGAATACCTCGATAGTTTCATTATAACTAGAACAAGGACTATAGGTGATGGAAAGTGACCAGGATACATGGCAGGAACGTTAATCGTTGCACAATAGACTGGCACTTTATCGCAGTCGGGTGAATTCTATTGGAAATGTTCGCCCACATTTGAGAATTAGACAATAGCCATAGAGGAAACGAGAGTCGTAGTGCTGACAATACTTTTCCGGACACGTCGCGCCGGACGTACGTGATCGGCCATTGAATCTCATTGGCGATGGCCAGGAGTGGCGGGTAATATATCCAGTACATCCAACATTCCGTCACTTGGATTCACGTGCCTCCGGCCACATATCTCATCCCCACACACTTCCGAACACTCTTTTAGCCTAGATGTCGGTTTCTCATTTTGTATGGTGTATTCCTCTACCGCTATCGTTTCTGATCTATTCGCAACCCTCAGTTCCCCGCACCTACACGCCTCTCCTGTCTCACAGTTCCACGGTTCTTCGACCCGATGTCACCGGTGTGCCGCCATTGTGCGAGGCTTTGTTGGAACTGCGAGGGGGTCACATTAATCTGTCTCTCACCCCTTTTGCATAGCCCGTACATTATACGCCGACCACCCGCAGTAGCCATTACACGACATCATCCCCCGGGCTCCGCTCCGGACTCTCGATTCACCGGATTTTGCGGACGTACCGCCGGATCTATCTCGATACAATCTCCATTGATCTAATAAGCGAGAGACTAATTCACCAAGATCCAGCAATTGAAAAAAAACTGTCAGGGTTGGCTAGATGCCTGCTTATGTGGTTGTGATATTCGTGTAAAAATCCATAACGCTAGTCAGTACAATACAGTTCATGTAAATAAAATGATAAAATATATTTTATTTTTATTATGTAGATAATTTACACTTGATCAAGACCATGGTATAATCAGAAACGTATAGCAATTAGGAGGATGCGCAGTGAACAGCCAATCACAACACAATAAGTTTTCGCGATTCCGAGAATTCACAAACAATACAGTAGCCTGAAAAATCTTACATAATTGTGGTTGATCGCTCGATTTTCCTCCCTTCTCTAGCATGCGCCTTGCTATACCTTTTTTATTATACCATGATCAAGACCTAGTTTTAAAAAACAACGGGATTTAACAAGTAGTCTATATAGTAAAGGGATGTATTATATTAAATATTTGAATCGTATAGTGTTATTTTTGTTCGTCAAATAACTTATAATATAACTACGATCACCCCAAATTAATAATAGTTGACACGGTTTGAATTTAGTCACGCTCTTAGAAAACTCATGCTCTGAAGCGGGCGTTTGGGAGTTAAGAAAAAGTAATGTAATTTATATATTTAACGATAACATGACAGGAATCAAACAAAAGTTATAATTCCATTTCCCGATTTATATAGTAATTATAAAGGGTTTACCAATAAGAACGATAGGATTTGAAATTAAAATAAAACACAGTAATTTTACCCAAATGTTATATGTATTGCTATTATTAGATGATGTAATCTGTGCCATTTATGATTTAAACAATATATCATTTAAATGGCCACCTCTGCAATTGTTGCACTGGGTGATCCGAGCAGACCAATTTTCGACGACTCGGTGTACCATTTCGGCTGGTACGGCTGCAATAGTGGCTCGAATGTTGGCCTCCAATTCATCAAGTGTCGTGGGTTTGTTGGCATAAACCTTAGATTTTACGTAACCCCACAAAAAGTAATCCAATGGCGTCAAATCGCACGATCTTGGCGGCCAGTTGTGAGGGCCATTTCTCGAAATTAATGACTCACCGAACTTTCCTCGCAATAAGTCCATTGTAGCGGTTGCTGTGTGGAAAGTCGCACAGTCTTGTTGAAAGAAAATGTCGTCCACAATATCATCAAATTCCGGAAAGAAAAAATCTGTCAACATCGTACGGTATCGCTCTCCATTCACAGTTACGGTTCGTCCATCTTCATTTTTGAAGATGTAAGGTCCGAAGATGCCACCATACCATAAACCGCACCAAACAGTGAGTTTTTCCGGATGTAATGGAGATTCATGAATCACTTGAGGGTTTGACTCACTCCAATAACGACAATATTGCTTATTAACAAAACCATTCAGCCAGAAATGAGCTTCATCGGAGATGATTTTTCGATGAAAATCGCGATCGTTTTCCATCGCTTCCAAAACTCAATCTGCGAACTCACGACGTAAACGATGGTCATTTGGCTTCAGTTCTTGTGCCAAATCATCTTATACGGATGCAAACCAAGATCTAAACGCAAAATACGCTTGGTAGTCATCGTAGACAGACCCAACTCGTACGAACGGCGCGGAATCGACACATTATCGTTGGTGGCTACATTTGCCTGTACAGCGGCAATATTTTCGGCACTGCGTCCACTACGGGTTCTATTCAGTGGCTTCCTATCGTGTAAAGTAAATTCACTTTCCAAATTATGCGACGAATGTGAGCTCAGAAGGAGCGGAATGACGACCATATTTTGCACGGAATGCTCGTTGAGTAGCAACAAAGCTTCTCGAATTTTCATAGAAAATTTAGACAATTTCCAAACGTTGTGGTAACGTGAGCTTGTTCATGGTCAAATGGCAAACCTACTGAATACAGTGGACGCGGGATATCAATAAACGGTTCATAAACATAGCCGTTATGACCTTTCAAATACCTATCATCCCTATTGGTAAACCCTTTATATCAAACTGATAGAAATTCGGTAAAAATTATGCATCGATTAAAATCTATGTCCGTGACTTCGAAGCCTGAGGATAGATTCGCAGTGGCTCTTACTCTCGGCATATTTGAAACTAATTGGGATGGCAATACTGTTCTATTTACAAATTTCAACTTCTTGCTGCCGCCGAGAGATAAAGCCACTGCGGACCGCTATTTAGGCTCCAATTTTACCTGGTTTAATGTCTTCAATTTCAAAATGAAAAAATTTGTTTCATACGTGGTAAACAGAAAAACTCACAGTTTTAACTTACAAAAATTTTAGGAAATAATTCTAACATCGACCTAAGTTTTGATATAGTTGACATGGAATGACTCAAATTGAAAAGATACTTTCGTGGTGAGCTATCTATTTCTTCAGTATGAAGTAAAAAAAGCAAGCTAATGATAATGGGCCAAAGTATTGAATGGTAGCTGAAAGATAACAGGTACTGGAGGCTCGATATTATATCTTAGATTAGGGCCATTTCAAGAAATCAAGTATATTTTCTGAATATAGTAAACTATTAAGCTTTTACCATTTAATGTACTAACCTTAAGAAGTAGTCACGTATGAGGAAGATCACATTTTATATAAAATTATTGTCGATACCCTATTTCAGGAACTATAGTTTTCATTATGTGGTTATTTACAGTCATTGGCAACTCATCGAAATCCTCCATAGGAGGAAATATAAAAATTACTTGGCAGGAACTTGGTAAAAAATAAACGTAGAAATGCAATTTATTGGCTTGAAATGTTTTTATTCGCTTGGAGACCAACGACCTTCGGCAAAGAACTCGAGTGTTATTCTAGGAAATACCTACTGTTTCTGCAGTAAAAGCAGAATAAACATTACGGATGAGTTGTATATACATAAATAAGTACATAAACACTTAATTGACGGTATAAAAATAGCAGGTAGTTATCGAATGTAGTTTCCACGTTTTATATAAATAACTCTCAATTGTATTTCAAAGACTCCGCTAGTATAACGATGCGATTAATAACGCGAATTAAGTCCATATTATTGAATTTGTTTGCAATCTTAATAAGTTTTTTCAATGATTTTTCTTTTGAAGTCAGAAACTCAATTCACAATGAAGTAAGTGTTTGGCAACTTTTATTTATTAATACTTCGGCTGGCCTGTCCTCGGGGTTGAAGTTTTGAAAATGCTCATTTTCAATTTTAAGTCAACTCAGGCCATAGGTCATAGTTGTAAATCATTTTCAATTTTCATATCTATAAGAAACACTATATTGTTGTAACATATTTATGGAACCCACTTGGACCTAAATATGATTGAACCCCCAAATATCGATATAATTTTATAATATAATTGAAAGCTGTTAGTAAACGAACGAGTATTAAGGAATAGCCGACTCTCCACTGGGTTCAGTAAGTGGAGCATGTTTTATCAACATCATAGTATTATCGGACGTACTCCTATTTATTATGCATTATTCGGATTTGTACTTTAAGCGGATTCCGGGATAACGTCACGCCGCGATGTTGTGAATAGGTGCGGATAATACCGTTGTATAATCGTAGAAATAAACGAATAAATATGACAACATGCGGGATTAGATTTAAGTGGTTGAGTCGAATTGTTGAACCCCGGGCAATCGAGACATCGAGAGGCATGGCAATGATACCAAAAATACAATGAACCATCACGCGAGTACGCCACGGATTGGCTTGTCCAAATTGAATATTCAATTTAAATGTACATTCCAGTATAAATTTTAATCGCACTAGCACAAAAAGTGATTAATATTGTTTTCGAACTCGTAATTGAAGAATATGGAGGATATAGGCTTCAACCCCAATACTTACCGCTGCAATCCGTTAATATTGGCAAAGTGGGTTTGCCCGATAATAGAGTGGAATCTCATAAATATTATTGCAAATGCAAATCCGCTTTGGACAATAGACAAATACTCCATGTGCTTGAAATATGTATGACCATAAATTAGTTGATTTATAAGAAATTATACGTAGAAAATAGTTGTGGTCAATATATTATTTCCTAAATGGAAAAAACGGTTGGCGGGATCAGCAAATAAATAGTTAGGCCATATAAAGCAAACGTCAGAGTGACATAAGGTTGTAACCTTGTAACGATGATCGATGGCTGATACAAATAACTGGATTCTTCGTCGCAAAATGTCACGTTCCACGTAACATGTCAACAATTAATAAAACTGTTTAATATAATTTTTATAAATCTTATACGTTTAAAAATTATTTCCAATAAAGCAAGCTACGAACGCGTAAAAGAATGCGTAATCGAAGGCGTAATGTAATCCTTTGATAAGGAAGCACCAACATAGCGTTCCCATGTGCATACAATTTAATTTTATTGATTATTTCGTATTTATAAATCAACCAATGAAAAGTAAAATACCATGTAGATGTTGATTTCCTAATTGTCAAAACATTTTTATACATTGATATACGACTATTTTTATTCTTAAAACATTAAAATGCATCACCCAAAGAAATTATAAACAAACAATATATTCCTTATAACAAATGGGAAATTAATATTTTTATTGTTGATAATGATCATTCATACGAAATAATTATTAATAATTGTATTAATATATATATATAAAAGAAGGAAATCTTACAACCATATCAACAAACAATCTCAAAAAATAATGTAAAATTATATTATTCATAATTTATAATCTCAGGAAAATTTAAGAATCAAATGCATCAATAATATTAGTGTCATGACTAATAAAAATTATATTAAATGTAATTATTGTAAAGTTATACAAAAATTTATGAAACTATAATTGTAAATTATTAAATTTCAAAATTATTCCGAATCTTTATATATCAAACAAATGTAAAATTCTTAAGCTTAGTCATTTTATTTAAATAACTTCAGTTCTATAAATGCTAGAACTTTAATTCATTTTTGTATAAACTGATACGAAACAATTGTAAAACAATCAACCAAAATATTAAGAGAAAATTTATTGCAACATCAAGAATTTCAATATTAGCAGAAAAACGTTCACAAATTGTCACTTGATCTACCCTCCTCGAACCAGACACCCTCGCTTCCCAGTCCGAAGCTTTTCCACGGTGGGGCAGGCAGTATAAATAAACCTATGGACAAGCTGGAAAGACAGACTTAATTGTTTTCTCACTTAAGGTGCAGCGAAACAGTTAAAAATCTCAAAACAGTTCTCTCACTTTGGTGCAGCGGAACTTTCACATCATTCTCAGTTCTCTCACTTTGGTGCAGCGGAACTTTCACCATCATTCTCAGTTCTCTCACTTTGGTGCAGCGGAACTTTCACCGTCATTCTCAGTTCTCTCACTTTGGTGCAGCGGAACTTTCATCGTCATTCTCAGTTCTCTGACTTTGGTGCAGCAGAACCATCATCATCATCATCATTCACAGTTCCCTCGCTTTTGGTGCAGCGGAACTTTGATCATCATCATTCACAGTTCCCTCGCTTTTGGTGCTGCAGAACTGATCACTAGCTAACACATCAACATCAGCCACCAAGCGGAATTGTTCTAATTACGCCTATTTAATCAACACCAGATTTTGTAAAAAGTGAGTATTAATAAAACCTGTAAACCCTTCTTTACTAACAACCTTTCCCTAAAACAAATTAAAATTCTCCCTCCGAAAAAATGAATCATTTATTGACGCTTAGGCATTAATTTTATTTTGATAATTTAAATTTTGTTTGAGACGAACGTATTAATCCCTTTATATATAACATTTTCTTTTAATTATTAAATAAAGGAAGAAAGGGATAATACCTTAGGGACAATATTTTTTTCTTTAGTAATCGCAGTGAGTTGACTAACATCTTGGCGTTAGCCGACAGACTAGGATTAATAGGGACAGTTATGTATTTAAATAGTTCTTATCTTCTTATTTATTTTAATAAAAAATGTATTATCCCCAATTACATATAAAAATATATAAATAAATATAAAACAATTTCCTTATTACTTAAATTTTTCCTCAACTAACACTCACCCAAAAATCATCATAGCGGTTATTAACTATTCTATTTTTGTCATTGTTACAGTAAAATCCAAATGTCCACCTGAGCCATCCACCGGGAAATTAACTGTTTATTTACCACTCCAACATCCATTTCTGTATCCAATTTAATAATTTATTGTAAATTAATAAATAAATAAATAAAATAAGATTAAGATTAGTCCATTAAATTTTGGTTACATTTATCTATCCATTCTTCTCAACACAGTAGCCCTCGTTCGCCAAAAGAACTTTAGGATTAACCAGTTGGTTAATTCGACCCCTTGCTTGATCGAAGGTAAGTTTTACTAATTTCGGTCATAACAAAAACAATCAAAATGTCCGTTTTTTCGTCTCAGGTTTCAGATGCCGGTTTTTGGTAACAGCCTCGTTACGATGATGTGGACAGACCTAGTTTGTGAGCCGAATTATTAATTCGCCTAGCCAACTCTTGGTCAGCGTGTTGCAGCACTGCAAATGAGCTGCCTGTACCTAAAAATAGAATATTAAAAAAATTGTCTAATTATTATATTAAATATAAGTCTTGAAAAGATAGTAACTTGGAAAATGGTATTGCCAAGGATTTCGCATAATTCAGTTGTGTCATCAGAGAAAACCAGTTATAACTTGCGACCAATTATGTTTGTGACACCAAAACCACAGCCCTCAATTCCACTGGCATAACCCAGATGATCCAAGACCCAAAACAGCAAGACATATTATTGTTTTCATCGATTCATCATAAGTGCATCATTTTTTAGAAAAAGCTTTATGAAGCATTATGAGGAAATGCTCATGAATCAGCTGCCACATTCATTTACTTAGCAACGGTTGAAAAAATAACGACTGCATAGCTGCAGTCCAACTAAACTGACAGCTGTAATCTGAGGGTTAGAAAAGATATTGATGTAGGGCCGCCATGTCTGAGGGAGTTTGCTATAAAAGAAAGAGCATGACTATTAATGATTAAATAAATATTTTTTTAAAAGAAATAAAAAAGACACCTTCATTTTTGTACAAGCCCCGTAGTTCATCGACATTCTGATAGTTCGATCCCGCCTTATGCCAACCAACATGCAATCGGCTTCTAGTTTACACGCGTCCATGCACGTCCACCTGCTTACTATTCGCCATTCTCGACAGAGAAATTCGCATGCAGCTCACGCAGGGCCGTTTACGTTCGGACGCGATCGTGTACGTTGCTTGACTGCATTTTGCACAAGATGCAACATCCTCCTATTTCTTTTTGTCCGCAAGGTAATATCGAAATATTAAATGTTACGATAGCCCCGTTGATGTGAAAATTTTACAATTCTGTTTAAAAGACAAGTTAAACTGCAAAGATTGTACTCATTGGTATATAATTTAATATTGTACTGTTATTAGACAAATAAATTCAAATGAAGTCTAAACGAAAATTGAAGACACGCTTCTCACCACCTTTAAATATATGGTTTAAAACCATCCGATCGCAAATCAATACAAGACAAGTTCACCCCAGGATACCCTGAGGAACTCTAGAGGAGCTTCCCTGGATACAAATTATACATTTCGACGTCCTCAGGAGCTGTTCAGAAAATCATAGGACGGACTATAAAGTAATAGTACTGCAGATACAAAAGGAGTTAAATTTAGATATTATAAGAGCCATTCTTCAAATTTGACATTTGCAAAAGCCCACTTGAGATGTCAGATGGCGGCGATTAGTGAATGTTTTAGCTGAAGACTTTTCTTTGAATGTTTTGTTGATTGCAGGAGAAATTTTTCACTTAGATCCAACAACATTTAATGCTATTTGTCAAACATCAAAGATCCAAGGAAGTATAAAATCAAAATTGGCCAGCGATTGTGAAATATCGTGAGAAATATGTAGGTTGCACACATTATGATAACAAAATAGGATATAATTATTGCTTAAATGTGTAATATAGTCGCGTCCTCCAATGATTCATCTCAATTTGTGGAACTTTTAATTGATTTTAATTTACATGCACAAAAATATTAATTTGTTCGCATTATAAAGCAGAGGCTACGCCACTTCGATAATTGCTGAAAAACTGCGCTTGGCCAAGCACACAATTGACATTTGTCACATTTGACGAATCAGTTTTCTGTAGAGGTGCGAACACAACCGCACGATAGTCATAACCGAATCTTTTCCCCTACAAAATTGAAACGTCCGACACTTTCACTGACTCATCAACGCTTATAAACAAAGCTGCAAATAACCTAATGAAACATCAGTGATTATATATAAAAAATGTCGTCTTAGACTTCAGTATGTGCGACTATGGGAATATGTTGCGTTCTTTTATCAAGTAACTATTGCTTTCATAGTTATATATTCCTAAATCAGCATTTATAACCATATTTTTCCTTCCACCAAGTTTCTTTTCTGGTAATAAATCTCAATATTAAAACTGAACTGTGCATCCCTGACTTGATGTAATATATGACAAGTTTTAAAAAATCGTTACAATGTCTTAATTTGGAGATTTCTACTCCATTACTTAAAACGCACATCTATTTCTTTTGTCTACGATGTACGTACTATTATTAACTTCCTGCATTGTTCTTTAATTTATCGGACGATATTTCATTGGATTTGATATTTTGTTGTCTCGAAAGTTTCGCTCTACACATGGATTATGTGCGATTGTATATTTGTATGCTCGTTGGATTTTCTGGAATTAGTGGCGTATACGATTTAAGCGCATTTAGCATGCCAGCAAGTATAATTTTAAATAAAATGACATTTGCTTCGTGTTACCAGTGTGATCCTCCCATGATGACACAAGCTCCATCACTTTCGCTTAAATCCGATTGACACTATACATCTCTGGCTCTCGACTTTCATTCAAAGGATTATGATTATGTAATAATGTTATGATTAAAAACTGATCATTCCATATTGTTCTAGAGCTCGCTACGGAAATGTGAATAGGCTAAACTAATTATAGTGTTCTATGTATAGCGATCGAATCCGCTCCCTAGTCATTGCAGTTCTATGGCGCGCGATAACATTTGGGTTTCCTCCGACATTCCGAATAATATGACTTTTAATTGAAGTATAATCTATTGGATTATTATTCGACAGAAATCGAAATGCAATAGCTCATTAAAAAATAATAAAGATTTATTTAATATAATATTTAAATTAAGAATGCATTAAATTAACAGTATAGGTGCCAAAAGAAAAATGAAATACTATTTGACGTTTTATCCTGAGGGATTCAAGTAGTCAGTGGCGTGGAGAATATTTATCTCTTTTAACAAATTACTGTGCAACCGGATAGGTTGAAGTTTATGATTGACTGTAATTCACTTTTATTGTGGAAAACTATTCTGATAAACAGGCACTTCTTAAATATAGATATTGCTAGCTTATCAATTAGTAATAATAGCATATTGACACATAAAATAGCCGAACATTGCAACTGTCGATTAAATAAAGTCGGTGCTGATGTGGTACTGCAATCAGTCTTGACTCGAGTCTATGTACTAATACTCTTTTATACCCCATCAGTACTTTAATTTATTCCGACTATCAGCAAGCACAATAAATTAAATAGTTGGGACTACTAATTCGATAGTAGGATAAGGCACAGATTTCATTTTCAGTTAATTCTAAGCCAAGTCTACTATTTAAACAGTAAAATCAGCTAAAAAACCAAGTTGTGTCAGATCCTATTATTTAGATAGTTTAACGTCCTATTTCTTTTTTTTTCGTGCACTAATTCAGATCCAGCTGAATACGATGACTATTTGCCAGTACTGGTGCAGTACTATATTAGTAGCATCCTAGATGTGACGTTCAGTATCAGTCAGTACTTTGCCATATTTAATTCCAGTTGCTTTGATCTTTTTCTTTATATGGCTAATATTTCATTGTACACGCTGGTAATTTCACCCTTCTGGGGTCCAAGTGGGGGTGGATTATAGCACTTTATTTTTATGTAAAGTGCATGGCATTTTCTGCCAACTCACGGAAATTTAGTGTACAATATAAGCTGCAGTTACACATACTGTAACAAAATTTATTATATTAATTCGACAATCCGCACTAAAAAATACCTCATCGCGTCTATACCTTATCGTGTTAAATTTCTAATATTAACAAAGTGTGTAGCACGTCAGGTTTCAACACTATAATTTTTTTAGAATGTCGTAAAACCATATATTGTGGGGATCCGACCCCAATTTTTTCGAAAATGTGAAGTGATGGGTTACTTTTTATTCGACATCCGTTCGGAAACGATAGATGTCATCTTATTCGAAAAAAAAAATTTGCAGGGCAGTGCTTGAAATTTTCGCCCTAGAGTACGAAATACAATTTCACTCCCGGAGTCGAAAATATTACTGTTTTGAAAATTAGAAGCAATTGGATAATTCGTATTCTTGCAATATCAATATACACTAATCCTACTAGAAAATGTAGCGCTTGATAAAATTTACTGTAATTTTAAATACCGATTTCTTGTGATCCATCTTTATGATGTTATAGCTTATGTTACTAATAAAGAGATTGGAACACCTGTATACCCATAAAACAATAATCAAATCCATTTGTGTCAGTAAAAAAACTTGTCAAACCGTGAAAAATTTTAATAACATAGTTAATTAAGAATAACAATCTCCTATTCAAATGTAAAAGCTTAAAATACCACAGTAATTATATATAGGTGAGTATCACACTAAAATTAGACGCGTAGCAGTTGTGGTAAAAACGATACAAATTAAAAAAGACTTGCAAACATTGTATAAACAGATTCTGGATCCGGATATTTCCGAAAAAATGTTCTGTTAAAATATCATTTTTCTGATAGAAATTAAATCTAAAATACAAAATGCCGTATTCGATTTTAAAAACTGCACTCTGGGTTTCAATGTTCCAATTCCAGTCTAAAACGGAAGTTTAAAACATCGGTAAAATACACTAGCATTGGTAATTTAAAAAAGGATAATCCATATTATTCTAAATTTGTATTAATGCTTAAATAAATATTAGAAATCGCAAAGTGAATATCAACTCTTCGCTTCATAAGGGACATAAAGCGAGAATTTCAAACATTCAGAAAATTAACGAAAAATGAAGCTTCAAGAGAATTTCTCATATATTGTTAAGCGAAATTAAAAAATCTTAATCCTCCATATTTTTCCTGCAGCAATTGGAAACGCATAGTTTAAACTTCAATATCCCGGCAAGTAAAACTAGTACAAGAACAATAATAGAACGTACGCCAGAAGAAAACATAAAATCTATAAAAAATTTTCATGGAAAAACTGAAATTCCAAAGCATTCTTGCGTCACGTTACTTTGAGTTCAATGAGGAAAGTTACGTTGAGAGGCACTTCTAAATTGTAGGCAGCACAAACTCGGAGATTTTACTAGTAGGTCACTTTAGTGTAAAACTTTCAAGTAGTAAATAATTCTGTATAGTCGATGAACTGTAATTTGTAAATAAAAGAAGTAAAAGTATACTTTTCAAAACCAATGTTATTTTAAATTTAAATCTACTGGAGAAAATCTGTTTTAAATATTTTGCTGGTTTTATTTAAGTTTAGTGTTGAAAAACATTATTTAATAGTGATTCAAATAATACACTTTCGTAACATTTACATTTCTAAAGAAACATTTAGTACTTGTGGTTCCGAAAATCTAAAATTATATCACCTGCAAATTAAAAAAATTGAATCTTTTTCAAGTATTGACCGTGAAAATAACCTTATCGCAATTTTCATTGTGAAATTCTTTATGAGCATACCAAACAAATTGGAAACATAATTACTATACAAATTGATGTGATACTTTTCTGGAAGTACATCAGTTAATTTGGATATTATCGAATTTTACTTCTTAATTTAACGCAAAGTAGCTACTGTCTGTTGGAAACTATAAAAAAAATTGTCACTTCAAAAAAGGAAAAGTCCGGTTGTTTTGCGACGTATCGATTCCTTCTACCTCAAACCGCATTTCCACCAACGTACTCTTTCCAAGTAACGGGATGTAAAAGATCCCCCCGTACAACATTTTCTTTGAATTTGCTCGTACTATTTTGAAAATTTTTCGGAAGAAATTTCAGCTTTTTGAGACTTATTTAATATAAGATAGCAAAATTAAAAAACATAACAATTTGAATTTAGTAATAAATTAAGATCTTTGATAGGTGGTTTTTTGTTGTTGTGACTTTACATTAAACGAAACACTTTTAAAAATGTTTTGAATTTATGTTTTGTATAATTAAAAAATTACTGTGGAAAGAAAATGAAAAATTGCTATCAAAATAGAACAACTTTCCGGTAATTCAAAATATTAGAATAACGCGATGGTAAGGAAATGTCCCGTTGCGAAACGTATAAAATTCTCCCACTCGATGGCGCTGTCCCCCACCACTTGCATCGTTGCGTTTCCCCTGAAGCTCTGCGAGCGATCGAAGAATTTTCGTAGTGCAGTACCCAGATGGCAGATGCCACCAGTGTCGTCCTTCCTGCCTTTCCGACAGTTTTCCGGCGTTTTCTCGTCGTCGGTAAGGAGGAAAATCTGGAACTCTCGTGCAAGAGTTTCACCGTTTTCCCGCCAGCCGACGGATCGATCATCGAACTAGGTTTCGTTTACTGCCACCACTTTCGTGAATATTCTATCCAAAGTTAAGTTCCGTGCGAGAAAGTTCGGAGTACATTGTAATAATGGAAAAGTCGGTTAATGAGGGAAATAATTTCCCTCATTTTTCTTTATTTTTATTATTTTGAACAATAGCGTCGTTGTTGAGATGCGTGACTCGTCTGGATAGGATTACGTGATATGGATGCGAGGAGAAATTGCGGTCGATGGCAAAGATTATTTAATTTTTAACTCGTTAATGGCGAAGTGCAATTTACTTTTATTCCATTTCTCATGGGAATTTAATATTTTAAATATCGGTAGGATATTATACTCAGCTTAGCTGAATTTCATACAAAATAACAATTTGATCAAAATAAATGAAAATTTAACACTTTTCTAGTTCACATGGGTAAGGGAATTGCTTAAATATTGCCATATTTCCATTCCGCATAATCTCTGTAAATGCTTATAAATCAAAGTATGTAGGGTATAGATATGTATTATAATAATAACATTGTGTGAACGTTTCCTAAGGACTTTTTGGAAAATATTTTGCCAATTTTTAATAGTTTAAATATAATCAAAGGATTGAATAGTAGAATAACTTTCACGTTAGGAATAGAGAATAATAAAATAGATTAAATTTTTTGTGATGTTTTAGTCATAAATGAAAATAATACTTTAATTAAGAATTGGAATAATAAAATAGTACATTACGCAACAAGTGCGCAAAATAGGTGATTCCCGCACGAGACGGGTTTGACTCCCGAGCGTAGCGAGTGTGTAAAAAAGGGTCGAGTGGGGGTTCACCTTTGCGCATGTGTTGCGTATACTATTTTTCCTAACTCAGTGCGCAAAATGCGATGATCTATTTTGCGCACTCATTTCAGTGCGCAAAATAGATTCCACCTCCAGTGCGGGATTATCCTATTTTGCGCACTCGTTTGCGTTCGCAAAATCGCATTTTGCGCACTGAGTTAGGAAAATACATTTATGTACGTCTTTTCGGTGCGTAAAGTAAACTTGTGCGTAAAATAAACTTTACGCACTCGATTATACTTTACGTACGAAAAAGCCGTACGTAAACAATATTTCGGCACACGTGTGTGTGTGTAAAGTTCTTTACGCATACGCCCTTGTATCGAAAACTACTATTTCTGGTAGATGTCTGAATTTTTATACTAACCACCCTAAAAATGATAAAATAGGTACAGCTTTTTTGCTAATAGATACAGCTATGAAACTTTTACATATTATATTCAGACAGAAAAATTTAAATATGTTAAATGTTTCAGAAAAATAGCAAAAGCTTTGTAACACCCTCAGTATTGAAATGGATTTTATTTTAACGTGCCGCACGCAGAAACAGATTCAATTTTTATAATATACTCTTTCCCACAAGTTCGACATTTGCAAGTCCTAATCTTAAAAACTAAATATAAATATACACGCACCACTGGACAAATTTATCTGTCTCGGCTCGTTGCATTTCTCCCATAAGTTAAAATAACAAAAAATTTGTAGTAATCAATCCTCAACCCTTTCTTTACTTATGAAAGGAAAGGAGTATGTGCAATGAAAAACAATATATTTGTTTTTATAATATGTGAAATAACATAATTGAAATATTGATATCTCGCAATGAGTTTGCGTAATGATGATGCGCAACTACTTATGTTTTATTATGATGAAAACCTAGCGAGATTCAATATCAATAAAGAAAGGGGTTAAAATAATAATTAAAGTGTAATTAAACACTAAATGAAAATAAAAATTAAAAAAATACATTGACATAGACAACAAAAAGAAAAGAATATATCTCGTCCCTAATAGCATTCAATCACCGTTATCGCTAAAAGTAAAATCTACGTATTTATTTAATTTTTGTAGTTGACATAAACATTAGCAATCTTGTTGTGGGATTTTCGATACATCAACAAATATCTTATCTTATCCAGACCTTACTTCGTGGGAATAAGATTTTTGCAGCCTCCAACCTCGAAGGAAGGCTGAAAGTTCTGATTGCGCGAAAGCCAGAGCTTCCAAATTTTAGTAGAACAATTAAAAATATGAGGTCGGGATCTCCGACATATGTATGTTATAAAACTTAGAAATGAACAGTGTCGCGGATGTAATGTGTAAGAGTAATAAAAATAATAATAAAAATTTTGATTTACAAGAAACACGCAGAAAATTATTTCACCTAAAAATATATCAGAAAAGAAGTTTAAATTATATTATATTTCGATAAACACCTTGAGATTAAAATATTTTAGAAATCGACAGTGGAACGGCAAATATATACGAATTTATTAATTTAATAATCAAAGTAATCGGATCGATGAATATTATTTTTCTATTAGCTATATATAATACTTACATTTCACATAGTTTACTCCTGTAGTTTTCAAATTCTTCTAAAAATATTCCTATAGTGATTCCATAAAAATCTCTGTTTCCAATTGTTTAAAAACCCGTTTAGTCGTTACCTTTTTTTTATTAAGAAAAAAAAAACAAATAATTTGCATAATTAAATTTGAAAATTTAAAATTTTTGATTCGCAGATGACACGCATCATCAATACAATAGTTTAAGTAGATTCCTAAATTTAAGAATTATTTTAACCTGAAAATTACAAAAAGAAATAAAAAAATATAAATTCTACAAAAGGATAAAATTTTTATTTGTCTTTTAGCGGAATCTGGAGATGTCTTGAAGTTTGCCCTATATATATCATTTTTCGCAATGCAGACACAGTATTTTAAACAACTCCTCTGTATTTTCCTTGGGGTAGTTTATCTTTTCCTGGCCTCATTCGTGTACTGATCATTTTAAAGGATGTTAATAGAATTATTATGTCTTAATTTTAAAGAGTTTTTCAAATTACTTTATAAAAGATCGTTGAACCGTTTTAATGAGTAGTTCATAATATAATTGAGTCGATACTATTTAAATTATCTAAACGTTTAAATAGATAAATATTAAAGCAAATATTATGTAATATGGATTTGTATTAATATAATCTAAATAAAACTGAATAGTGTACAATTGTATGTATTCTATTGTTTACAATTTATTCGAAAAGTACAAACACGCCAGCACATAATCAAAACGCAATTGTAACACCAGGAACGAGTTTTTCTAGTACAACCATTGTGTTTTTTTAGAACTACGACTAACATCCTTTCTTTGCTTTTTTTATTGCAGTACAAAATGTTTTTCAATTTCTATTTTTTGTCTTTTTCCTGGCATATTTTTTTTCAAGCTAAAATTCCAACCTTTCGCCGACATTGCAAAATTGCACTATTATAGTCATTATTAAACAAATGATAGATTTAAAGTGCACATAGATTTATTAAATTATGATGTTTCAATTTTTTTCTCATTCTTTAACGTATCATAATGTACAACAACCTAAAGCTTAAAAGTTCTGGAGATAAGCCCATATATATTACTATTCAAAAGTATGTAATTGTACATAATTTGTATATTTAAGAATTAGTGAATGATAAAAGTCGGGTTTGGAGAACATTGCCCAAGTTCGCCTAAATCATTAACATGAGAAGTAAAGAAGATCAGAAACCAGTTAAAAATTGGTTTCCTTTTATCTATCAAAAAATTGGATTCATTTTTTATTAGGAACTTGTCATTTGATATTTGACTTTTGAACGCACCTTCCAAATAGATACCCGTTTTTTTAAATAGTGGATAAAATTATTTAAAAGAATCTCAGTTGCCTTTCAGAGCTTATAAAAAATGGATTATTTTATAACCTGAAATATATTGAATAAACTGAGATGATTGTATTTTGGCACAATAGTACTCATTATAATTCTTTCATAACTTTTGAATATTTATTTTTCTATATATACTAGCTTATTCGGATCATTAAAAGTCTTCTCTTTGCTAAATCATATTGTTTCAGCTTTATTGTTTAATGCAATTTTTGTTTAAACTTATTCAAAATCAATATTGCATTGTATTGATCGATTTCCTATATTTGCAATTTTTTCATCATTTGAAAGATTACAAAATTTTTGTTGTTTTTATTTATTTTTGCGTGGATTTCTCTGGTATTTAATGCATCCGGGAACAAAGTAAGCGTAATTTTAGCACATTATACCAGTAGTAAATTATATTCATATTATTATACAACTCATAGATATGTAACAATGAAAATGGCAAAGAATTGGATTGAAAAGAATGTCGAAAGGAAAATGGAAAAGCAAAAAACGATGCATAAAAAAAGTTTTTTAAGATACCATCAAATTACATTTATAATTAGTTATTGAATTCTCTAATATTAATTTTCATAATCGAGTCGAGAATAAAATATTTACATTTATCTTCGCTCTTAATGAATGTTGATTTATTATAATACAAAAGCCAAGGTTATTATATTAAATATTAACAAAGTCATTGTAAGGTTCAACAGCTGTTTCTGAATACGAAATATGTATGACTTAATAACTTGCCCAGCACTGACCAAATTGGTGTCAATGTTTAATTTCTTATTGTACTTTGTGAAGGGCTCTATTCGTCGTAGTAAATTATTACAATGCATTGACATTTTTTGATAATAAGTATAGTTTGCCAATTTAATTAGTTTAAAATAATTATTAACTAATCATGATAGTGCGTTCTGATAATATAATACATTATTTGCACGTTTCCAATCTCATTAGTGTTGCAAATGTTACGCTAATTAAAATGTTTTTTATTGCTTATTTGTTCGCGAGTTTGTTCTAACTTTATTGAAATATTTAGATTACAAAAAAGAATACGTGGACCATAGTGATTAAATTTGTACAGAAAATATGAGTAAAAATTATGGAATTAAATCAACAATGACCATTTTTATATAGATTGGACTTGGTTACAAAGAAATTGTTCGCTCTAAATTTCGTGCACGCCATCTAAAAGTGTCGGTAACTTTAAAATGACTTTTTTACTTTCGTGCAACTTTTTCAACGCGTTATGAAAGTTTCAAATTACAAATTACACGTTATGAAAAAACTACACGCTCCGTAGGTACGGCATGCCCGAAATCATTTACGAGCAATTTCATTATAAGAAAATTGGACGGTTATAAATAATTTCTCTGTTATAGTTATGAAAAGACGCGAATGAATTAATTTGAAAAATACGAATTGCACCGAATGAAAATGTGCAACGGCATTTAGAGATTCGAACGCACGATGAGAAACTAGTTCGATATTCAAGAAGACATCCTCTACGATTTTCACTTTGAAACTTTGGAAGATGCTATGTACGTAATGTTTACTTGTACAAACAAATTTGGAAAATAGTAAAGATAATTTTCCATTCTCCCTCTCTTTATCTGAATGAAGCATTTCTATTAATTTTATATCGATTACTTCGTATTTCCGTTTTTCGGAACGTAAAATATTATAAATTAAATTTAGTATAGTTATGAAGCGAATTGTATTATTATGATAATTCATACGTCAAATTTAATTAAATCATTTAAGTAATAAGATATCATAAAACGAAATTACTAATTTAAAATTAGTAGTATTTTAGTACTTAGTATATGTTTCACTCTATATCACTGATATTATGTAAATCATTACTAATTCAATTAGTCACCGTATTTCACCCCTTCATTAGAATTACATGTAATTATAGTCCTTTTATGACATTATAGTCCTCAAAATTTAAAACTAAATCGTGTTAGTTGCGACATTTTTTAATGCTGCTTATTAGCTGCTAATTTGTTTTTCTGCAACCGATTTTGTAATCTGAAACAAAATCTCTAATAAAAAAATGGTGTAGACGTAAAGATTAAAAAAGTAATTACATAAAAAAGGAAATTATTGTACATTTGTTGCTTCAGAAAGTACTACTAATTGCACTACTGTCCCAATAACTGGACGAATAGCGTTAGCAGAGTGTTTTTCAATTAGTTTTTAAACTAATCTTTTTAATTTTAGTTATGTTTCGTTGCCTTTTCTTTCTTTTTGTCTTTTTCTTATGTAATACCATTTGAATTCTTGTTGTTGTGCTTGCGAATACAAGTAAACCCGTTAAACCTTTAAAATTCGCATACGAAAAAAATAAAAAATTAACATTAAAATTAACACATGTTCATCTACTTCTCTGAGTAAGGAAATACTAAAACAGTCTGCTTTTCATTTTTGAAATCACACATTTTTAAGACCATACATTTTTCAGAAATGCAAATATTTGTGAAAACTTACCATCTCCAAGCAAGCATAGACTTTCTATTTTCAATGTAACGTAAAATCTCTTAAAATTAATACAGCTGACTGGATAATAAAAATTGTGTATTTTTCATTACAAACACATGGTTTATATCGTGTAAAACGTAAAATTGAAAAATAAATCCTTATTGCTAAGTATTTCCAAGATTATGCTAATTATATATTACATAATGCTATTACTATTAATGCTAAAATAATGAACAGTTTTTTTGTCGTGCTTTGAATATGAATTTGTTACAAGTTTTACTTTATTAGTAGCAGATATATATTGAAAACAATAATATAAATTGTACATTTCTTAACCCGGTTAGTATCATAAACTATAATGTAGTCTTTAAAAACGAAGCGCTGTATAATAGTAATTTCTTTTATCTTGTCAAACAGATAAATATGTATGCTAGTACCCCAGGAGAATCTTATCTGGTCAATTTGGAATGTTTTAATAATTTATACATGAATCTGAGGATTCACAGTCGATTTCTGGTGGCTGACTATTAATCTTGTCACTCTATTTCAGAGAATTATTATAGCAAACCATAAGTGCAATTACAAAATAAAACACACGCGCACAGATGTTTTTCTTTCTTTACAGTCGAATAGTAAATCTTTCGCTTAATTACTTATATACAGCCTACCATATTTAATTTTATAGTTAAAAAATAATACAGATTTTCAGTCCGGATTCTGAAAGAGAACCATCGAAAATATTAAGAAAGTTGCGTTTCCTTTGATCATTCCTTTTTAATAATCATGACAATGCGGATCAAAATTAGAACAATATATCAGCTTTTGTTGTACTAATTCGTACCAATTCATACGAATGCGCGAATTACAGTAGACCCTCCCATAGTGTCGCCCTCCCGTAGTGGCGCTCTCTGGAAATCCTCTGATAGTGTCGTAGTTCGTTCCTATGATTGTGTCGCAGTAAGCTCCCCACCACTTGACCAGCAACAACCATAATATCTGTCAACCAATCCCGTTCTAGATATAGAGCGCGAGAGGGGTTTAGAGTGTTAGGGATGCGGAGAGTGGGGGTGCGACACAGATAGAGGATTGTTTCCCCTTCGGTCCCGAGGCGGTGACACTATGAGAGGGTCTACTGTACTGCGAAATTACATTACTGCAAACATTTGTTTGGATATATTTTGTATTAAAAAATAAGGATTATATTTAATAATTATAATAGTGTTATACAAATAATTACACAGGCATACAACAAAAAATTTGTTTTCTGTGCTGGACTCCAGAACACACTAATTGGACGTATTTTGGACTGCTAAATACGATTATGAAATAAAAAATGGTGGTCGCTGGGCAAATTCCATCAGACATAATCTAAAACAAGATAAAAAGGTGCATTATGGCGTGTTTCGGATACAGACACCACAATATTTGTATTTCAACTCGCTGAATTGGAATATAGAGTCAAGAATGATGGCCTCTTGGCAATGTTACAATTTACTATAACCTCAAAAAACCATAGAAACATTTTGTACAGCGATAAAGGCTTAAAAAAGAAACATGACTTTTCTTAAGGTTAGAAAAGATCAATCTCACCTTTACTGATCCGCTAAATCTGCAATAAAAAACGGGGATCACTGAAAGAATTTCAGACATAACCTCAAAAAATCTATTAAAAAATAATCTTTTATAGCAATATACAGGGTGTCCCATTTTAATCCCTCACCCGAAATATTTTGAAAAGTAAATACTTTAGAGAAAAATGTTTCATACATCTTTATTAAAAACAATTTATAAAGCGTAGTGGTAAGCTACGTACTAACGCAACATTTCATTGGGCATTAGCATTTGCTTTTTTGTATTTACATTGTTTAACAATAGAACAATTTGTCTCCAGCTCTGTACACAATCGTTTGAAATACGAGAAAATCTGTTGCAAGACATTTTACTGTCTGTTGTTTACATTAAAGCATTAGCACTGAAACTTCGGTATTCTGTTTGTTTCCTGCAAAACGACCTTCAAAATGGTCCGCAGGTGAAAATAGTAAAAGTTCGTCGGTACCATGTCCTACCCAAGTACTAATTGTTTGCCGGTCAATCTAAAGTTAAATGAAAAGCTTCCGGACGATTCAACATTTGACCTTTTGAAGGTCACATCAGCAAATTATAAAATACCATGTTGGACGCAAAATTTCCCGCTCTTTCCGAATCCGGTGTCAAAAATAGTGGTTCCCATTTAAAAATATACACTTGACCTTGAAATAACCTTCAAGGTCATGTTCAAGGTTATAACCAATTATGTACAGTGATGCCCCCTTTGTCCTGAACAACTTTTGTTTGAAACATTTTTCTCTAAAGTATTTACTTTTCAAAATATTTCGGGTGAGGGATTAAAATGGGACACCCTGTATATATGACAAAAAGATCCCTTCATGTCAGTGTTTCGTGAACAATTTTTTGGAATTTCATTTTTCGCTTCTTTTACTACTGACGCATATTGTCATTGCACTAGGGCACTTTATTATTATTCACAAGGCAAACAATATTTTTAATTACAGATTCTTAAAATGAGAAAAGTCATAGCCTTTCATTTTTGTGCCTAATATCATTGTAAAAACTTATTTTTTTCCGATTTTCTGAGGTTATATCTGTAATTTGCAAGCCAATCCTCATTTTTTAATGCAGATTAATATTCACTGTATGGAAAAACGATTAGATTAATGCGTTCCCAACTAAAAAAAAAATTATAGTCTTGCACTTTTAATCCTATAATTTTATAAAACTTTTTTTGCGCTTTTTTTAAATTAATGAGGAAATTCGCCAAGCGGCAATATTTCTTGTCTGCAGATTCGTATTCTACGGGTCAAAATAAAAAAAAATAATTCGGTATTTATCCGAAACAAGTCATGTTGCATCTTTTAACAGCCTATATCGTTATAAAAGATATTCTTTTATAAATTCTTGAGGTTATGTCTGATGTTTGTCCAGCGACCCCTATTTTTTACTGCACATTCATGTTTAGCGAGTCAAAATGCGTTGGATTTGTCTGGTTTGGACTCCACCAATTTATTTAGAAACACATTGAAAGTCACTTAGTTTTGCCGGAAATGAGATTAGGTTTAAATTTTTTGTTAACAAACCCGTCCTGTAGAGATACTCCACTAGTAGATTATGAGTCTTTAATTAATACTTTTATTAATTCTTATGCAGTGTACATACAAATTATTTATTACTCATGAAGAAAATTGGCCCTACTTTAGAGTGCTCGTATTTTTCATGATTTTTACGAATTACGTTTGAGATTATGATTGTGTCGGTAATTACGTATTTGCTATTTAGAAAACTATTTATTTGCATTTAGAAACTGCAAAAATTGACAGTGCTAATAAGTCAATTGTTTAAAATGAGCTAAAAGAGAATTGTCCAAGGATTACGCCAACTTCACGCGTAAAGGACAGTGAGAAGAGGCGGAGAATGCACTTTTGGAGGCTTAAAGGATTTGAGAAAAGGGTGTTTTCTAGCGTCAGATGTGTCAAAGGTGGTTGCAAGCCGATCCTACCGAGTTGCCATGAAGTTGGATCCGGTTGCCTTGATATTAAATTCTCCTTTAACGTCGCAGTCCGCACTTTCCAAAATTTGGGAAAACTACGTAATTTACCACGGTTTCCCGATAAAACAAAAATAATAAACTTTATTCAAAGCTAATGAGTATTACAGCCTCGTTATGAGTTTAATAATTCTACAGATATAAAAAATAAATCGGTGGCGATTGCCAATATCTGAATTTCTATACCGAAAATTCCAGCCATTCTTCTCCCAGTTTTACGTTACGAGCCTATACTTTATGCGTTCAAATTGCGAATATTTGATCATTCTGCTTCAATAGACGGCTTCGTGACATAGTAAAAACATCAATGACAGTTTTCAGTGTATATATAAATCACAGGATGCATTTTATTTTTCAATCATGTTTTTACAGCAACATCAATAATACTGCATGAGGTTCCATCGTCGTACGTATTTTCATTTGCTAAACGTGGCGCGTGGAATAATAATGGGAATTTTAAAAAATATCAAAATATATATTGTGCAAGTGATTACAGTCACCAAAATCGTACTGAACGTAAAAATAAAATGTTTAGCTTCCGACGCAGCCACTCGTCAACGCTCAGAGGACACCGAAAGGCAGCTCCCTCCGAAAAATTGTGCGTGCGTACCATTGAATGTTCGCGAAACGAGCAAAATCTCGTTACAAATTTACTACGAATAATTAACAGTCTCCATTTGATTTTTAAATTTTTTTCATGCTCATGCGGGGTGGTCGTGGATGAAATAAAAAATAAAAATGACCAGGTACGCGATGCCAGGCAGGTCGAGCATTTAAATTATGCAACAACAACGAACCCGCGCGAGCGCGTGCACACTCGTCGAAGCGTTCTCGTTTAAAGTAGATCCACATGCCGATAACCGGAACAAGTACTATTTGATAATTACGCACGCGGATAGCGACTCGAACCCACGGGATATCAATAACAATTTCCATATATGCGAGGCGTAAAATACGGCCCGTGCATATATGCACATATTTTCCGCGTACGCACAACTATTGCGATATTCTGGTCATCGAGGGTACCTATGTGGACAAAGTTTGTAAATGCGTATAAGAGCTCTCTCGTGTCGCGTAGCTGTTTGTTGAACAACCGCATTTTTACGTTTACGCACACCACAGAGTAGAGCTGCTTTACAAACGACCTGGTAAACGTGACGCGGTGGAACTTGTGCGTTAATTGTTTTCTCGCTTGCAATTTTTTTCCGTTTGGATTTGTGTAAATTCTAGGTTCATTGGCGTTTTGTGAAATCTGACCTTCTATGGATCATATGAATCTTGATTATTGCGGCCTCCTTTTTCATTTCCGTCAGTTAACCCTAAGTTCCGACATCTATTTTAAGGCCTTTTCCTCCCACTACCTGGGTCAAATATGTCCTACCGTTTGAAAATGCTTAACCCTTTCACTGTGGACTACGTGTACACATGTAGTTATAAAAGATTTAATGAACCGAGAATAAATGAACAGCTATATACCGGCTTTATGTTTTATTGGATGTTTTCAATCGCTGGATCCGAATTTGTGGTCAAATTTCGAAAATTCTAAACGTCAAATCCAATATGGCCGCTCAAAATCGGACAATTTTTAAGCATTTTTCATTATACACGTAATTATAAAAGAATGAATTAATAGGGATTAAAGAAACAGATATACTTAAGAGTTATGTTTTATTAGGTATGTTGAATCTCTGAATTCGAATTTGTGGAGAAATTTTTAAAATCTTAGACAGAAAATTCAATATGGCCGCTCAAAATCGTACAAACTTGAAACATTTTTCTTAACACATTATTCTTGATGGCATGTGCTTTCAAAAAAAAAATGGATAAAACCCAAAAAAATTAAAAAATTTTTAAAAATAATAAAAAAATGAAAAAATTAAAAAAAAACAGTGGAAATCCTACCGCATACCTCCACGTGGTACATTCTGGGGTCGTAAATTAGAAATATTTACCAGCTAAATGCGGGGGTGGAATTTGGAATTTATTTTTCGTAATCATAATAATATTACAATTACGTATAATGCACTATAATTATAACCCAATAAATTGAAAATATTGTAGTAATACAAATGGCTTTAGAATTACAGCTAAACCCCGTCAATATCACCATAAATTGGTCCATGCAATGACAAATATGATTCTTTCAAACCGTTTGAAAACTTACTTCACATTCGTTAAATTTTTGAAAACTGACTCCAAATTCGTAATCAGCGTCGTCGAAAACATAAATATCCATATTTACACAAATTTCAAATTGGCCGGAAACATCGGCACATTTTGAGCCCACTTTCGAGTTTTCGGTCTCCACAGCGAAAGGGTTAATGTTATGCAATTTTTAAAGAACAATTTGAATTTCTCTGGGTCGAAAACGACCCATGCGTCAGGATTAAGGGTTAAGAAAGCTACAATGTACTCCCTCAATTTAAAACAAAGAACGATTCACGGTTTAAATCAGTGCTAATGAATGAATTCGCTATGCAACCATAGAGAAGCGGAATTTTTCAATATTTTCGTTGGGAAATAAAGAAAAGTCCTGCAATTCCGTGATATCACATTTCGACAGACGTATTTTATCATCACGTGACCATTTTATCATGTACATTTCAACGCATTATGGATGATTCCATGCTAACAGGTCAAATTCACCTTCATTTTCAAAATTCATTAGGGTATTTTTATAGTTAAATGTATTGCTTCCCAATTGGCATTGCCTGGGAGGAACACCACAGACCAACCCCTTGCCCCCCCCCTCCTTTACAAATTCTTACTCAAAAGAGAAATCGAGGTAGAATTGGAGATGAAAGTAGCAAAGAGAGGGAATGGAAGAGAATGGAGATACAGTAGAGTCCCGGTATAATTGCATCTCACTATATTTGCGCCCCATTATATTTGTCCGCTTCCGTCCCGTTATATTTGTCTGTCACTGCTCTCGTTTTCCCCCACTTTACGGGCTGCGGCCTCAGGAAGGTCCTGCTGTAACGTCACGAGCATAGCGCTATTGAGGAGAATGGGAGAAGTGGCGGCGCTCCCCTTCTTTTGACAAATATAAGGAGACGGGAGGGGAAGGTGAGGAACTGAGCGGACAAAAATACCGGGACTCTACTGTAGTAGAAAAGAAGGCGATAAGTAGTAAAGAAGCAGTTAGAATGAAAGAATAGAAGTGGTAACAAAGCTGAAGTCGGCCTGCAAGGGGAGTGTCAGAATAGGGAAACGGTGAGAGGCGCAATGGTACAGATTTGTCTGGAGAACGAAAAAAAAACAAGGTGGGCAGATTTGGAAAATAGGAAAGAATTAAACAAAGAAGGATGGAAAATCCGAGAGGAAAAAGGAAAGAGGGCCATTTACAAACTCTTAGGACATATTCCATAAATTCTGATTTACACTTCACTCATTATTATTCACTTCACTATTATTTATTTTATTTGAGCATCTTGCAACTAATTATATGATAATAATTATTAGAACACTAATCTCCAGACTCTAAGCCTATCTCGACTTTTACTCCTTCTCTCTCCAGGATTCTTCGCTTCCATTCTTCCTCTAAATCGTTCAACACCGATTCTTCTTTAGTATTTCTCCATCTCCTCCCTACTTCTCTCCCTCTTTCTTCACTGTCCAATTGATCTCTTGTCAGCATCATTGTTCTTCTCCTTTGAACGAATCTTTCATCTTATTGGATCTCCTTGCTTTTTCCTTTCTCCGGACAGATCTGTACTATCGCAGTTCTCTACATGTTCTTATCTCTCACCCACCCTTTTTAGGCCACCTTTACTTTTGTTTGCACCTCTATTCCTGCCTTTCAACCGCTAAACTTCATCCCTTTTACAATCAGATTCTCCTTGACTACTTCTCACCTTCTTTTCTCCCACATCCATCCTTCCTCTCCCGTTGCTTCTTCAATCATCAAATCGGTATCGTTTTCTCTTTCGAAGGTTTTTCTTATCCCTCCCTTTCCTGTTTTTATATTTCTGCGTCTCCTCCGATCTCTCTTTCCTTTCCGCGTATTTCAATTTTCTTTAGCATCTTGTCTTCATCCTCTACACTTGCTCAACTATTCTTTCTTCCAAGCTACCCATTCTTCGTGCTTTTTATTCATATGTGTCTGAAACTCTTATTTCCTTCCCACCTTTGCCTTTGCCCATTTCCGGTAATTTTTTTTCTTGTATCCACCCTCGCTTTCAAAACCCTTACCATCTCCTTCCATATTTTCTCTTATTTTCCTTCCATTAATACATCTTCTATTAGACGTCACTTTCAAGTAAAGCATCCTGATTGGGGAGCGTGACTTGGAAGAGTGACTGTTAAAATAAAAAAAAACGAGCGTTGCGCCCGCTACGGCGAAGATAGCAGGCCGATTGCTGAGTAGGAGACACAGCTGCTTTACCATCAGAGGGTATACTTTGATGATAAAGTATTTCGTCGACTATATCTGTGTGGGTTTTCCTGAGTTTTCCCAGACCCCGTGCAAATGCGATACAGAGGAGTCAAGTCGCTCTACGGCGCGCAGTAATGGGGGGACTGGCTCTGGGTGGGTGCTCCTTGTGCTTGTCTAAAAGTATTGTCTTGTAATGTCTTTGAATGTCTGTCCGTCCAATCCACCCGAGAGCCGACCCGCGAATAGGCTAAAAATGTCATTAGAGCGGGGGATAATTCCTTTCCTTTATCCTTTCTTAGACGTCACGTGTTAGGTGCGGGTAAAAAAAACGACAACTCAAAAAGCCGACAAGTCAAAAAACCGACATTTCAAAAAAATGGTAGTCCGCTTGTCGATGTGTGAATTTTTTTGTGTCGGTTTTTTGACCTGTCGGCTTTTTGATTTGTCGGTTTTTCGACCCGCACCCTTCATAATCTGTATGTATAACACATTGCTGCTCCCTCTCATGACTTCCGTTTTTTTTCGTGTTTCTCACCTTGCTTCATCCATCATTTCGCATTCCCTGCACAATCTTCCTAACCTCACTTTTTCTAATTTTTCTTTCCTTCTTTAATTTTTTCTAACCTCACCCTATTCCGTCTTCTTCATTTTACTTTTAAGAATTACATTTTTCTTTTCGCTTCAACGACTTTCATCCGCTATTTCCTATTCTCTTCGTATTTCTTTGCGCCCGCCGCGTGTAGCGAACCGTTCCTGACCACGTTCAAGTCTCTTTATATACTATAACAATACCGCAATGTAGCCAAACTGTTCATATATAGTATTATCAGAAAATTTGATACTTAATATACGTACCCAAAAGCTCTTTTAGCTTTTTTCCCTCTGTTATATTTTTTGATAATCTTTCCTCGATAATTAGCTAAATTGCAAGTAATGACCTATATCACGTTTAGTCACTGCTTATGTACTCTGTATTCGTGTGGTGGGAGTAAAATTTAGCTTTTATGTGACGTAATACTCAGCATAGGAAAAATTTAATTGTAGAGTCTTCGATATTATTAAGGTAACATTCGGTTGCAATTTTATGCGTATCATCTCAGATATTCTTCTTTTCCAAAAATTATTTTCAATAACCAAATTTGTATATTGGCAATCGAAGTGCGCCGTTATAATTGTTTTCTTTTGTGTTGGTGTTTGTATATTCGATTTGTGTTCGTTACTATGGCATATAAGCTTCATTTTATTTCTCCTCTCAATGCAACTAATGCAATATATTGAATTGTTTTTTTTTCATCTTTGTAGTTTTGTCTATTCCTTTGCTAATTAGCTAATTTAGGTTATGTTTTATATTCGGTATAGTTATTATATTCCATTCTCGCAATTTATTTCGTAAAGGTTGATAAAAACTATTCATGTATGGAATTTGTAAGAAGTACTTTTCTCCATCTGTGTTGGTTGTTTGCGTATCGGATACATAGATACTAAGTCGCTTCGAAATTGTTTTCTTTTTCAATTCTTTCGGATATTTATTTTGTTGCAAAGGTAAAGAGATTTTTTTAATGTTTTGCCTCTTGTATTTTTTATCCATATGTTTTATAGATCTATCTACTAAATTTTTTATAATTGCAATTTTTTGGATAATTATTTTGCGTTAATAATGTTCCACTGCATGTCGCGCGTATAGCGCTATGAGTGTATTTGCTACGCAGCTTTTAAGCTCACGTGAAAGAGAAGCAAAAGCACTCGTCGAATTTCGGCACGCAACAGAGGAAACTCGCTCGTTAAAGCAACAAAGAGCAAAGGCACTTTGGTAAGATTTTAAATGCACAAGGGAAAGATTCAAATGGTGGATTTCGAATTATGTAAGGGGTATATGTATTCACTTTATGGTGCTCGTATTTAGACGAAACATCCGCGCCATTCGTAGTCTGTGATATACTAGGATTTTGCGTGGGATCCTCGGTTTCGGTGCTCCCCGATTCGGAAGTCCCCCTCTGCTTATAAAATATTTGGTAATTTTTGTCATCCACTTTTAAGAACCAAAGAGAGGAAAACACTTTCGCTATGTATCTGATATGAAAAGAGGTAAGTGGAAGGAATAGGAGGAACGGTTACCAAGTTGAAAAAGCAGTGCGTGCTTCACGCGATATAAACTCTCGCATCGAGACGGTAAAAAGCCCTGCTAAGTCATTATTATTAACAACTAGACACAGACAACACACCGTTACAGAAGATGTTATTATGCATGAAGTTTGGAGATCTTTGTGATTTTCTCTTTCTCTCTTTCAGTCATCCAGCAATTTATTTCCTTCTCCTTTCACTTAATCGCGTTATTACCATACAAATATTCCGGACATTCGTAATGCCGCCGGGTGAGGCTTCCATGAAAAGAATTGTACTTACTTTATGATAATCACCTGTCTAATAACTAATGTTTCGCAGTTGATTACGCCTTACTTTGCATTGCGGTTTGTTAAATATTATACTTAGGGTCGTTATTATAGTACGTTAATTTACATTATACTATGCTTGTACAGAGTGACCCAAAAGAACCAAATTATAGCTTTGGAGGAATATATTTTCCACCTTTGAATTGACCTTGAGGGTAATTTATGTCGTCGTCAAATTTTCTCCTTTTTCAATTTTAATTCCTTTTAACCATTTCAGTTATGAATTTTTCCAGTAATGTTTTTTTTTTTCTTAAGTTTGGTATACGGGGTTTTTGGAGTCGCTGATTACGAATCCGGTGTCAAATTTATAAAATTCAAACTCGTTGACGAACCACTTATAAACGATGAAAAGTGGTATACTGGTTTCCCACTGTGACTGAAATTAACCACGTAAATTTGACTAAGTAATTTACTAATTAGTAATGATGAATTTGACAAATAGAGCGTAACATATGCAGCTATTTCTATTTGTGCAGTGAAAAATACCGGTTTTCACTCTAAAATTTCAATTTGATTTTGTTCAGGGTCACGAAAACTTTTTTTTATTCTGAAGAAGTCAATTTGAAATTCAAGGTCAAATATAAGGTCATAAATAAATAGTCAAGGAAAAATTATAACACTTTTGTCCGAACCCTTTATGGAAATGCTCCGAATGACTGAAACTTCCCTTAAAAGATCCGATATATGACCAAATTACCGTTTCTCAGAATTTTGGTCGGCCATATCCCACACATCACACTGTGCTGGGGACATCCTCAGGAGCTCCTCAGGACGTCCAAATGTCCGCTTTTATCGTAATATTAACGTCCTCAAGGCTTCCTGTGTCCTGAGGATGTCCTGTGGACGTTAACAGTATGGTAAAAGCGGACATTTGGACGTCCTGAGGACCTCCTGAGGACGTCCCCAGGACAATGTACTGTGTGGGTATTGGATCCACCATTTTGAATTTTAGAAATCTGATATTGGATTCGTACTAAGCGCCCCCAAAATTCCTGTATACACGTGAAATAATAATAGCCATTAGATCGTCCTGGCATGAATTTCTTTTGAAAATAATTTCTTATTAAAAATAATTATTTTACATAATTGTGCAATATTATTATTTTTTAATAACGTTTATTGAAGTCTTAGGAAGGGCAGGAACAAGAAACCGTAACGAAATCGTTGACGAACCACTCATTAACGATGAAAAGTTAATACCATGTATATGTGGAACACTGGTTAAGAACGTAACATTGACTAAGTAACTTACTTATTAGTCATGATGAAGATGACAAATAGAGCATAACATATGAAGCTATTTATATTTGTACAGAGAAAAATACGGGTTTAGACTTTGAAATTTCAATTTTATTTTTAAATGACCTTCAGGGTTGTGCTCAGGGCCTCGAAAAAATTTTTTTATTCTGAAAAAGTCAATTTGACAGTCAAGGTCAAATATAAGGTCATAATGAAATAGTCAAGGAAAAATTATAATACTTTTGTTCGAACCCTTTATGGAAATGCTCCCAATGCTGAAACTCCCATTAAAAGGTTTTCCATGAACTAATTTTCTTTCTTCATGAAAGCAATACTATCCTGAAGGTCAGCAGGTTAATTGTAGGTCTGTAAGAATTGTCGTTATCTGTTCCTGTAAGTAGTTTGATATTAAGATTTATAATATTTTCACACAATGTGTGAGATTTAATTATTAATAAAATTGATAATATATATAACCTTACTAAACGTTTCTATAACGCTCTTGTTAAAGTAAAATACATTCTAACAAGCAAATTTTTCACTTTGATAGGAGCCAGAGAGTGTCCCCTTAATTTGAACAAAGGGAAACCTATGTTAATGGTCGAGTGATCACTATTGACGTATGAAATTGAAGCTTGCTTGTTGTAGTCTAACAGGTATTTGTCGACACTCTGAACATGCCGAGTTCTCTATGCAGGGTCACCCCATTAGTAAATGTAACGCGGAGTACTGCACGGTACATGAAGGGAAAATGTAATAGAACATCGAAATTTGCATTCTTTGTAATGGCCTGGATACAGAAATACTGAAAATTTGTCGATAAAATATTTCCTTTTATTACCATTGACTTATCAATATTTACTACTTATAATATTATAAACATTTATTAAAAAAAAATCTTAAATTGTTACGTCTTAAATTAAGCTAATGTATACGGCATAATCATGATCTTTTCTAATCCGTCTTGTTTTTATTACATTTTAAATTAAGTCTTTATTCAGTCTTATTTTAAAAATTATTTCAGTGTGTCCAGGATACTAATTGTCATGTCATTATCGTTTGTTTTTTCTTGATAATATTCATTTTAGCAGTCAAAATCTACACAATGACTATTCTGCCAGGAAACGAATGAACCTATCAAAGATTCGGTGGGATGGAAAATCCTTTGAAGTGCTAGAGATATTTGCTGGAAATTCGAAGCATATGTTTTTTAAATTCACACTGAATACATGATATTTTAGTAGAACATGCATTATTATTATTAGTACTATACGTCATTATTATGCAGAAGAAGAGAACGTTATAAACAAACTCCATTCCGCTAAAAGGCAAGCCGCAGTGAATGCAATTTTATATACTGGCCTAGAACTGAGAGATATAGTGTGTGAAGTTTCCCTAAAACTAAATGGGGTGCGTAAAATCATTGTTCGAACTTACTTCACGCATATAATTAATTTCTATTTTGTAATGTAATGAAATAATTATATTTATTTATCTTATTCTTTTTGCACAACAAACAGTATCATTTCGCTAATGTCACGCGTTTCAAATGAACCACGGAAATTTAAGGTATCTTCATGTAATCAGTGAGAGACAAAGGAGTAGTCGAAGAATTACCATTGCAATTTCGAGAAAAAGTTACGGAAAAAGATCGTCTAATATATACAATAGTACAGATATTCAAAAATAAAAGAGTACACTATTTTCAAACGTATTTCAAAAACTATAAGTATGAAACCGATCAGCCAAAAAGCTGACCTTTCAGACTATCCAATTCTTATATTGATGAGATGAAAACTGACGAAACTACAGTTGAGAGTGTCTGTGATTTTTTTACCTTTTTTCATTTTTTTTCAATTTTAACGATCATTTTACATTATTATTCGACCATGCAGATTTTTTGCCCTAATTGAGTTGAAAATATGTTCAATTCCGCATTGAATAATTTTTAGTTGAAAGAATGGAAATTGACGGAGATATGCTAGTTTTAAAATTTTAGAATTTTTAGTTAAATTTACATCACGCATATGTAACATAATTAGCATCACGGAGCGTCGCAACGAACGAAAATGATAACAGCCTTTAAAATACAACAAAAATACGAAATGTATAATGATTTGAATTTCCTATCTTATAATTCAGTATAGTTCAGAACAATACAACTGAATTAAATAAAACAATATGAAAAATAAAATAATGGCTGATTTATTTAAAAATGGTTGCTTGATCGTTTCCGGCTATATAAGTCATCACTTGTTGTACGTATCGACGACCAGCAGTAATCAGCAAGCATGTTGATTGAGCTCCCTTGGAAACTTTCTCCAATAGTTTTTATATCTTGAAATCTTTCTCTTTTTTCGTTATTCATTTGGCCCAGCCATTTTTACAGGTACTATATTCGAGATTAAAAAATTTGTTATACCCATCAAGCACAGCTCTATTATTTCCCACACAAACAACATAATAAAGTAAACAAATAAAGTAAACCACATATAAAACTTATTGCGATTGTAATACATTTAAATTGCAATTTAATCTAAGTATTGAAACTTTAAATAATGCCGCGTATTAAGAAGCAACATTCTTTTTGTTATGATGCTACAGAGTATAGGCACCGTGCTAATGATTTGTTTATAAATAGAATGTCGAAATGTTGATAATGCGGAATGAAGTACGACTTGAGGTCACATGCAGCGACCGAGTCAGAACTTATTCGTATATCAAAATTTAGCGAAAAATTCATAAAATTTTAAGACTCGCATAACTTTGTGAATTTTCATTCGATTTCATTCAACAATAGCGTATTCGACGCTGAAGTAAATACACTTTTAACCCATTAAGGTGCAAACAATTTCCACGATCGAAAAATATTGTAAAATGACTATTAAAATTGAAAAATATGAAAAAAAGTAAAAAATTACGGATAGATTCGACTGTAGTTTCGTCAGTTTTCATTTCATCAATATAAGGTTTGGATAGTTCGGTGAGCTTTTTGGAAATCAAATTAACATAAATTATAAATCGAATAAAAATTAGTGTAATTATGAGTGATTTTTCACAGAAACTTTTTTTAGTCATAAAATGAGATTTGGGGTGTATGTGGAAAGTAAATCATACCATGTTGTTCAGTTTGACTAAATCCACAACTTGTACCAGGTCGCCATAAAAGTGGCTGTCGATTTTTTTATTTTGTACCATTGTGTAATAAGTCTCCATGACTTTCTTTTACTTCTGATATATAAACTGAGAGATTTCTATTTACAGAAACTGCAAAAATAATTTTGGTCCATGCAAATCGTGATTTTAGGGAATCAGTACAAATCAATATTGAAAAGTAGTACTGATTTCGTACTTCGCGACTATGGCAGTCGATATTAGACTCTTCCCAGAACAATTTTAATGAAGTATTCTCCGTCGGAGGCGTCGATTTGATTACTACGCCATATTGGAATATGTTGGAAAATATTTATGTTGTGTTAGGATATTTACTCATTTTCAATTCCAGGAGGTACCAGATCTCTGTCTTGCGTATTGTTTCGGGTAATGTATTTTTAATATTTCAAGATTCCATTGATTCCATTGAATGAAAATTCAAAATATTGGCTATATAATTTTAGTGCGAGTTCAGTGTCTCAGACATTATTTTCTGGTCGAAAACAAGTTTTCGCCTACAAGGGTCGTGATAACGAAAGGTCGGCTGTTAAGCGATAAAGTCCCATTTTCTGGGCTCGCCACGTTCGGAGATTTCGGAAACGACCACATAGATGCGGGGACACGTGTGCATGAGCTTTAATGGCCGCGAAGGAAGGAATACAGGAACGAATGGAACTGAACCAAGGACAGAAGCAGATGTAGGTGGAGGGCGGCTAGCAGTCGCACGGTGCAGATATGAGCGAGATAAATCTCGGATGTGGACATTCAACACCCTCGGCATCCCATGGACCGTACCGCGAAACACGAAGGAGGACCCACGAGGAGCATCTGTGTGCCCCGTAATAGTCCAACGCAGACGGCGTACTTTATGAAAATGTAATGCCTTTCGTAAATAAATTCTACGTCGCTTTATGCCTTGGCTCGTGTTCTACGCGCGATGCAATTGTCCTTGTTTACGCTAGGTATTTACACCGCCAGCGAATTGAAACGACACTTCGTGCGCGGATTTGCTTAATTTCTCATCCGTTCGCTACGAGTGTTTCAACTTTGAACATAAAACGGTGATTTTTTAATCCGTGAAGCATTTTCATTTTTGTCGTTTTCAGGAGGTTAAGAATGTCTGAAATGAGATTCGGAATGGAATTTTGAGGACTTTAAATTGAGATGTTCTGTTATTTTGGTCCAAATCAGTTTTAATAATGAATAACGAAGAACCATTGTTTTATGCATACTGGAAGTCTCAAAATCTCTTTAGTTATGAGAATAATTATATTTCGGAAGATATTCCCAAAAGACGATACGGCATATGAAATTAAATTTTAAATTAGTAAAAAAAAATGTTGATTAATATATTCCAAATGAATGAAAATGGTGGATGTTTGTCACTCCAACTATGGAATTGAGTTAGTCTCTAGCTTTATAGATCAATTATTAATTTTTAATAGACATAAAGTATTCTTCTATTATATCTAACTTTTGTTTTATAAAATATTATCTTTTAAAACCAATACAAATTAAATCACAGACGGAAACTCTTCAGACCTGTTTGAAATGCACGAAATAACTATAAGTTCCCCAGTATTTTTAAAGAATGTGATAATTTGAGTATTAATCGGCTATAACCGCGTTGAATTGACTTTATTTGACCCCGATAGAAATAGGGCCCCAGATGGAATCTGGCCTGGTTAATACGACTAAAACTTTTGGGCAAGGTTCTAAGTGGAATCCAGTCGGGCTGACCCGATTTGTTTTGCTTCCAAACAAAATTGGTGAACACCGGTATCGTATCCTAGTAAGTATCTCAAATTTGACCGGACTGTAGTCAGGGAAACGTGTCAAACCCGGTCGGATCGGGGACACAACTTAGGGTAACCTGGCTGAATTCCGGTAAGAGCCGAACTGAAAATTCTACTAGGGTAAGTCAGACATTCTATTCAGATTTTCTATCAGCCGCTTCTGACCTGTCAGTTTGACACTGAATTCTTATAATGTATCTAAAATCTGAAATCTGTTGAACTATTGGTAAATAGTCGTTGTAATTTAACGAAGAAACTTGAAAGATTAATGTATCGAATTCTAGCGGTTTGGTGGCGTGCCTCCTTGAAAATGTAGATCGTTTGCAGGGCACTTCTCGTACATGGTAAAATACGATTTATTCCGCATACAACACGTTTCATATTTTCATTGAATTTAATAATAGGCCCCAGAATCAGGCGAATATCAATTGGACACGTAAAAATTTGGGGCGCACCTCAAAAACCCGACAAATCACAAAACAGACTCTTCAAAAACACGATATTCAAAAACCAGACCACATACAAAAAATGATCTCGGGTCCACATCCTTGAGGTCTCATTGGAAGTTCATTTAAAAATATTTGACCAAGGGATTCATTTTTTAGGTCACTTGAAGGTCAAATCAGTTTGACCCCGGTTTATTTTTTAAGCACACTTAGAATTGAATCATTAACAGATGTCTATTTTTTAATGTCTGTATTTTAAAATGTCGGTTTTTGAATGTCGGGTTTTGAATTTCCGGTTTTTTAAGTGTCTGTTTTGTGATTTGTTGGGTTTTTTAGGTGCACCCAAAATTTGGATCTCACCTCCGTTCGGACATGTTTCGAGAATTGTTTTTATTATTTCTACACCCTAGTAGATATCTCCTAATGTGGGTCACGAGTGGAAAATTCGGATGGGCCACGCTAGAATTGTAATGTTTTGCCCAGCAGCGCCATGTCTGCATGTATGGCCCCTGCATGGCGCTCGCATGGCCTATGATAGTGATTGAACATAACCTCATTCTGCTCTGTTGGTAAAACCGAAATTATGAGATGATTTAGGATTGCTTTCCGAAGCTGTTGTCTGGGACGCGCCATGGAAGCGCCACGCAAGCGCCATATGTGTAGATATTGCGCTGCCGGGCAAAACGTTACAATTCAAACGTGGCCCATGCGAGTTTGCCCCAGAAGGTCCATGCGTGAGGCGTTTATAACTCTTTACCAGGGTAGGTCCGAATAAAAGATGAAAAAGTGACCTACTTTTAATCTTTCATTTAAATTAGTCCAGGTAGTCCGTGATAACGAAAGTCTGTATAAATAGTAAAACAAATTGCTTGTAAATAATATTTCGAGTTCATTTTTCAGATGGTTGTTCAATTTTTGAGATTTGAAAAATAGCGCGGGGATGATTTAAAATGAGGAACATCGGTTTGCATAAGATGAGCGTGGTTGGTTGTAAATCATAAAGCGTCCTAGCTGGCAGGACCGCGTATACACAGCAGTAGAGGCAAGAGGGATCGTGGATAAAGAGAGCCTTGACGGAGAAAGAGGTCGAGGGTCAAAGTGAGGGAGACACTTCTGAGGTGGGTTAAACAGGAGCATCGCATGATAAAGGGCACTGAGGAAGGGGGAAGATAACTCGCCTCCAAGATATTTCCCAAAAGACCTACCTTCTTCCTTTCAGTCTCTTTGTTTCCTGAACCTGCAGACAGTGAATAACGTAACCCTACCGAGCAATACTTAACCACCATCTCCCTGACGCTGTTATGTCTGTGTACCTTTATCTTGGACGCGTTTGCGCAGAAAATGGTCAGTGTTACGATTCCAATAAGAACTGTATTAGTGATACCATGCGTCGAAAGATAAACAAGTGGAATTTCCACCTCTGTCAACAATGGCAAATAATTAAAATAGCATAGATGTTAAGTAATGTGGTTCGAGTTTGGAATTCGGCTGTAATACGCTCGTAATTCCGTTTATATCGTGTTTACTCTCTAAAACAAATAAAAAAATGTAAATCAATCATATTTCTTGAATTCCAGTGAGATTCATTAATTCGTATTAAGAAAGTAGAAGAACCGATTTTTTTAAAATTAATATTATTAACAAACAACAACTTCGAATTCTAATTATCTTTAATACATTTGTGTATGAGTTTTTGTTTGTATGATTCTGCTGGCGTTTATTATATTAATTTCCCGTTATTGCATAGCTTAATTATTTGTTTTTATACTCTTAGGAGCAACCGATGTTTTGTTGTTTTTTTTTTAATTTTTCTGTATTTGCTTTTTTTTTTTCACTAATAGATACAGCTCGCCCATGAATGTTAAAAAACTTTTTGCTGATTTTTGACCAAATCGAGTCGAGACTTTTTTTTGTATTTGGATATGGTATTAGATTTTAATTCATTAAACCATTAATTTGTTTCATCTTGTCTTATATAATTGAAAATGTTACTATTTTTAAATGAGCAAATGCGCGACTAGTATTGTCTTGAATTTTGTTCTAATTATTTTCGCTTTGTAACTTTTTAAAAAAATAAATAGAAACGTGGGGCATCAGAGCCACAATATATTGAACAATAGAACATACATGTATGTGACTAAATTTGTCAAATGCGCACGATGTGTCAATAAAAAATTTGCATTTCCACTTTGGTGCATGTTCGTTAAGGTTGAAATAAGTTTTAAATACTATCTGATGGAAGCACAATGTCCTATGATGTTCAAAATAATTTCTTTCATGCTCTATAATGCAGTTAAAAGTGCCCGTTTAGCAGTTTAGGTACGGATCAGAATCACACTATAACAGGCACTAATTCCATATCGTTGAGCAAAACAAGTTACAGACGAAAAACCGTAAAAATAAGCATTTATTTCACTTTTTATCAGCGCTAACCTGAGAAACATTCATTTTTGGTCAAAGTAGTCTGGATAGAATTCATGAAATGGATCTTCGAACTGTCTTATATGTAGTTGTAACTGAAATAGAAGCCGAGGTATTACCAAAAAACCAGATCAAACTATTATTTTCTGTTTATTTTTAGGTTTTTTATAACTTTATTAAAAATAAAAGTCATCACTTTGAAAATATTGTTTTCTCGAATAATTCAATAATTTTTTTAAATGTTCAAGCATCTAAATAAGTATCTAAAATACAAAACTTCTATAAAATATAAAAATGATCATCGTTTTGAACATTTCTTCCATAGAGTTATCGACAATTTTTTAAATTTTATATGTTTTGTTTTTAAATTATCAATTCGATGAAATTATTTGAAAAAATATTCACAGATATGTTCTCATACAATTTACGTATATAACTTGTTTTGTAAACATTAATAATAATGACGGAAAATACACGCATTTTTCTTTAAACTTAATTGTGGTTTTTTTTATATTATTTTACGTCGACTTTTCTAAACCCATATGGGACTAAATCGCGACGGGACCTACAGTTTATGAAGGTAGAATCCGAACCACCTGAGCTTTGGCGTTATTAAACACAAATACAGATGTGTCCCAATGACAGATGGCAGAGTCAATTGTGTTGTTGAACGTTTTAAATATTTTCAAATTCTTGTACTTAAGTTATAATAAGACATAGGTTATAAGACAACGACATACCACACAATTTTGAATCTCGTCTCAAGCCCTACAAATTATCCTACTTTTACCCAAAATGGATATTTCTCTGGTTTTGAGCCGATAAACAGAGAACAAAAATGCTTATATTTGTGGTTCTTCATCTTTAACTCATTGTTCTCAACAGTTGAAAAAATGGTGTGAATGAGAAAGTTGCAGAGCATGAAAATACAACTGAACCCGTCCAGTAGTTTCGTTCGGATAAAAATTCAGAATAAATACCATTTGTCTTTTTCTTTACTATGGTGCACCATTAAAAAAAAAAATTAACGATATATTTCGGCCTAAAATATATGTTCTTGAATTATTTCAAGAGGGCATTATTTTTTCAACGCAAGAATAGATTTTTAGAATTTATTATGAAATTTATAAAAAGTTTCTAAAAGGTCAAATTATGTAAAAAAATGTGCATAGTTAAACTGTAATAGTAATTACACGCATGCATTTTTTTGTAAAAATTGCTGTCATTGTTACGGAATAAAAGAATAAAATCTGAAAATACACATTTTTTGTTGTAGCGAAATTTCGAAGAATCATTTTTCGTCATAGTAGAAAAAGATAAACTTTCATACATTTGAATCCCTGCTGGGGCACATTGGACCATCTCCTCCTGCTAGAAACTTTCTCAATTTTATTTTAATTTTATAAATCAGTAGGATAGTTCTGTTTTTGGATTTGCATATCTATATACTTATAATCAAATTTTGTGTTAATACTGTAACGAAAATAAAGAACCCAAATAAACAGTGTCGAGTTCAAAATAATTGAGAATTGCCTACGTAACGCGATCATAATATTCCGGTTAATCATATTATATCAAATATCTTTCAAATTATTATTTGAAAGTCATTAGAAAATAATTATATAATTTTCCACGGATATACACTCAAATAAATATATCATAGATCGATAATTTAAGAAGAAACAGAAAAAAGTTCTTAATTACATCAAATATCAACCATTATATGCATTAATTGATTATTAATCATTGTATTGTATAATTGAATTCTTCTAGATCTATGTACAGATCTCAAAGCATTTGTGTGTACTTGCTAATCGCGAATTTAGCTCGGGGTAGGATGAAGACCAATTGGCTAATGTTGTGCTTCCCCAAGTGCAAGTAGTAACGGTCTATATTCAACTCCACGCAGAGTTGATCTAACCCACCAGCGCTTTCCACACTCGGTCAATTATTGCCAGTTGCCATCTGACCAACTGGAAACGTTCAGGGTCTGAGTTAAATTGACCATCCTGGCGGCTCCTTTGCTGCAGTCCTGGTTAACTTGGCTTTGTTAAAATATGAAAACCACCAGTTACAGTACAAAAATAAATTACTTATTGTTGCGGGTAGAAATTTGCATTCCACATCAAATAAGACATTGAAAAATTTAGATGAGCAACTTTTATCTTGTCGCTTGATTAGTAATAAAACCATCACCATTTATTTCTAAATATCTGACTAAGACGTGTTGTAATAACACGCACGTGCATAAATGTCCGAGGTTTAAAAATTAAAGAATATTTTAAATCTTTTAAGCACCGTTTAAGATAACCCGATCGTTAAGCGGACTGCAAATCTCCAATGGATATTTACTATATATTTATGATGATTGATGCTCACGTCTGGGTGGGAACAATTTAAATGTTTAAATACATCAACATATAAATCAATAATAACTCTCTAAGCTTGAATTAATAAAAAACAACGTATCTACTGCGAAAAGTGGATTACCATCAATTACTAAGTTTTTACCATCAAAAAATGTTTTATGAATATAGATACAGTTTGTTCCGTATTTACGAATGATAGTTTAGTTTCATTCTGCTTATTTTACTAAAGAGCTTAAAACAGATTTTACTAAACTAGACTAGAAAAATCATTATTACCTGACTGTTATTATTCACTCATTTGATTTTTTTTTAAATGTCCGTTTATATTTCTATACATTACTTGTTTATATATTCTCAATTTACTTCGTCGTTTGTAAAAGTCAAGTAAGGCTCAGTTAGCTTGTTTCCGTCGTTATAAATATGTTACTAATTTCTATATTATTTTTTTTTCAAATAATATTTTATTCCTCTTACTAAGTTATTGTTTATTTATAAAATATATTTCTTTATTCCAGATTTTAATAATTGATTCACTCCTTATTACTGCAGTCTTCAGTGACTAATTAAAAAACTTTAATTTTAAATTTCAATGATACATACAGGTAAGAAAAATAAAGACTTTTTCTATGGTCATATTGTATTATTTTTATTCCTGAATCTTGTTTGACTTATTTTAAATTTATTTTTAAAAAAATATTATTGTCTTAAAACAATTTTTTAATTTGTATATCTTATAGTTTTTTCTGATGACGAACCTAAATAAAAGTCGAAACGTTAACATTATTTTTTATTGGTGAATTATCAAAGTTCATGTTTTTCGTTATCCAAGAAGATCCTTAAAACAAAATTGTTTCATTTATGAAAATAATCAATGGAGAAGAAGAATTTATATTCATTCATTTTGTAAATTGTTAAATATATCTAGCATATATTCAACATAAATGTATACAACATATATTTTTGGCGAAAAATGCAATATGTGACATATATGCTACATATATTCTCGCATATATTTTTTCATCGAATTTTTTTTCCGTACGGGAACGTATTACCGAGAAAAACTTAATTGTTTATTTAATTTAATTAAAACGGTCGAGAGATATACCTTTACTTATTATAGATACATTTTGGCGAAGAAAAAATGTTTTCATGTTCCATGGATATATATGTGCAAAAAGCTCGGAGCTAAGTAACTTTCTTTAATATGCAGATTTACAACATATTAAACTTTCTGTATATTCATAATTGATTACTAAAATTATAATACAAATTATATATTGATATAATAAATCATAATCTACGCATTAGCTGCGTTCAAAATTGGAGTCGACCCCTTTTTGTATTCACGGTCCAGGTGATCGTTGACGATAACAATTTTTGTACGTATATTAAATTCATATTTTAATAATCTTAATTTTTTATTGTAAACTTAATTTATTATTATGCAACTTAATTTCAAATACATGGTTCGTTCGAATCAAGCTTAATTAAATTAATTAACACTTTCTTTTCTACACATTTCAGCAGATGACTCGATATGAAAAGTAATTCAATTTTCTATCATCACCACTAGCTTTAGAATAAACCCTAGTTTAGTATCTGATATACTACTTGATCCAATATCATGCTAAAAATGTACTAGAGAATTTTCGTCAAATATACACATAGCTTGCATAGAATCGCATCAGGTTTGTGGATCTGACATGGACACCGGAATCAGAGGAACGTTTGATACACATCAAGCGGTGTCCAATGACACTTCGGCCTTTGATGGGAAATGTTTTTGAATTTCTAGCAAACGCTATGCAAGCGATCTCATTCTACGTAACCTAAGCACGCAAAGGCATTCGTTTGGTGATATTAGCTAGAATATAGGAAACTCTATATAAACCCGGAGTAAAAAATTAGTCTTCCAGTAGTATCGAATTATGTTTCGTGTCTAAAATCTCACGGAAGTTTCGCTTAATAGTACGTAAATGCGACACTTGATATGATACTATTGATAGCATCGCACAAGTATTGTCGATATACTATTAAAATAAAAATTAAATCAAATACAAAACTTAAGCAATTTCAATTTCAAATAGTTTTATTTATTTTAATTGCTCCCCTAAGCCCTCTGCTGCGATTGACAATGTATGCTTATATGATTTCAATTATACCAATTATCTTTTAAATAATTTGCGCCTGAATATTTCACTTCAGGGCGCAAAATCGAGTTTTACTCCCGGGCTGTTAAAAAAGCTATTTTTGGCGTGGAAAATGAAGTGTAAAATAGAATTTTAAAATCCATTGTATCGAAAATGTTATATAAACCCTCGAAAAATAGGTTTTTAATTAAATTCAGACAACTAATGCCATTTATCATATTCAACTTCACGATGGTCATTTTATCTATATTTTTGTTCGCCTTCTAGTGCTTTACGAAGAAAGTGATATATCAAAATAATAATCGCTTCTGATGAAATTGCTATACATCAGTGTTATTTTAAGATGTGGATAAAAGTATACAGACACCAAATATATTTAGATAATATTTGTTGTCTTTTTAGGTGGTCACAGCACCTACTGCCAGTGACATGGATATACTAGGTACTAACGGTTCTACAGCCATGTTTATTAATTAAATAATTCCAATAATGTTCGGTGTTCGGACGAGGGGACAGAGACGGACAGACGCTTTGTACATATCGTGGCTTTGGCCCTGCGTGTCTTTTGTTTGCCATTGCCGAATATTATTCCCATGCCCGTTGTTAACCCGGCATTAACATTAATGAGTTTATTGTTAAAAGTCGCATGCGTTTCGATTAGCCGCTGACAATCGAATCAGTTTTCATTAAGGCCTCGCTGTAGGGAGCCGTTGCCAGCCACACCATTTTACAGTTTTAATGTTGCGCATTAAAAGGCATTTACATTAGGTAATAACGTCGGGCCGCGAGTTTAAACGAGCCGCCCGGAACTGGCGAAATTTTCGGATTAAAACCCTTTCCCAACGTTGCTTCCGCTAACGGCCGAACCATACGCGTTTTTTTATTCGTTCGCCAACAGGCACCGTAATTTTTTTTATTTTTCCACATGTAATTTTGGATTTATATTTGGAGATCCGAATTATCGCTATTTATCTAGAGTGCCATTGAGTGAGAGAGATGTATGCAAACGAATATTGCGATTAGGTGTGACATATTATTTCCAATTACGATAAATTCAACTGCATGCATGACTGCAGAGTAGCTTTCAAAATGGAATCGTAGAATTAAAATGCGAAGCATTTTATAATAAAATATAACATTTTGGGAATATGCTCTCTTAATCTGAACCAGCGAAAAACTACTAATTGACAGTTCATAGTCGCTAATTCACAAAGCGCATTTGCGATCGCTGTGAATCAGCCATTGGACATTGCTTTCAACAGCGAACTCTTCTAAATTGGCTGGAAGAAATGAAACCACATTTCTACCGCTTCAAAACAATGGCTATTCACTGATCGATCCAGTGAATTTGGCTGAAATCAGTGGAATGAAATCACTTGTTTTTGCTGGAATATAGTGTTTACTAACTTACAGATTAGATGAATTTCTCTAAAATCACTAAAAACAAACCACATGATTTTGCGACAATCAGTGGTTTTCACTGGAAAATAGTCTCTATTTAATGATTAATTCAACAGTTAACAAGAAAAATAGCTTACATTTCTCAGTATTAAATAGTAAAATCGAATTTCGTAATCTGAAAGAATGTTACTGCTAACTTGTTATATACGGTAAAATCATCTATTTTAGGAAAATGAAACCTATAAGGTGCAAATATAACTTTTTACACTCCCTTCAAACTACATAGTAGCACCTGCATGCAATTTTAAAGATTATAAAAATGGTTAAAAACGAACCATCACTATAAACATCAGATACATACCTGAAACAGATCGCTATTATTCAATTTTTCTGTGGCCTCTCCAGTATCAAGAATTTCGTGCTTGCGTGGACAACTTGTGGAACTCAAATGCGATTATGAAAATGCAAAAAACAACACAGAACATTTATTTACGTTCCCCTTATAAAAACTTCTTTGGCCAGAAAAACCTGATCAAATTCGAAGAAGAAGGCATCTAGTTTAACTTTAATTCGGTAATAAGCTCGGACAATGAAATACATTAAATTGATTTCATCCAAAGTCATTACATTTCAATTATAGTTTCTTAAATTTAATTATTTTTAATGAACATTATTTATATTATGATATAAATAAATAATGTATTTTGATTCTAAAATTTTAAATTTTTATTATAATTTAAAAGATCTATATCAATGCAGAAATGAAAGAACACATCCTCCGTAGAAAATATTTTTGTCTATCTTCCACTTTCGGTGTCTGAAATCTATTATATCTTTTGATGAAAGAAAATCTGTTACTCCAAGATCAAGTAATGAATTTAGCCTTAAATAATTAATCAATAAGAAATGTGTATAAAGAAATCCATGATGTAGGTCTCTGACACCTTGCTATGGAAGTGTTCGAAAAGTCGAAGAGGTATTCAATTTGGACCTTTTGTTACATTAGCCTATTCTGTATTTGAAGTTATGAGATTTGTTCCAATCAATTTTTTTCAGGCTTTCGAGATTCTGGCAACTCGAGACCTGGTTATAGGGTTATTTATATTCGAAATTGAAGGAGATACTATGATGACAAATTGGGACATTTTTCTCTAATTGTAGTATACACTTTAATGTTTATGAAGTTATTCAAGGAATATGTAAATTAAGTTTATAAAAAAAAATTTAAGGATAAAAAAAATGTTGTATTTTTTATTCTAGCACCACTGAATTCTACGTTAAATGTTACTCATCAGAAATAATTTTTTCGACCCCTACATTTAAGCATGAAAAAAAATTTCTTTTTTCGTAAAAATGCTTGTATATTTTTCTAAATTAATATAAATATTCAAAAAAAATTACGGTGAACTTAAAAACATATTTCCTAAAGAATTACGTATAGATTTTAAAAAATTCTATTTTTTTCGGAAAAACAATTTTTTTTTTTTGCCAAACAAATTTTTTACAATTTTTATTCTAGCACCATTGAATTCCATGTCAAAAATGACAAAAGTAGTAATTTTTTCAAGGTCTATTTCATAGAGCTGATTTTGAGGGTGGTGACAGCCCGCAATGCATTGCATATGCAGCCCAAAAGCCCAAAAATCATTGAAAAATATAAATATGACAGCACCATCAGTTTCCTAAATTAATACCTGTACATGTTGCTTGATGCATAACAATAAGAGATGATGGTGTTTGAGGTCGGGGCGATCCAACATAAAATAGGTATCAATAAAATACTTGGTGCATTTAATCATGACTGGTAACAAATATGCTGCAATAATTACTTGATATGGCCGCTAATAATTTTCGTAAACGTTACCTTGCTCCATAAGGCACTTAAGCGTTAAGTGATATTTATCGTCCGATAGGATCGCGCTCGAGCGCCAAGCCTGCGGTGTCGTGGCGAGATTCGCAGAACGTATTTTTTCACGCCAATAAATTATTGAGTTCAACGGGGTTGAGAACAATGCCGCAACCGCGTGGTAGAAGCGAAAATAACGAATGCGTTTTCATCTTGGCGGCGTTCGGTCGAAAGTGACGTATGCCAAGCGATTATCCGATCGGGACCACGAGGCGTTTTATATTCGCACAATTACATTTTGACTAATAACATCCCATCAGCTTTCCATCTCGAATTTGCTTTGTTCTCTTTTTCTTATCACTCATGCCTTGACAATGTATTCCCTTGTTGGTAGGTAACGCTGCAAGGGAATTTCAGATCGATCAATCGGTCGTATATAAGCAAAAGTCGTTTGTCATATCGCGTTGATATTCTCTTTATATTTTTAAGGCGCGATTCTAGATACATTTATCAAGAAAAGCATATGCCTGTCCCCCCATTTCGCATCTTTTCGAAATCATCAAATAAAAAAGAGGTATTCCTGAGGAGTCACGTAACTTTGAAATTAATTTCCGGAACGCGCGACGTCGCGTTGCCTCGCCTCCCTTCGTCGCAAAGAAATAGGCCTGAATAATTATCGCAAGCGTACTACTCGTAGGTTAATTATAGGTCCCTTTCCACCTTCCTTTTCCGTCTTATTAGCATATTTGCTAATTATCCCTATACCACGTGCACGCGCGCAAGATCTTCGCATTCGAGCAAAGAACAAAAGAGTTCGCGTGTTTAGAGTGACGAGAACGAAAAACGGAGCGACTTTGAAAAACAATCGCAATCATTTCACAGTAATCCGATTATGAGTTCTTACTTTTTATCGTATTTAAAATTGGGTCTTTTTTATGATAGAGACGAAAAATACAATTTACACCAGGGGAGTCAAGACAGTAGTCGAGCATTAGACACGTCAGCCTCTAAGGGGAAGCTCAATGCACAAAAATATAGGGTAAAATTAACGGGAACTTTGAGACTGATTAAGACATTTGAATGACTTCTGTTACGAGGGTATATGTCGCTCATCGTAATCTTAGAACAAGATGCTATGTCACAGAATGAGCAAAAATCTTTGATGTAAACTATCTCAAAAATGAATATTTTCAGATGTCCATGCAAAGGCAGATATCCATTAATTGGATTCCGCTCTCGAGATTGACGCATCAACACTGATAAAATTGGTTACATTATCATATGAACACCTAAAAGTGAATTCGATTGTTTTATCAAGAGTACGAATTGAAGAAATCATTTTTAAAGACGTAGAATTGTATAAAAAAATGAGGTATTGTAATATTCAACACGTTTCATTGCAGCAGGTAGCAGTTATACTATTACTACTAACACTATTGTATTTTTTATGTACAATCCACAACTTACATGTCAGTTCTCATTAAATTCTAAACAAATTAAGCACTTTCGGCGATTTCTTCTCCAGCATGGAAAATATGCGTACTCGTGAGCATCCTCGTTTATGGTCAGGTGGAAATCACCTATGCTAGTCCTTCAACAGTAGTGAATATTCATCCATCATCGTCCAAACCTGCAGAATTAGCACACGGAAAATGAAATTCCACTTCATTTTCTGTCAAATACACATTTTAAAAAAGTTGGCATGACTGAATTTTTCGAAAAATGACGCGTATAATGTTTCCCGTATTTTAACAATACGAAACCTAATATTTTCTGGATAGTTTTACATCAACATACTTTTACCCTTTTCGTCCCAAATGTTCAGAATTTGGGCAGAACTTTCATCGCTGTAATTTTTGTTCCAAACGTCGTTAGAAAACATTCAAATAAGTCAAAAATCGATAGAACTCCTCTTTCACACACCATGATTAGAATCAGCCGGTAATTTAAACAAAAAAGTTACGATCATTTTGTTGAAAAAAATTCTCATTTTTTTGACTTTTCCTCGCAGAAATCGCATTTTTTTGACATGGAAAAGGACATTGCTGACCATTTCAAAATATAATCGTGTCTTTTTGTTCAGCCTTTTCTTCTCCCATGGGATTTTTTCAAAAAACAAAATGGCAGCTTCAAAATGGCGTCTGCAAGTTATAATTTTGCATTTTCTCGCACAATTATCGATTATTTGACCACGTAACAGTTGAAATCATGGAAAATTGGGATGAAAAAGAAATTATTATCATTTGTAAATATCGAATCTCATTATTATTCATTCATAACCTCAAGTTCGTTATATACCATGGACTTTTACCTTTTTTTTCTAACTTTCACTCAATTTGCGACGTTTTCGTACGTGTTCCGACACCTACGTGTGAAATTAAAAATGAGCAAATGCGATTATTACTTCTCAATAATCGGCTTATAACCTAAAAATTGAGTACAGGACGGCAATTAAGTGCGAATTTCTACCTGGTACTATGACGTTTGATTCATAGAGTCAAAACGACATTGTTCTGGTGGCAAGTGTGAAAGACGAACATCTTATTGTTCAGAGTCTAATAATTTGTTTTCATTCGTGTATTAAATGTAATACAAAATGAAGTTATATTAAATTTACATATTTAACAAAACATCATTTGTTAAATAATTATTAAATAGATAATTTTTGGGATTATGTTGCCTACTAATGTCGTAAGTGTCAGTGAAATTTCCTTTGCATTTACAAATTATCTGCATTTAAAATAACATCAAAGGTGCAGACTTTGATGTCGAAATATAAACCAATAGGGCAATTGCGAATATCGTGTTTACTACTGAATGGTGAACGGTTACGTAATTTATAAATTGCGATATGACGAATATGTCACAACTTATGTCAGCAAATAGTAATTTTCAAATCAAGGCAAAACTATATCGCCCCCATTTTATGGTCCCCAAGTTTTAAATTAGAAAATACGACAACAATAAAGAACATACAAGATTCGGTGGCAAGGGATATTTCATTTCTTAAAGTTTCTTCCTCTCGTAAATTTCCAAATTGCCAAATTGCGAATCAACTGCTATTCATTCTTTGAATTTTAATGGCCCTGGCGAAAGAATCGGATAGAGATTTCATCCGACGTAATCCGTGACAATCCGGATTTTGTCGCCGATCTCGTCGTAGTCTTTTCAAACCGATTTTTCAATTCGATTCATTCCACAATTTTAATCTGAACGAATCCTATGAGATTCCGACAAATATTGTCAATCCGTTTCATTTCTTTAATTTAATCCGAACGAATCCTATACCATTCCGACAGATATTGTCAATCCGTTTCACTCCACAATTTTAATCCGAACTAATCCTATGTCATTCCGACAAATATTGCCAATGCGTTTAATTCCGCGATTTTAATTTCGGAATGGGTCGGATTCAGCAGGATTAGCAGTAATTGAATATTTCGGAATAGATCGGATTAAGTCGGATTCAGCAGGATTAGCATCAATTTAATGATTTCGGAATGGATCGGATTAATTCGGAATCAGCAGGATTTCAAGTCATCGAATAACTTCGGAATACGTAGGATTAAGTCGGATTCCAATGGATCTAAATTTATATAGGATTCGTCCGGATTTACCCGGAATAAGTAATTGTCTAGGTAAATCTTGGATTACGTTGGATTGAATTGGATGTAATTTTTGGATTCGTTTGGAACGACTAGGATTAGATCAGCGACAAATTCCGGATTGCGAAGAAAAGAAATTTGTATTTCGTTTCAAATCGATTTTTTCGACAGGGGGAGGTTTATTTCACACATAATTTGTCAATCACATACGCATCATTATTTAAAAAAAACTGTCTGTCGAACAATTTTGAAAAAATGTCTGTAAATGAGGTACTTTGAGGTTAGAGCATTGCAGTAATCGTACTTACATGAGACATTTTCTATGGTAAAATCGGCTATTAGGGTAGAACTGCAGTAAGGAATTCGATTTCAATTTTAACCTGGTGGTTGAAATGTAAAGGCATACTGACCTATTAAGACATTTCGTCCTTATAGTCGAAATGAGGTAATCGTTTGAGGTTATACTTACTTCGAAGTGGACCAAATATCGACCTATAAGTTTATTCAATTTTGAAGAGATAATTTGGTTATTGAATTGGTAAATATGTATACAATGGAATTAAAAAAATTAATTTGTTTTATTGTTAATAATGAACAGATATTTGTAAATCCTGGCATTATTTCCTAGGTTTATTGATTATCAATATCGTCTATTATAAATTTCTAGTATAAATTTAACGTTAATAACGCAGTCACTAATTTATTTATTTATTATATATAAATTCCAAAAATTTATATACGCCTAAATCTGTATATATTCTGTATGGATGCTGTAGTGACATTTGTATATAATTTATATCTGACCTTTCTACTTGATTCTTCATACGTAATCTATGCTTTTCTTACTAAATCTAGACGTGCAGTCATTTTATTTAGAAATATGCAAACAATTTTAACACCTTCAAAACGGAGATATCTTTTATCGTGAGATCAAGGAATACGGGAAATTTGAAAATACCAGTATTCAGTTCGAAGGAAGTGAAATATTGTATGATAAAATCACTTCTCTTGTATTATTGACAATTTAAATCACCTTTTCTAGTATTACAGATGATTTGCATTTCAAATACGTTTCTGGTTTTAGCTTGAACTATCAATTACGATGAATGTCTAAGTATTCCGTACATCTATTTTTCAAGCAAATATCCATATGATATTACTTTGTAAACCAGAATAACGTATATATGCCTTTCATTTTTTATCGCACATCTGAATGGATAGTCAGATCAAATAGATCAAATAGGAAACATTGTTACAAATAATAAAACCCATTTATACACGCAATCAATGTAGTAAGACTTTTTTCGATTTTCTTAAAATTAGCCATTTTTTCCACTCAAGATCATTTTAATTGTCAAAATCAACTCATTTTTCAAAATATTATAAATAATAGTGAACACATTTAGACTTTCCTACATACAATTTATTGTTTTTATTATTTTCTAAACAACCTCGTCTATACGCCTGATAAAGAAAATCAGAGAAACAAAACTTTTCACTTAGGGAAATACGGAGAAGATTAACTGTTTTTTAGAAACGGAAAATTAAGAATTTAAACTGTTAGAAACAGTTTATTGGTTTATTATAATTCTATTATAACATTTAATACCTACAATTTCTGAGAGAGTTAAAGATAATACCACCTATAACCATTCACTTACCTCTCTAGATGTAATTTGTTTATTCACTAACATTTCTACAGACATTGTTAAATGGATTCTAAATCACCGATGAAATGAAATAAAAATTCATACTTGTTTACCTCGAAAATAATTTTTGGATGGAAGTGATATAATTTTTAATTCATTATATTTCAAATTTCAAAATATTAACTACAAACGAAATATGAAATACCAACTCAGGTAGTACTAACAAAAACTAAAAAAGTCAGATCATACTAACTATTGTCAATAAGATACCCGCCAACAATAAAATACCCGTGTGTTTTGGGTTTATAAAAAATAATAGTTTATAACATTTTGTGATAAACCCAATTCGATAGAAGTGGTTTTATATAAAATCTGACTACTCTAATCCAGTCTGCGGGAAAAATTAGACCGAAAGTATGTACAATGTTTTGTTAAACATTATAAATTTGTTGTTAAAAATAATAAAAAATAATATGGTCTAAAACCCTATTCAAAATCGAATAAAAATTAGCATTCTTCTATATTTTTGAAAGAAGACTTATCATTCAAACTTTAAGCCAAATTAGTAAGTTCTATTTTTTCGAAAATAAAGGCCAAATCATATTCAACTTAAATCTGAGGTAAATACTAATGTATATCAAGATAATATGAACATTTACGATTTACATAATTGCCATAGCAGATGCTTTGTATTTACTTTGAGTGGTATACTATATCCTTCCCTTTTTAATTGTCTAACTGGTTTTTGTTCTGTCAGGCCACGTTCACACTTGTCATTGCACCATTTTGGAGGCAGGGCGCTCGTAATTTCGAAGCGATAACCCACTCGGCCTCTGGACATCGATGACACACGTCGGATTCCATATTTGTGACGGCGAGGTGCAAGTGTTGTTTGCGTTTCCCGAGAGATACGAGCCCTCCGCTTTTGCGAGGATTAAACAGCGAAACAATGCATTTTTTAAACTTGCAAGCTTGAAAAAAAAACGAGAACATTACTGCGAATAATGACAAATACACGAATCATTATCGCACATAACTAAATCTGATATTCTATATCATATTTCTGTACAAATGTCACGATTTAACGACTGCAAATATTTAACCAGTTTTCGGAGTTTATTCATAATAAATAGATATACAGTGAGTTTATAATATTTACTGGGTATGTAAAAAAATAATTTTGTACAGCCAAATGTGTCTCATTTTTCGGATTGGTTGTAAAGGTAAACTGATCTCTACATAGGTATCTTGAACATCAGATCTTTTCAAAATCCTAATTAAACTAAATTTCTCTTAGACGAGTAAGAATTTCCGAGATAATAAGGTTAAGAACATTTGTTCAAAATAATTAAAAATTAATTAGAAAAGTCAGTATTTCAAAACATCCAGTCCATAACTTGACGTCACCTATTCAGAAGCATACTGAATTGAAATTCTGTCGATCATAAGGGAAGCAAGTTTCAGCAGATAATGCAGGAACTAAATTCATTATAACTACATTGAACCAAAATTTATAATACATGTATTCATAAAATAAAAAAATGTCCAACTTCCTACGTTAAATGGTGTACGTAGAAGGATCGTTGGATCGATTGCTAATCGCTAATTTAAAAGTTGTCGCCTTTTTTCAGATAAAGTTTTCTATTCACCGTTACGAACAAATAACAGAAGGCACTTGGCCTCGATTTGGATCTGCATGCATTTCTATGCATTTCCATGCATTTCTAATGGAGGCTTTCAGAGTTAAGCGATTCGCCAGCAGACGGTTACAAAATACCCTAACACCTCGGACGGAAAAATCGAGTTACTACGAGTTCCATGAGTGGATCCTGACGAATCCTTAATTAAAGTCTGACGTCATTGGTAGCTTGATGCAAGAAAGAATTACGAACATTCAGAACTTCTTTTTAGTCGAACTGTCTGGACCAGCAGAATGCTATTGTGATAAAAGCCTTGTGTTATCTTTCTCTCTGTTCTCCTTGGGTTACGTTTTAAGTTTTCTTTCTTCCTGACATGTTAACAACTATTCAGTCCTATTGCAAGTTTTTCGACAGAATGGAGATTTTTTTCTTCAAAATTATAGGGCGACTTCCAAGCCACAGTCGTGAATTTTAATTCATCTTAAAACAATAATGGATATTTTTTATGTCGTGCATGCTTTAAATAAAGCATTTCATTCGAAAAGCACATGAAACGAAAAGTAAAACACTAAAGGTTTCGAAAATATTGATTAAGAGACTGTTATCCCCTTTTATAGATTAAAAATGGAACATCCTACGTATTGGATAGAATTTTAATAAAATCTGAGTACTTTGCTGAAAATTTATTACTCAAGGCTATTTCTGTTATTTCAATTTTAAAATGTTAAAGAAATAATAAGTTTACGAGGGTTTGATTTAAAAAATGTAACATTATAAATGCGGAATTGTATAGGATATCTATTGTTTTGTTCCCATTAAGTTATTCATTTTATTATTACTGAATTATCTCAAGAACCTATATTTAAAAAACAGGAGTCTTTATTTATGGTGATCATAATATTATTTCGAACACTGAAATATGTATTGCAATCTTGAAGAAAAAAATTACTTTTGGATAAAAGATTGGGGTTCACACAATGTTACAAAGAATTACTAAAAAAGACTTACTGTAATAACGTGTATATGTATAGGTGGACAGTTTTAATATTTATATAACTTATGACACTTTTTTTCAAACTAATCTTGTACTCAAATTGTTTCTTTGTTTGTTTCAGGTATGTAATGCGAGGCCAGGTGATAAGGTAGTATAGACTAATTCTGTTATTAAATATTCATACGTAAAATATCAAAATATATTAGTTTAGCATCTATCCTAATTGTAAATAGAAGACAACTAGTAATAAGTACTACAATACGAGGGGAACAATCAAATGCAGTAAAATATTTAGAATACTTGATTATTTCTTGCGTATCGATTAAAATAATTAAATTAAAATAAAACGAACCAAATAATTCAGAATTATTTTAATCTTCAACATTTATCGCGGTCTTCTAAAATAATTTTATTATAAAATACATATAAAATAAAGGACGGAAGACTCGCAGCAACGTAGGTTTGGTAATGAGTAGCAATGGAAATGCTGAAATGTTACTAAATATATTTAGGTTTTCAATTATGTGAATTAATAATTTGACGTCCTTCTATTCCCATTAACTCAATTTGTCAATCAGTCGACGACCAAACGATGAATTGTCTAGATGAAAAAAATACTCCTGCAGATAAAATGCCCAGAAAAGGAATTGTCTGGTTGATTAAACAAATTACGAAAATTACAGTCTTAACGTTTAATATGGATGGTACCATGAGGCTGACACTGATCAATTTCTCGAGGTCTCTTTCTTGAGGCTACTGAACCAGACCGCATGGCGGTGCATCCTTGCACCGCGTACCTCCCACCACAGTGCCGATTCTCGCGTGTTTCCCATTTCGATTCTCCCTTTCGATTATTAACCCATTAACTCCCACATGACGCTTTTGTGTGCTTTAATTTCAATCGAGTATTTCGTATCAAAATAGAATTTTATTATTACTATTTTATTAGTAGCAATTCTGCCATCAAGAATTCCAATATGCCAAACTTAAAAAAAAAATACAAAAATAATGGGAAATATTTTTTCGTGCTATTAAAATGTTAGGATTCTATTGAAATTATATACAATAGATTCCTTGATGGTCAAAAAATGTTAGTTTTATACATCACATCAGAGTAACGACCTCAAAATCATCCGCAGAGAAAGTTTATTTGAAAATTTCGGAACGCTCTAGGTAAAAAACTGAACGTTTTAAAAAAAATTCTGAAAATGAAAAGTTCTTGCAATTCATTGAGAAATATAGTGCCTATTTCAAATTTTTTTGTTCATATTTTGAGAAATTTCTTATTTTAATTTTTGTTAATACTTTCATTTTTTTACGATAAATTCTGTAATAATGTTAAGATATTCTACAGTGATTTCTAAGCGTTTTAGTATATTTGTAATTTTTTAAGAGTTTTCGGGGACATCAATTCCAAATATTATGTTTACGGTTTCTTTTTTCCAATACTATCAATGTTTAGAAAAAATGGCAAATAACAACAAATTCTTAAAATTCATCAAGTACCATTGCATGTGTTATCTTGAGATGACTTTCTTCGACAATTTCCAGCTTCGTATACTATTTCAAAGCGAGAGAAGTTTTCGAAGTTAATATCGTGTTCGTATTAAAGTAAGTAAATAACTACTTTGTACTTCTAACTACTGTGTACATTTTGATAAATATTCTATTTTACTTAATTAGTTTTATTTACAGTATTTAATTATATATATGTTAACAAACCTGCAGTTTGTAAATTTATTATCAATTGTATTATGCTTGTGACCGAAGCCATATTAAAATTTACACTAAGCTAGGATAATATGATTATCGGTTCTACTAACCGTCCAAAGTGCAGGAAAGAAGTGGAATAATAGTAGCCACAGGGAAAATGCGATGCTATTTCGTGTTTTTAAAGATAGAAGCAAGATCTCGTTCGAGGTCTAGTGGGAAAGTTGCGGTCGAAGCCAGACTCCGCAGAGTCATCTCGTAGGATCGAAATTTTCGTTTTTACGAAGGGACGCAACAATGTGCGCCCATTTATTCCTACTTACATTCGTACATAACAAGCCGATTCTCGTACACTGAGCATTATACGGAAAACATTGATACAGGAATGGCTTCGTTAAGATTACATTAGCTAGTGGCCGGTATCATCGGGAACTTTAGCGACATCTACGAGCCTCATTTGCGCCACATTCGATATCCTCTTAATATGGGCGCGTAATTGATTTTCTTCCAAAAATAAAAAAATTGAACATACTCTACAGAACATAGAAATTGATATCGAAGAAATATAGCATTACTATGATGTATGGTATACATATAATTCGATCACGCTCACTGCTTGGATATATCGGTTTCGTAAGGCGGCAACGCACTTTCACGACACAAATCGTAGGTCGTGAGCAACGTTGTTTATTTACGTTTCGAAAATATTGTTTATCTGGCGGAAATAGACTCATGGCCGCTGCTGTACTTGATGTAGGTTACTGCAGTTCTTACATTTCATACACAAATGTGAAATATCGCGCCATCTTCTTATGTCGATCTACAGCTCTTGCAAAAATCTTACGATTAATTACAAGGAAACAATTGAGTAAAAGGGCGATTCCGCTCGTTAAATAATAAATAATAAATAAATAAATAAATATACAGTTTACATAAACACAGGTGACCTTGGATGATGCTGTAGGTCTTTTGTAAGGAATTGTCGATCGACAGCATCTGCTACACGAAAATCATAAGAAAAAAATATTTGGTAAACCTTCGATAAGAGTATGTCACCGAGAAGAAACGTTTCGTCGCGTATTTTGAGTCGGCGAATACGTTCGGCGACATTTTGGACGCTTTATTGATAAAACATCGAAAACACGTCAGTTTGTAAGTTTTTTGCATTTATCTTGAAAAATCTAAATCGCACGAAAAAAAAGGTTGAAACAAAAATTATAGAGCGCAAAATTCTCTACAGTATACATTTTCTTGTCAAATTAAAAGAAACATCTTAATGAAGGTTGAATATAAAAACATTTGACCTGGAGTGTTTTTAGAATAACGCCTGCACTCGGCTTGAAAACATTTTTTCATGAGACTTCAACTGTTCAAACATTGGGCGGACACTTTAAATAAGAACATATAATTTTTCGTTCTTTCCATTTTTTTGTACAAAATGTGTTAATGCGTAACGAAATTAATTCGACCTTGAAAGGGCGTTCAAGGTCACGACCAAGGTCAAGTCTTGAGTGTACTTTAAAAACCAGACAAATCACAAAAGAGACACTCCACAAATCCGACATTTAAAAAACCCGATATTTTAAAATGCAGACACCTCCGATTGCTGCGTTCACTACGTAAAAAAATAATCTTGTGTCGCCGTCCTAGAGACCTCACTGGAAGGTCATTTCATGGTTAAAAATGTTTGACCAAGGGATTAATTCTGTATGTCATTTGATGGTCAAATCAATTTGACCCCCGGGTTATTAATCATTAATTACATTTTCAGAATATGTAAATTTTGAAAGTCTGTATTTTGAAATGTCTGGTTTTTGAATGTCGGGATTTTGCAGTGTTTCTTTTGTAATTTGTCGGGTTTTTGAGGTGCACCCCAAGGCAAAACTGTTGTCTGAGACTTTTTGCCCCAAAATGCATGTTCCTAAATTTATTTGGCCATTAGCTGACATGTGGATCACCCTGTATATCGTGCTACCTGGGTTTCTCTTTCATCGATTTCGCGAAAGTGAAATAATTTCTTTAGCTATAATATGAAATGTCCGAAGTATCAAGCCTGCAATTTTTAAAATACGTCAGCATATTTTTGTTACCAGCGGTACAATACAAAGTCTTATCGACTTTCTACGACCCCTATCCGCGTTACTCTGTAATTTTCTGTATCTATGAATAATTTATAAGGGAAACTATCGTTTCCTTTCTTTTCTCGTATATACAGAAGTCTTGCGTTAATATTAGCGATGTCATTTTATAATGTACAACAAATAATCTTTGGGATAGCAAGGATGCTGGCGGACGAAAATGAAAAAGAAAGGTGTATAGGGAATTTTTTGGGATTGTCTTTTTATTAGTTTTTTTTTTCGAAAGATACGTTTCCGTCGTAACTATTCCGCCTTTTTATCCGGTCTCATTTTTTTTAGCCCCTTAGCGTGCTTTCTTCCCCGTCGTGTCTCACCCTCCATGTTGGGTGCGCGTATCGCGGTCGTACTGGGGTCGGTCGGGAAGCGAGGGGGGTGATTTGTCGCGGCGGATATGAGAGCAGCGAATGCCCTTCTGGACGCAATATTATTTTAAACGATGATATAGGAGGGACGCGTGGTGCCGCAGAAACCGCGGGCGGCCCTGGGCTTGAGTTCGCGAAATGAAAATCACGAAACGCATATACCAAGGCAGCCAAGAGCCGGGTTCCGCAGTCGAATTCCAGTCGCGTCTCCTCCCAAATGAGACCTTCCCGAAGTCGCAAAAAATTTCGGGACAAATTCACTGCACATTGGTTAAAAGAGGTGATCATTTATTTCCTTTATTTACAAAAATCCATTGGATTTTGGCTGACCCGAAAACGAAAGCTCCGACTGCATTTCTTTACGTGACGTTCGAGTAAAACACATCCACAATTTTCATTTACATTGTTTGCCCTTGTATTATCACTTAGTACCGGTTAAGTATGTCAAACGAATCGTAAGGTTTTTCCGGGTTGGACCACATGGAGCGTAGATAGCATAGACTGCGTACTGTATAGAAAATGGATTGAGTTCAAATTTGCATATTTTGTGAATTTCAGTTTAAAAACATAGGGGGGTTTAGGATAGTAGCTACAACTATACAGATATTGTTGCACATATATACGTAGAATTTTACGTCGACACTTACTAAGGAAATCATTTTTTGTTACACCCCCACAGAAACCGCACTTTTGTGAGCGGGTGACATGAAACGTATTCAGCCTTCTAGGGTCTGGCGGGCGGTTTTCGCGGTTTCGCGCCCGCTTCGGGTTTTTGCAATGAGTGAAGGCTCATTTTCAAGCGCCTTTTCAAGTTCTACAATTGATTCCAGAGATCATTTTAGGCTATAACTTCAGAAATATTCATCGAAGGTCTAATCTTCTCAGGGAAAAATTGTAGGGTTTAAATAGGTCTTAAAATGAGCCCTCATTCATTGACAAAACAAAAAAAAAGCCGAGTTTTTGCCAAAAAGAATGTCGTTTTTCTTGGACTTCGGCTCACCACTCAAATTCAGAGCCTCGGATCCAATTTTGGTAAACAACTTGTCGGTTTGAAATATCATCACCCACTGAAATATTGTTTCCTAGGTAGAAATTAGTACCGGAATAGTATCGGCATGGTACTGACACAGTAGTGGTAGCCAGTAATGTTTCAGTACTGACTTGTTTTGACCATTCAGTAGTTATTAAATTTGCTTCTGCGATCATTTCACACCGACCACAGTACTGGCAATTAGTACTATGTCAGTACTGATTTTCTCCGACGATTAGTAATTTGTCAGTACCAAAAACAGTACTGGCAATCAGTACTGTGTCATTATTGATTTGCTCCGGAGGTCAATAATCATTTCATACCTACATCAGTACTGGCCGCCAGTAATAGGTCAATTTCCGTTAATCAGTACCAGGTACCAGTACTGGGTCAGTACGTAGCTGGGGTTTTGCTCCGCCCATTTCTGGTTGGGTTGTCAGTTCTCGGACACACTGTATAATCTATACTTTTACACCATACATTTATTTGAATACAAATATAAAGTAGCATGTCTGTACTTACACCTAATCTTAAGAGTTTTGTGGATTTGGCCAAATTAACTGAATATTTATATATATAAATATATTTTTATGACAATCCTTCGAATGATTATCAATTAGTAAATAACAACACTTGGATTATACTAAGTAATCAATTCCTTATCATTCGAAGGATTGTCATGAAAATTGATATAGATAAGAAAATTGTACTCTGACGACGGAACAATCATCGACATCTATGCGTACATGTAGAGTACGTCTCGATTCCTCACGGAATAGTCAATTCCAATTAAGTCGAAACGTCTAATTGAGGAAGTGCTACTTAAACCTTGGCCCAGCTCCTAGGGATTTCAGGACGTATCCGGCGTATCCTTGAGCACGAGCAGAGAAGCTGCACGGCGAGGCAGTGAGCAGATGCGGACATGGACTTTTCCTTTTTGAAAAGTTACGTTGCTGGTTCGCGGCCAAGCGCAGCCTCTTAATAATACATCTCTCTTGAATCAGCGCCAGACTGATAATTCCGGAGGTGCGCCTCGATATTTCGAAAAGGAACTACCGCAGCTGCGTTATGTAGTAAGATTATTTACGTTAATAAACAACGCAGCTACTTACTGCATCGATAAATCGTCGGGCATGAATCTTTAATGGTTCCACACTCCTAGAACTTCATGGAGCAATATCGAATGAATTTTCAATCCTGCGGATATACCTGGCTCGAGTTTCTCGAATTATTCTTTTTTGGATTATTTTATTAAAACGCTCAATTGTGAAAAAGATAAATTTATTAGAAAACGTAACTATTATTTAATGTAACTTTCGTTTCTTAACATACACAATGTTAACAGATTATATTTATTCCGTTTCACGTTTGGTAGGAAACGGTTAACGTGGAACGAAATAATATGTTATTAGATAATGTTTGCGTAATTCATCAAGTCCGGCGCTTAACCAACCCCTCCACGAATCTTTACAGTTTTATCGCGGTTCTATAAATGTCATTCGTTAAGCACCATTCAGGACAAAATTTTGGGATACGTCATGCTGTGATACTTGGTGAAATTCAATGTCTCGGAACAACTCTCCAACAATATTCATCTAACCGCTTTAAAGACTTCCGATATGCGACTCCCGGCAATGGAATCCTTCGCAACAGTTCCTAGTCGTTGCGTGAACTTGTCGGCGGTGATTGATTTCGATACTTTATCCGAATCGAAGTATTGGAAATCTTTGATCGTAACACCGGCTTCCCGTCGGGTGTCAGTCAATACTTGGCTGTTTCCTTTCAGTTCGGAATAGACCGGGAATTGCTTCGCAGACACAGAGTCACCTGCCTTACTTGATGGAGTCGATAAGGTCGCAATTTTGTTCAACTTGAGTTGCTTATCTATCCAGGATCGTGTGATTTGGACGCTGGCATAAACTCCTGGTAGGTCGTATTCGCAGCCCGATCCCCACGACACTATTCCAACTTGAGTGTAACGTTCGGGATTATCGCGTAATGGGCACACCAAAGGACTACCTCCATCGCCCTGCAAATTATATACCAATTTATTAATTTATAGATATATTGTAAGGTGATAAGTAGTAGGTAAGTCGTCCATAAAGAATGTTGCAATCTTATTACTCTACACGATTAATACGTCTGTTAATTCTATGATCACCAAATTTACTGCAATGACAGTGGAAAATATCAATTGTATCAAAGAACATTTACAATTACTAATGTTCCTGTCATTCAAACTCACTTTTACTCATTTTTGTCAAATTCTATTTTTTTTTTATTAATTATTGAACGGGCAGAATCGCCCTTTTACTTAGTTTTTGCATATAATGGTTATGTCTAACTTTTTTGTATAAGCTATTTAAGCGTAACTTAAGATTTGACCTTGACCATGACCTTGAGTATTATTTCAATTATGAATTTGCTTTTTTAAATAGGAACACGTTCTTACCACCACAAAAATGTAAAGAGCGTAAGGCTGATATTGGGAGAGCCTTCCGAACTCAGACTTTTCGTTTTAGTAAGTTTTAGTAAGTTTTATTATTAGTATTAACTAGAGTAATTTCTCAAAGGAATAGTTAAAAAAAGTAAAGAATAGAATGACTACTGCATTTTCATTATTATCTTATGGGAAATACTTTCCATGTGCACTTTTCAGCAACAAGAATCGTAAAGCGGGAAAAGTAAAATAAATAGATTCAGCTAAAAGCAGTATTATTGAATGGCAACAGATTACCTTACAAGCTTTGACAGCTTTATTTTCGGTGGCACATATAGACGTTCGATCCAAGTAGAATGACCACCCTAATAAAGAGTTGGTTCGGAACGTATGTTCGCAAGCTTTGAAGGACAATAATGATGCATCGATCTTTTTCAATATAGTTTGGTAATGATTACCACCTATTGTGACGAAATATATTAGTTCTTGTTATCATTTATTGAAATTGATGAATTATAATATCTACCTAGATTGCTCTGACCCCAACCAGTGACTACGCATCTTTCCGATATGATGAAGTCGTTAACATCCGGCACACAGATGGTATCAACATTATCAGCATATTTCACCGGTTCAGAAAGAAATAGTAGTGCTACGTTATTGGCTAGGGTTTCATGGTGGAATTTCGAATGTATAACGACAGAAGAAACTGAACGATCTTGCACGGGCAATGGTTCCTTTGTTGTTTGCGTGTCCCATTCACCAGCTCTGATCATTAGCTTCTTTGCGTCAATTCTGTGAAAAGTATATTCATAGTCAAATGAAAAGTATTTTTGAAAATTAATAATTTTTCGCTATAAATGTAACAAACAGGAGTTTTGGTAGAAATAGAAATGAAAAATAAGAAAGTTATCTTACGCACCCTGAAACACAATGTGCAGCGGTTAGAACAACCTTTGGATGAATGAGGGAACCTCCGCAAGTATAAATGTTGACACGAGCTCCATTAATCTCTTCCTCTTCTCTAAAAATGGCTGTCATCCATGGAAATTCACCAAATTGTGCCTCGCGACTGTAATTTCCAATTATATGAAAGCCGACTCCGTTAGGATTTCGATGACCGCAACCTTTCCCTGTAGGCGATGCTTCCAGTGGATCTTTGGTTGGATCTTTTGGTTTATTGGTTTCTCCAGGTTTATTAGGTGAAATATCTGGAGGCTGGCAGCAAACGTCCAAATAATGTGAGCATTCTTCTTCTTCACTATAAGCATTGTCAATCTTAGCCACTTAGGAAGTCATTAAAGTCAGTGAAGAATTTTAATGTGACACAAAATCAACAAAAACATTATGCATATTTTACGGCAAAACCGATTCTTTTTTGTTATGCAGCAGTATTAAATACTAAAAAAAATTCTCTGGACCATATCGATGATACAATAATAATTCACCACATATCTTCCACAATAATAGAAAACAACTGTAAATAGACTCACCTTCTGCCAACGATTCCGTTTCGAATATCGATTATACCTTGTCCATATTCAATCACAGAGCCGTTTACATGACACAAATAATAAGGTATGCATTCACAAGTTCGGTCATTACTGCCTGAATTTTGTTGTACCGAGAAAGTAACGAACCCAAAAATCAAGATAAACGTATTTTTCCACTGTTTCATTTTTTTCTTAATACGACCTAATTTTTTTTTATTCTATTAAGTACCAATTAAAGGTACAATTATCACAGATTTAAAATATGAATTAATGAGTTTGCCAAAGATGCGTAGTGTTATGTGATGAAGGAAAAGTTGAGTAACTGAAATTCATAAAAAGATAGATGTGATCAAAATCGCGGTACAAAGTTATTTGTTTGCGAAACAGAATTTAAAGGTGCAATGTTAATGAAATGAAGGCAAATAATTTCAAACAAATACATTTCTTACTCAAGGTCTTTTCATGTAAGAGGGCATTGGTAATAGGCATTTCTCTTAACTGGTGACCTTCTTATTTATCTTTTGATATATATAGCGCTCATTCGAAAATGAAGATAAGGAAACGACTCTGTCAAGTAATTAAATGATGCTCGCATAAAAATGTGTCTTAAACAATAACATCGGAATTTACTTTGTAGTTAGATTTACAAACAAATTGTGGGATTAATAGAAAATTTGACTATTATTTTTAATAATAATATATTAGTCGTAAAAAAACAATACAAACTATGTCCTTAATTTTGGGCTAATACTCGTGAATTTAGAAACTTGTTAAATTTCATAATTTACCATTATTGTTTAAAGTACCGCATGATTAGAAGTATTTAAAAAAAATTAACTTCTGTAACATCTTGTGTACATAAAATATATATATATATTACTATAATAGTGAAATCCATTAAGAAATGAATGCTAATTAAAAATGATTAATTTTTTGTCAAGTTAATCTAATTATGTGTAATTATATACTAAAAATTAATTAAATTATCGTTCTTCCCTTTTTAAAAACCCATTAGAAATCCGTATCTAAGAATATTTTCGAAATTATCCGGTATTTCCCATTTTCTTGATCAAATCTGATTCTCGTGTAAAGTATGTAATTAAACATGAATTCTAGTTCGAATTATAATGTATTGCTTGAACCTTTTAAGAGAATATTTTTCTTTTAAAAAAATGTTTAGAACCATAGATAGTTTAAAGGTTTTCGATGTCGTTAACCACGATTCTGATATCAGAATTTCGAAATTAAAAATGACGGCTTGAATATGGCGGACGAATTTATAAAAGTTAATCGCATTTATCGGAAACTTGTTACTAGGGGGTTGTTCTTGACGCCGATTATGAATTCGAAATCGGATTTTCAAAATTCAAGATAGTGGATAAAATTTCTGAAATCTCCCCTCCTCCTTCAAAATTTCAGACAGCCCCTTGAACAGTAGTTGGAATCATTGAAACTTATAATCTGACGTTCTAAACTTCCGTAAATCAAATGTGAACCAAACTTCAGTGTAAAATAAATCCAAACCCGAATTTACTTCAGAAAGTCATTTTTTATTTTTAATTGTATATTAGAGAAGCCGAAAGCTGAAAATATTTAAAGTTTCTTTTCGAAGAAAAAAACGGACAAATATAAGGTTCCACTATAGTGGCTTGCACTACTCAAAGGGTTAAATCAAAATGAAATATTTTTAGTGATATTTTCGAACTCTTGGATAACCGTGTATAATTTTCTATACTTCTTAAGTCTTTGTTCAGAAGAATGAAGCCGAGCTAATCCAATGGAATTTCGATTTCCTAAAAATATCTTTCTAATTCTTAATATTTCCAAGAATGATAAAACACATAAAATATTATACTTTTACACCATAAGAAACAATTTGCATGCCTTTCACAATATTCTGTTGTAATGTAGAAATATTTATACATCTACATCATGTTGTTATAGTATTATAAATGCATTTGTATATATTTTATGCAGTTTATAATAACTTGACGTATTTAATATCATAAGGTTGTTATTGAAACTCTACTATACAAACGTTAAATATTCTATAGAAGTTTTCGAACTCATTAAATTTCCCTATGATAAAGGTGAAATTGTGAAATGCGGATACAAAAATGGTAGAAATTTAATGCATAGATCGGAATAGGTCATTTTGCAAATACCATACAACAGACACAAAATCGAAAATTAATAATCGCGAGGAAAATTTCCTAAAATATTAAAATCTACGTTTAAAGTGGTTACGATATCTATTTTTATATCTATGATTTTATGCTACTGGAGTTTTGTGACATTAAAATTTTCACATCAAAATACAAATCGTATGTTAGTAATTTTAAGCTGTGAATGTTTTGCTGCACAATAAATGAACGCTCCATAAAAACAAAAAATGATATTCTATACAAATTTGGAATTTCGTTTTTTTGTTACCCTACAATAGATTTTAAAATAAAAAAACTGTTATTTTATTTAAAAAGACAAAAAAATGTAAAAAAACGAGGTAATAAATGGTAATTACTCGACTTCTAAATAATGTTCTTTTACTGAGTTTTGCCATAGTTTAAACAATGCATTTGTAAGGTTATTGCCACAATTCCTTTGCTCTAAAAATTTTTGGATGAAAATTCTCTTCAAGAATAAAAAATCACTTGAGAAATGTAGAAGTATATTTGTATGGTATTTCTTAAATATAATTTGTATTAAATAATAATATGCAATATATATACTACCGATTTTATATATCAAATTGTATAGTAATTTATTACATCTCATATAAGTATGTCCAGCCACATTGAGTAACAGTCTTTTTCTTAGTGTTATGTTTCTTATATCAAAATGTATTTTTTTTAACAGAAATAATATAATAGGTGGTAAAAAAGAAAAACCATAAATTAACATTTCGAATTTATAATTGAGAAAGATGAAAGCAGCCTAAAAAATGAAGAATGGAAAATGAGACCCTAAATTTATGTCATTGTTGGAATAAAATGTGTAATTGTATATGAGTTTGCAAAGAGAGATTTTTTAATAATATGTTGTGATTTCAATCGACACTGTTCAACAAAAACAGAAACTGTCGTGACGAAATCTAAAAAAATTATAGAAGAAATATGTTTATAACAATTAAACTCTGTAAGAAGAGCAAAAATTACAAACATTTTTATTATGAACTTAAGCAACAATATTATTCCATGTCGATACTATGGTATAGAAAATAAATATTTACGAAAGAGTTAAATTTGAGTATTATACGTCTACGAGAAAAAAAGTTGTGAATTTAAAAAAAAAAACATTCAACGTGCTGCGTTCTAAATTTATTATGTTCTGCTGCTACAATTTTAATATTATCGATATCGACATAATGTCCCGTTTAACTTTATAATTTTGTAAAATATTGTGTTTTGGCCTCTACATATTCTTTTTGTGTTTATGGATTCTGGTTTTGTGTGACATTCCTGTTTGGTCTGTATAGACAGCATTATATTGATATTACATTTGATAAATCATATCATTTAATTGTAATTTTAAAGTTTGTCCATAATAATAAATTTTATACATAACTCATAATTAAAATAATGGTAACTGTATCCAGGACTCGATTGATAATACAAAAATCAAAATCTCATGGGAATGTCTACATTCCAAATTTAGTAAATGTGTAGAGTTTTGGAATAAATTATCCAATTTTTTTTTGTTCGTCTTAAAACGCATTTAGTTTTTTTAATAATTTAACAAAAATTATTATATTGAGATAATTAGATTAATATTATGATTGTTCGGATAAAAGGTCCGCAAACATTTTCATATTAATTTTCATGATGGAGTTTTATCACCACTATGCAATGATATTACTGCAATGTTACAGTAATATTCACAACAAATGTGCATATTCGTCGAGGTGTTACATGAGATGTTTATGTAAGAATAAAAAAATGCAGGAAAGTTAAGAAATTCAATATGTACAGATGATAATAATAATATCAAATGTAAATTAATACTCAGTTTTTGCATAAACAATAATCAAAATTAAAACATAAATCAGTGCGATGGTTAAATATACATACAATAATTTTTTGCATGTTTACAAGCTCGTAATAAATAATGATGTTTGGTAATACAATCGTAAAAAAGTAGTTTCGTAAAAGGGAAAGTTTAAAAATAACGTATAATATTTTCAGGAAATATTCAGTTTTAAGTCTTATCTCATTGCAGAACATATAAAAATAAAATATAATTTTAAAATAAATGATAAAAACGAGTATGAAATAAAATATTCATTTGTTGAATACTTTGGAGTTTCTGGAGTTCTTTCCTGAATATATGTGATATGCGTTGGTAATTTTCTAACCTTATTTTCCACAATAATATAATTGTATTGATGTGTTATTTCAAACCTTATAAAATCAGTAAAAACGTTTGAGAAATTCGATTATAACCGCGTACAGTCATTGTAACCTTTCAACAAAATTACAAAAGAAAACGTTATATTTCGGATCTGTTAACGCAAATCTTATTAATGGCGATAATTTTTTAAATTTATGACGAATTTATATCAAAGACAGAAATTTCGGAAATTTTCTGCATGTATTCGAACTTGGTTTTCATTTATAAGTTGTGGTATATGTACTAACCCGTTGTTAGATAAAATTAAATAATAAAATGTTTTTTTTTTATTGGTGAGGTTAAACAAGTAAAAGTCAAATTGAAAATTCCATTAATATTAAAGCACTTTTGATGAATGTATTTAAAATTGTTTGCGTTACAGTGGTTCATGTACTATTTCATCAATTTTATTTTCAAAGTTACAAAAATATGTTTTGTTTTAAGCTGGTTTATTTAAAAAATTGTTATAGATAAATATTTTTTATAAGAACTCTCCTAGTTCAATTTTTACATATCAGATTATGTTAATATTTAAATAAGAGATAAAACACAGATATCTTTTGTATTTTCTACCATAGAAAGATAAAATATATTACATTTTAACATTACATAAAACGATGATAAAAGGTATTTTATCTTTACTTGTTGAAAGGAAGCCAATCTTTTTTTGCAAAAATTAAGAATATATTACTTACTTTTATAATATCGGAATCAAAAGTCAAAAGGTAAATTGCATTTTATTCTTATCAACAAAATTGTAGGAAAAAATCTAAAAGTTTTTGCCATTATGTAAGGAACACATTTCACGTCTATTAATATTTTTTGATGCAGTAAAATGGCCATTTACGCCCTCATTTGCGGGCGTAAAACGCGTATTTCACGCCTCCTTGGTCATAAAATAAATTTGACGCTCACGGAGGCGTGAAATTGACATTCTAGGCCCACAAAACGTAAAATATTTTACGCCTACTGCATCAAAACACAATGTTTGAATCTCAGGCGTAGAATTTTCACCCTCACGAACCTCGAGTCGGCTTTACCGTCTCTTTGGTTTTGTAGGCGTAAAACTCAATTTTACGCTCTTGATATATAAATAACGAAATTATTATACAAATTAAACGAAAGAAATTTGTCAATTTTGATGCGACAATAAATTGCTTAAATGTAAATATTAAAGGTCTTAAATATATCTTAGAGAACAATTTTGTTTTTAATATGCGTATATTACAATGATTTTATGAAAATAGTAATCTATTTCATTCTGTAGTTTCAAATATTTGATGTAAAATCTTGATTTCATTTTCTGTAACCAAAAAAGATTAATAAATTTGTTTCTAATAATATGCTGATCCCAAATTGCACGTGAGGAATTTTTTAACGTACTACATTAGTTCATTTGTAACTTTCTATTTAATGCAAGATTCAATACATCACTACGTTCGCACATGTCTCAGTCTCTATGCTCATCGTTCATTCTCTCACTTTCATCATTATCGGTAAGTGATCTAAATCGACCTCTTCCTATACTTTTATTTTTCTTGTCTTCTGTCCTGCCTTAACGTCTGTCACAAAATAATCTATCACCTTTTCCATGGCATCAACACGTGTGACTCATCTCATTTTACATTCACTTATCGCTGAGACTACCGTTTTCCAAAATGTAATTTATGTTTTGTAGCATTTTACAAAGGAAAATTTTATAATTTATTTTAAATATCCTGTGGTAAACTAATTTTAAATTTTAAGTTTATCATTTTTCCTTTAATTCTGATTCGGATTGAGATCCTGAAGACAATTTTCATTAAATAATTATTTATTGTAAATATGTACGCGTGTAGTGCTATTATTACCGGACATTATATGTACATAAATTTTCTATATTTTCGAAAAGGATAATGTACTTATTCAATATGAAAATGAATATTGGCATGGAGCCTCGCTCGTCCACAATGAGAAAAACATTTGATTACTACTTTTTTCCCTTTATTAAGCATTTCAAAACTCATTAGCGATATATATCTGCTACATTAAATATTATCGACTGTTACATGCGGAATAATAACATTTTTTTTTAAGTTTTCATATATGTATATATTACTTACAATTAAATGGATAACTTACATCTATTAAGAAAAATTATATGTTTGCACTCGGACACGTTGGGTTTCGTAATTAACATTTGGATATTTAAGGGAGCATAGATTTTTAATTTACGCAGGGACGCTAACAATTTTGTTCGGTAATCGTCGTATACTTCACACTGTCGCAATAAATGATTTAGGTTTTCGTTTTCACGTTGACTTTGGTATTTGGGATCGCATATAATATTTTTGCAGTATAACGATTCTGCTAAATTATAATGGTTTGCTCTGTTTCTGCTAATGGTTGCACTAAATTTACGACTCGAGCTTTTGTCCAACTACCACGATTTTTTAGTCGGTTTCGTTGTGAAAGATTCTGCATATTTCTTTCCGCAATTTGTGTTGCATGTCAGTTTCCATGAAGCCTTTTTTTTAACATCTCAAAGACATCAGAATATGGAACAGATCACCAGCTTAAGTTTTTGAGTAGCAGATTTAGCGAGTGAATCTACTTCCTCATTGCCAAGTATGCCCTTGTGTGATGGTATCCAAAATAGTTAAATGTCATATATACTGTTATTATTTTTTATGTTCAAAGTGTACTTATTGTTTTTGGGCATTAACTTGGCAGATTAGAGTGATTCAAGAGTACGTAGGGAATCTCATTTAATTCCTACAATTTAAATTTAGTTATGCCAATAAAATGCAAAAGTTACATATGGCGAAAGAATTTTCAGTTATATTTATATTATAAATCGATATATTAGTATCTAAAGCAAAATTACTGGAATAAAATGTACACTACGTTCAGACGCACAAAGATTAGTTTATTGTAACCAAAATGAAGGCATCCTATTTCTAGTTCTAAAATTATTTGCGATTAATACATTTTGGCGCCAGTTTTCATAGTTTATTTTCATCACAGTAATTTCGCACGAAATATTCTTTCTCCATATATATAGCGCGCATGTCTACTGCTTGATCAGTTTCTAATCAGTCGATATTAAGACACCCATTATCAGACACGTCGGATTCCTCCCTGGTCAGGGCCTGATCAGTTTTGTTTAGTCACAAACTTGAATATTTCCAAATTTCCATCCAGTATCCAGTTCCAGTTCACTTTCGATACAGCCGAAAAGCATTATTAATAATACAATATGTCTTGAAAACGTCGAAGAATTGAAAGTAAGCATTTTCAAAACTTGTACACAACCATCCAAAGTAAATGAATGGCATCTGATTTTTCAGTGTTGAGGTAGGAACATCCGGTTTGTATTTAGAACTTATTTAAAATATCACGAATACATTTCGTTAAGGAAATCTATAAAAAATGTATAGATCTGCTTTACAATCTTACCTAAATTGACCCCAAACACGTATTTAAAAAAAATCACTCCAACTTTACTGACTTTTCAACTAACGTGCACAATCCAAGATTACTTTTCCAATTGCTAGGTAGATATTGATTATTCATCTCTCACTATGACATTTTTCTGAGATGATTCTCTTTATAATAAGCTGACAGGGCGAATTTTCTTCGTTTAATCATTTTTGTTAACAATCTTAAGTAAATTAGTTATATTAAAGTGCAAATCTTTATACAATCCATTGGAATAACGTCAATAAACACTACGTGTCACCAAAACTTAGGTTAAATGAAAAATCTATCCAAATGAATTATTCATAGAAGGAATCGGTGTTAGACGAGGTGAACTTCAGTAAACTTTGTCTTCGATCATGGAGGTGGTGCATCGCATAGTTCCGCAACTTAGGTCTTTGGCAGAGCGCGCTCGGTGAACCCTGATAGAAAGCCAATTTGCCGCGATTCGAAGTAAGTCGCGCGTGAGCAACGCTCATCTGACGGCTTCCGGTTAAGACTTCCGGCCGGTGGCCAGCAGAACCCATCCTAGCAGTTTGTTACTGCTGGATGAATTGCCCCTACCGTATATATACGATCGTTGCGGAGAATGAAAGTTTTCAAAATCACGTTTCCCCCTTTCTTGGAATTCTATCATTTATACGACCAACACTCGCAACATTTTCTAAGATTTGATACCAGTTTATTTATCATCTCAGGCATTCAGTAAAAGAAATTTTAACGTTTATAAACTATTTGATATTTATTATTAAAGAGGTGAATGTACAAGGATGGATTATTGGGATGTTACTGATTGGTTGATTTACTTCTGAAAGATCTCGATTGTATCCAAACTCTTCTTCGGGGGTGAAAATTGTTGTTGATGCATGTCGATGTGGAAGTGTTCGAGTTGTTGGTCGATCCATTCACGAGCAAGAGGAACGTTAGCATACACACCTGGGAGTTCTTGGCCACAACCGATTCCCCACGCGACGATTCCTACTTGGACATATCGAGTTGGGTCGTGCTTTACTGGACATACCAATGGACTGCCGCCATCACCCTTAAAGAAAAGTTATGAAAATTTCGTGAACAATAATTCAATAATAAGAAATTTTGTATTTGTAAAAGTATTCATACCTTGCATGTATCAACGCCCTTTTGGCCACCTGCACACATCAGTGATTTGTCCAGTTTGAAATACTTTCCTAATCTGGTTGTGCGAAGAGCATCTTCACATGGTCCACTGGGTACAATAGGTAAGTCGACGCTCTTAAGGATCACTTGGTAGACACCTTTTTCCCCTGTAAAGAGCGTTGGAAAAACTTAGTACCAAATTCCTCATTTTTAATTGAACTTAAGAATATCTGAACGCACCGTATTCATTGGTTCCCCATCCAGTTGCCGTGCACTTCGTTCTATCGTAGTTGTCAAAGGAGTCAGGTAGACATATGGTATCCACGTTTTCAGCATAGTTGACAGGCTCATTAAGAATAAGAAGCGCATAATCATAAGCGAGTGATCCAGCATGATATTGTGGATGGGTAACGATGGTGGTAACACCTCGATCTTGATGGGGTAAAGGTTCACTGGTTGTTTGAGTGTCCCATTCCCCAGCTCGTACCGTTAGCTTTGATGGTTCCGAACTGCAATCAGATAATTAATTCCTTTAAGCGACATTTTCCTAATAAAGAGATGAAAATTCATTAAATCATATGTATTCCAAACTAACGTCTTGACACAATGTGCCGCTGTTAGAACGACACGAGGATGAATAAGGGAGCCTCCACATTTGTAGACTTTGTACGGAACATTCTGGACGTTTTCTTCTCGTAATATAGCTACCATCCATGGGAATTCCGCGAACTGTGCTTCGTTATCGTTGTGACCGACGATTCTGAAACTAATTCCGTTTGGATTACGATGTCCGCATCCTTTACCTTTTACCGGTTTTATCGGCGGGTAATCCGGATTTGGTCCTTTCGAAGGAATCTCGGGAGTCGGCTTCTTATTGGGCATCTCATCGATTTTACAACACACGTCCATGTAGTGCTTGCAACTCTGACGTCCACTGCGAACAATTTAGCACGTTAATAAATAAAAAGATTGGACAAGTGCCCGTTTATATTTTACTCATTACTCGAGAGGAGAGCCACCGGATCCAACTGGTCCAAGCCTGATATCGATGATGCCTTCGCCATTTGTATTCATGGTGCTGTTTAAGTTGCATAAATAATATGGAACGCATTCGCATGGTGGATTAGCGGTTGACGTCGAGACGAGAGATACAATGAAAACACCCCGCAGCAGCAGAGACGTGAATGTTGGATTTAACATGATGGTACTTTTATTTCATGCAGGAGACACCTAAATGAAAATGGTTTCATTAATTAAAATAATAATATAACTGGAGTTATGTGATAGAATGAAACTCTGTACTACTTCGTTTACTAATTATCCTGTTTTGAAAAAATATGCTACCTTATGCACTTACTAAATGGGAATGACTGAGAATGACGTACAGCAGCGTTATTTAAAACTGTTTTTTAAATTATTTATTATTTGTTGAAGAATGATCGTGGGAAATCAATATGATTAAAAAAATGAGTAATAAATAATTATGCGTAAATCCAAATAAATCTGTGTCAATACACTGAAATTGAATAATTGGTTAATTTGTGTACGTGCATCAATACGACATTTAACCTTCTGATTTTATTATCGTTTATCTCTCTCGGTGTCTCGCCCCACATTGCATAATGCATGATAATGATGTGCATAAATGAGTCAATTGTTATTGATGCGATTCATTAACGTATTATTTCCAAATGTGACATTTGTGAGGGTATTTAACAATGTTCCGATTTATTGAATACATTGTTTTTTTAAGTTTACGAACATGAGTATATAGGATCGCTTTAATGTCTCTAAACAATCGAACGAATTTAATAGATTGCCTGAAATTATGTCCATAAACAGAAAAATGCGATAGGCTCAAACCTGTTCTATCATCATGATTGCCTAGTATGGAAATCCCTCAAGGTTACGTATCGCAACGTAGTGTACGTTTACGATCGATTAAATCATTCATGCGATTGATTATTGATTTTAAATCTCTCACCAAGTTTGCGGATGACAGAAAAATTATTCTTAAAATAAGTGTTTCCTGCAATGTTACTCATGGTTGCATATGGTGTAATATTCAGTTCGTGTCGGAAATAATTAACCAGGAAATTTTTGAAATGCGATCTTTAGAAAGTATTATGTCATACAGTTACGTGGTCCTATTATATAGTCCTAAATATGCACTTTGAGAAGTTTAATAAAGGTGTAGTTAGAATATTGCTACGCAGAGAGAAAAAAGTAGTTAATGGAACCATTTTATAAAAACAAAATACAGAATTACAAAAGAAAATAGTTAAATAAACTATTTGGATAGTAAACTGGATAGTAAACACGACCATGACATTTCTGAATACTGAAAAATCTTACATAACCTGTGTAAGAAGAATGTATCGCAGTTTTATAATAGAATACTTTAAGTATTTATAAGTCGTAAAATAAATGTCATAAAATTGATTAAACCGACAGAGCCTTTGCCATTGTAACAGTAATTAGTATTGGATGATATAAATGATAATATTCTTAATTGTAAATGTCATACACAGTCAAGTTTTCACGTTGTTATTTCTACCATAAATTTATGATACAACCGCATTTACACTGTTTTCATGGTTCAATAACAATTTTTCTCTTTGCGTAGTAATATTAAAAATTCAGCAGCAATACTGCTTAAAACGTCAAGAATTCGAAAATTGACAAAGAATAAACTATATTCATGAAAGAATGAAAGGTGGTTTCCACTTTTTCTTTTATTTCTTCTTGCTTTTTAATAATATTTTAAGAATAACGTACAGTTGGTTGAGGGGGGGGGGGGCGTTTTCCATTAAGTGCGATATATAATTGTCGATAATACGATGAATAATCCTTTATCTCACCAAAATTCCAGGAAAGGACGGAAATAAAAATGTTTTGAGTTTCATAATCTTGAAAAATTATGCGATGTACTTTTGAAGTTTAAATCATTTTTTACACGAATCGCATTCAAGTGAAGTGATATTTCAATCGGGCATCAACAGCCAGATGATTAATACATGTGCTTTCAATCGAGTAAGCTGTCACTTTAATTTTCCAATTAAGATTGAACAAAACATATTTAGAGAAAAAACGAAATATTAAGAAGAAATCTACTACGAATAATAGGAATTTGGATACCTAGAAGTAAAATATCTACATTAACGATTATCATTTGACATCTGCATTTTAGATATCCATGATATTACTGTGTTCGATTTGGGATACTAAGTATCAGTTGTAGCTTCATAACTAATGAATTACTGTACATGTATATGTTATGTAAGCCAAGTAATATAAGAAGGCATATATAGTGTATCATGGTATTTAGCTAAATTATTTATAAAGTAACATATATGTTTACTATAATAATCAAACATTAATTTTTCAATTAGTTTTATAAGCTCAAAAGTAAAAAATAACTCATAATCATTCATCTGAAACTCTTATGGCAGTTGATATTGTAAAGGATTTTATTTTGGAGGCGTATAAAGTAGCACTTCAGCTGCATGGGAAGACGTATTTTTTAATAAATTATTTACTACCCTATTAGTACACCCTAGCTGCAACTAAAGGTAAAAAGGGTTTGATTTAGTAACACCACTGTGTGATGCAACGTAGGATGAAAATAAAAGCTAAGCGAAAATTTTAAGTCCTACTTTGTTTATGTGGGTATATAATTGTATCCATGTAGGACGAATTTTAACACGTTACTAAAAGCCGTGATTACATTTAAATTTATAAATTTTTAAAAGGCACAACTGCAATTTTACCTCGAACACCTCGATCTAAGAGGTCGAAACATTACTTTATAGATATTGAAAAAACAAGTATGCCTCATAAGGATTTAGAATACAATCGGTCTCGTTACGTCAAGAATATGCTTAAAATTTCAAAAGTTAAATTCTTAAAAGCCAAACTCAGTAAGCACAGGTACTGTAATCTTTTTTATACTCCGTCCTTTGAAACCCATAGAAATCATGGGTTTTTGCATTTATCTTCCCGGGAAAAAATGGATTATATATAATTATATATAAATTTAGATGCAATTATATATAATAATATATAATTATATATGTTTATATACGATTATATATAATTATATACAATTTTTTATACAATTAGATCCAATTATATATTATTATATATAATTACATATAATTATATATGGATTTTGGCCGTATATAATTATATATAATCGTATATAAACATATATAATTATATATAATTATATATTAGCATATATAATTGTATATAAATGACGGCTTTGTATATAATTATATACGGCCAAAATCCATATATAATTATATATAATTATATATAATTGGATCTAATTGTATCAAAAATTGTATATAATTGTATATAATCGTATATAAACATATATAATCATATATTATAATATATAGAACTGGATCTAATTGTATCAACAATTGTATATAATTATATATAATCCATTTTTTCCCGGGTTTGTAGGTATAAATATACTATCGGTTATAGGGTTAGTTATTTACTGGTCTTAACAAAACTTAATAAAAAATAATTTCCTGAATATAAATTTAAATTAACACAGGAAAAGAGACGGAGTAAATAATATAAATAGTATAGGGAGGTAAATAGGAGGTAATCAAATTGGATGGTAAGCAATAAAAATTAACGTTTCGACCCTTATTCGGGTCCTCTTCATAAATGGTATTGATGAAAAAGACTCCAAACAGTTTCGTTATTTTTGACACGAGTGTCATTTACAAGTATTCACATCAAGATTTTAAGAAAAGTGGGCCTAAAAACCCAAAAAAAATATTATTTAAAAATACACTTTACGTAAAAGTTGTAGTAGATCTCAATGAAATTTTGATATTTTTTCTTAAAATCTTGATGTGAAATTCCTTTGGAAACGACTCTCGTGTCAAAAATAACGAAATTGTATAGAGTTTCTTTCATAAAAATCCTTAATTTTTTTGAGGTCTTGAAATGTGCAATTCAAGATTTTATTTAAGAACTCGCGAAAGTCTCTAGTATGAGAGATTAAATAGAACAATTTTTTGCTTTTGCACCTTCGTTTCTCAAAATTCTGATATGCTAGATAATTTTTGGATCCGGAATCGCGTTCAGCGGACAAAGAAATATTGCAAACTACGTTGAAATGAAGAATAATGAAGAAATAGTCGAAATTTGTAGGTTTGTGTATTTTTTTAGCTTGATAGTAATTAAATTTTAAAAGAAATAAATATATTTTGTTTTCTTGAAAGTCAAAAGTTTGGTGGATATATCTACATACTGGGCCAAAAAAGCTCAAAATAATAATATCGTAAATAAGTTGACTTCATGAACATGGCGTATATTTAAATTTTAAAAAATTTTGCACGATTTTAATAACTGTAATAGATATATATACTATCGGTTAGAGTTTTGGTTCATTTCTGGTCTTAATAAAAAATCATTTCTTGTATATAAATTAAAATTAACACGGGAAAAGAGACGGCGTAAATAATATAAATAAAATAGGGAGCTGTTCGAGAATAAACAAAATAAAAATTAACGTTTTGACCCTAATTCGGGTCCTCTTCGGTAAGGGTATGAAAAAACGGAAAAATTCATTTATATTTGTATTAAATACATCGACATAGAATATGTATGTGTTAGTATAAAGTATTAAGAATTAACGGGTTAATACGTTACATTTGATTTACTTATTAATTTAAAAAAGTATGGTATATTTCTGGAAGATTCGAGACCGCAAAGTTGATGTTTACGTCGTTTTTCTCTTTTTTAAACATTCTTGTATTCTTGTAATCGAAATCACGACCAGTTTTCAATCGATGAAAAGTTCAACCAGAATGTTGTTCACTATTTTTGGCTAAAATATTCTTTCTGTATTCTTTTATTCGAGAATCAAGAGGTCAGTAGGTCTATCCTATGTAGGATTTAATACATTGAATGCATGGTATTTTGTAAACGACTCCACTTTGCTTCTCTACAGGTAACGTGTCTTCTCCCAGTTTAATTTTTGCTATGTTAGTTTTGAATGGTGTTGAAATTATCTTGATATTTTCTTTTTTGAAAATATTGGTTATGTTTTCATTTAGCCCTTAAATGTCTGGAAAACTACTTTCTGGAGGTACATTATTATTGTTTGTTATATTATTGTTATTTGAATTTAAATGCAGATGTCGTTTTTATTCCATGATTAATTTGTGTTAGTGGGTAAACGTTGTTGCAAGATATTTTTAATAACGTTTAAATTTTTTTTTGTGAAATTCAATGGAAGAAAGTTTACTTACACGGTCAATTAGGCCATAAATCATTCCTATTTTATAGGACATTGGGTGACTAGAGTCAAAATGGAGATATCTACCGGGCCACGTTGTTTTGTGGTACTAATCACGCTTTAAACTTCCATCTTTTTTATAAAAATTCTGGTATGAAAGACGTTTATTTGTTTGTTATTTTCTCGTTCTATTGTGAATTTAAGTCTGTTTTCTTGATAACAATGATTAAATTCATTTAAATATATATATGACAACAAAAGAACATAGAAATCGAAAAGTTAAACATCGTTATTGTAACTCGCGTTGGCTTTCGTTGACATCGTTTTTCTTGTAAATTTTATCATTTCATATGGTAATTTTGAAAAAGCCTTGTACAAATTTTATGTAATTTTTACTATCTGAATAATAAACATTTAAAAAACTAAAAGCTATTTTTATCACAAATAATTGCCAATATTCTTATCCTGCAGTATATCCTCAAACTACCATTCGGAAAGCTAAAATGTTTCTTCATGTATATCTAGTTAAAATCTAGAATTTAGAAATTCAGAAATCAGAAATAATTCGTTTATAGCTCTTTGCGTTATATCTAGAAAAATATTCATGAAATGAAAGTGGTTTCATAAAGTTTACTAGATTATCCTTAAATAAATGATATTAACACATTCTATAAATAGAATAAAGAAAAAGTTATTGGTATATCAGCTAGTAATTTTTATAATTTTGTTGGCACGATTTTGTAATCAATTGAAGATATCTGGAACTAAACAAACTATAAAGAACGTGCTACAAAATTATCGATAACAAAAGAGAAAATAAGTACAGCTCAGTCTGAAGATAATTACAATATGCAAGTTCATTTTCAAGAAAAAGCGATGTCCCACTTTTATATCAAATGTAGTGCGGTCATTTCAATCATATTTTACTACAATCGTCTTTCGGTCAAGTTTGTGTAATAAATCATCATGATAAGTAGATAAATCAAATGGTAGTGCAGAACTTCCAATCTAACATGGTTCTGAAAAATGTTAAATAAATTATTTACAACATTTTACAAAATTTATTTCGCCCTTTTTTCATTTTATTACATAATATTATTAACAGTCAGTTGAAAGATAAAGTACTAAGTCTGATGTTACAATAATACAAAGAACGAACTTTCGGAATTAAAAATTCGGTTCTTGACCTTAAAAGAAATGGGATTTATGTGTGCCAGTGTGTGTGCGTGTATGTGAGAGTATGTGGCGTGTATACATTATGGTCTATAAGATGCTGTATCGATATTATATCGCTGGAGTTGTCGATCAATCCAAGTTCGCCCGGATGCAACGTTGGCGTAAACCCCAGGAATACCTTCTTGACCACATTTGATTCCCCATGCGACGATTCCGACTTGAGTGTACCGAGTTGGATCATTATGCAACGGGCATACCAACGGACTTCCTCCATCTCCCTATAAGCATAGAATAAGAATAGTAAGTGTGTTTATTCCATAAGGAAAAAACCCATTTTTGTTGATATTGATTTCAATATTGCTATATGCAAAACAAAACGCAATTATTGCAAATATAAGAATTCGAATTTACCCGACATGTATCGATGTCCTTTTCGCCTCCAGCACAAATAAAGCTAGGATGCAGTTTAAAATATTTTCCTAAATCTGTTCGTCGAAGATTTTCTTGGCATCTGGAGTGAGGTACAATTGGAACCTCTATACGCTTCAAAATAACACTATAGCGACCGTTGTCACCTATAATCAAGCATTAACCTCACTTGGTAGAAAAAATAGTTGGACGATTTTATTACTGTTGGATAATTTACCAAACCGGTCCTTTCCCCATCCGGAAGCGAAACATCTGGAGCCATCGTGGTTCTCAGTAAGTGTTTCCGGCAAACATACTACATCTACATTCGAAGCAAATGTTACTGATTGATTTAAAATAAGAAGAGCGTAATCGTGGAACAAAACATCGGGGTCGTATTCAGGATGCGATACAATAATGGACACTTGTCGATCTTGATGGGGTAGCGGTTCATTGGCAGTTCGAGTGTCCCATTCTCCTGCTCTAACAGTAATTTTTGACGCTTCTAAACTGTAACAACAACAATTTTCTTTCTAAATACATAATGTATAAATAAATATTGATATTATACCCTAGTAAGCTTGGTTGAATAAATTTTTATTTTAATTCTGATTAACTCAAACTTACCCTCTTACACAATGTGCAGCTGTCAAAACAACCCTCTGATGAATTAGCGATCCCCCACACTGATAAACTTTAGTAGAAGTTGATTCAATGGTCTGTTCTTTAAGGATAGCAACGACCCACGGAAATTCGCCAAATTGTGTCTCACTTTCGGTGTTTCCAATAATTTTAAAACCAACCCCTTCTGGATTACGATAACCGCATCCCATTCTTGGTCGGTCAATTAGTGTATTATTGACTATGACCCATCCAGCTGGTCCAGGGTCCGTAGGCTTCGGGGTTACATTATCATTTCCATTTCCAGTTCCTTGGTTTCCCGTGTTGTCACCTACTCCTTGATTCCCAGTATTGATATTTCCTTGATTACCATCATCTGGAGCCAATGTCGTTGTGCTCAATATTACACCATCAATTGGAACTTTGCAACACACGTCTAAGTAGTGATCACACTTTGCTCCTGCTCTACACTCAATTAAAATATCTCTTTAAACTACATTTCTACTAATCAAATATAAATAAATGTAACAAATAGATTTGTATACAATATAAAACACAAATCGTAAATCTCACTCGAGTCGGAAGTCAATTATTCCTGCCCCATATTCATTAGCAGTTCCATTTGGAGTACATTGATAGTACGGAATACACGTACAGGCGTTTTCAGAATTTGGTTCTTGTCTTTTAACAATATTTGAAACACCTTCTGGATCATCGTGCCAGAAAGCTTTTACGTGAATTTTAGCACAACTAATTAGTAGCAGTAGAATTAAATTATGGGTTATCATCGTGTGAATTTTAATACGAACAAGTGAAACAATGCAAACAATATGTGATAAATTAATGAATTTTAACTATCGAACAATTTCAATCCGCATTTACTACAAGATTCCACGCGTTACTTATCGGCGACGTTTACTGAGCAAACACTGGATGGAGTAGAGTTTGATGAATTGACACGAGCAATTGCTATATGTATGCAAACCGTCTGATCTCATCGCACATCTGATAACCTTTCACTTCTTAGTCGTTGACTACATTGAATGAAATAATTTCATTATAATGATGCACATATTTGCCAACAAGATTTGTACTAGATATCAAAAAATGCAAATATGCCGAAATGCTTCAATGTATGCTGTTTACATAAACAATATTTTATGAACAATAAACAATTCCATTAACATGGGATAAGGAAAATCATTTTAGAAAATGCAGCATCGTAATTACATATACGTACATAGGAGGAAAATACTGATTCTACTCCAATAAAATGTAAATTTTTCAAGATTTACAAAATCAACATTAGCGTGTGTTAATCATTTTATATCAATAGCCATGTTTATTTAAATAATTAAAAAAAATCACATTACATCCTCATACTTCATTCGTCAGTTAAAGATATACTAACTTAGTTTATTCTTTCATTTTAATGATTAAATTATGCAGCCACATGTCATTTTTCCTATTTCATGAAAAGTGTGACGTAAAATGCCAAATTATATATTTCTAAACAATCAACGCATTCCTGCACTGAAACTGTGTAAAATTTTTTGATATCTATATAATATGTACGCAGTAAAAATAAAGATAAGATAATGTACCAGTTAGTTTATGATAATTTGCTAATGAGATTTTACATTGAAATGTTATTCACCGGCATTTCATTTTGTCCATGCTTTAAGATATTTTTTAATAGATTTACCTAATTATATAGAATGAACGATTTCATAATAAGAAATATAATAAGTTGTATAAAAAAGGTACGTGTTTAATAACAACAAATTCATTGCAATGCCGCAAGCATGATGTAATGCAATAATGACGTTCTTGAAATTATTTACACAATAGTCATTAACATATTAGCTTTTTACAATTACACCGCTAATCCTGCCACGTAAACTTCTAGTTCACGACGGGACATAAGTTGTCGCGTCAATTCTGAATCTTTCAAGTGATTGGTCAATCCAAGCACGTGCCCTAGCCACATTGGCGTAAACACCAGGGTTTCCATCTCCTCCACAACCTATTCCCCAAGCGACGATTCCACTCTGGACATATCGGGTTGGATCAGATCTTAATGGACAAATCAGTGGACCGCCTCCATCTCCCTAGATGTTATTAAAATATTAATCAGTACCAATAGAAAACGCTGAGATCGATATTTTTAAACATTCCGAAGAAAGTAGCCTCATTACGTATTTTTATTATCTAAATATGAGTATTTTCATGTTTTTAATGGGTAAATATCGAAACAGTTAAGAATCATTTTGGATCCGTTCTAGAAGCCTTGAGTAATGTAAGTGTAGTTTTTAAAAGAAAGTGTAAGAACATGAATACATTTTGGTCATTAACAAGGAAACTTCAGAAAGAATTTTTTTTTTAGAATATCATTGTATGTTTCGCCCATTAAATTCATTCTTAAAAATAAAACTAGTAAAGATCTTTTAGTGCACTAAGCTTACCGTGCAAGTGTCTACGTTTGCGACTCCTCCTGCGCATACGAAACTCTGGTCCAATCTAAATCGTGGTCCTAAAGCAGTTCTACGAAGCATATTCTGACATGCAGCATTGGGAACCATGGGGAGGTTTACACTTTTAAGAATTGCTTGGTACAATCCTTCATCTGAAATACATCAAGTTTGAATTTAAGCTCAATCAAAACTTTAATTAATGATATTGTAAAGACGTTTCAGTTTTCATAATAACATACTTACATTAAGATGGATAAATTAAGGTACAACTAAAAAATACACGACTAAATTCAAAACTTACCGAAATTATCCTTTCCCCATCCTGTACTGATACAATTGGAAGAGTCGAACGTATCCGTAGGCTCTGGCAAGCAAATAGTATTTATATGAGGTTGGATATCAACCGGTGTTTCGAGAATCAACAGAGCATAATCGTTGAAAGCGACTTCTGCATGAAATTGTGGATGCACCAGAAGAACAGATCCTCGACGATCTTGATGCGCAAGAGGTTCGGAGGTTACCTGCGTGTCCCATTCTCCAGCTCTGATGTGCAATTTACTTGCACTTAGTCTGTACACAAACGAAACATTATTAAAATTCAAAGTAATTAATATTTATTTTTAATAAAGTTAAATGAATAAATACCCTCTCACGATATGAGCTGCAGTTAGAATGACTCTTGGATGAATAAGTGATCCTCCACCAATGTAAATTTTAGTTGGCACCGAGTTCAGATTTTCTTCTTTGAACACTGCCACCATCCAAGGAAATTCTCCAAATTGTGTTTGGTCTTGGACGGTTATACGAGTCCCAATTATAACACCTCCAGAATTACGATAACCGCATCCCACTCTAGCTTGAATCTCTATGTTAGGTTGTTGAGTGCTTGGTGGTTGTTGAGTGCTTGGTGGTTGTACACCTAAATCTTCATCGCGGCAGCATACATCAGTCGCAATTTCGCATGGGCTGCAATAAATGAAAACACAGGAAAAAAGTAAATTAATTGGCCCCGACTTAATTACTTATTTGTTATTATTTCTCACTCTGCTCTTAAGTTGATGATGCTTGTACCAGCAGTATTCATGGTTCCGTTAGAAAGACACTGATAATACGGAACGCATATGCAACCTTCAGTAGGCACAATTTGCCTTTTTTCAATCTTGAATCCTTGAACTGCTACGGCTGCCAAAAACAGCAGCAGTAGCGATCTACTGCCCTGCATTGTTAATTATTTTTTAGCTGAAAAATAACAAGCAAACGTTAGAAATTAAAATACACACTTACTATAAAATATATAAGTTTCAGATTGGTCTTTTTATAATATTGGGTGGCTATTTTTAGACATTCATCATTTACGTTTGATGAATTAATATATTTTGATTCATTTTTAGTACAGTATAGTTTAGGCATATCAATCTGTGATTTTTAAAAAGAATTCGACGTTCATTTACCCAATGTCGAAAGATGCAATCATTTATTATGATTTATTAGGTTACGTAATCTTTTCATTCAGCTGAACAATTATTACGTCAATACGGGCGATTACGTAACCTAATATTTATTTGTACGATTTTTACCACGTACTTTTAAATTAATATCAAAACTGCGTTTATTTCTAATATGTTATTAGAAAAACAGTGTTGTTTGAATTGTTGATCACGCGGAGTAGATGTTTTTATGAACTGCAAGATATAATTAAAATCGGAAAGATGAGACGATACTATTAATGGGAGATAATTCCTCGTAAAGATTTTGGAAGGTGACTCGGAATTATTTTATTAACTTAACTCGAATGCATTTACATTGTATAGTATATAAAAATGATAAAATATCAAATACTACTCACCACAAACGAGCAACGGACAGATACTTTGCGTATCAAGGACGCTCGGGCAATTAGCTTGTTCGACTCAACCTGAGGCTGTGGGTTTTTAAGCCGACTGATCTCTTTATATATCTTACAACCTTCTCCCACTTCTGACCAGAATTCACTAATTTCATCCAGAACCCTACGACATCGCTACTTTTTTAAAACTAGACGAATTCGATTTCGTCTTATAAATCTCACTGAAAATGTTTCAATGGCGAAGGCAAAAAAGTCTTTCGTTGACTCAACATATTTTTTTTGTATCCAAAAATAGATGTTAAATAAAAATTAACAATATAAAGAGTCAAAATTACATTTATGACGTATTCACGCGATGTGCATAAAGATTATGTTGATTAAAGAAGCAATAACTATTATTAAAACGGTAAATATAATTGTAAATTATTATATTATTATGTTGATATCAATTAGTTATTTATGTGCTTTAGGTATGATCGATAAAATTTCCTGGTATCGGATTTACGATATTTTATACGGCATAATAAGGAATAATTAGATCGGAATTTTACAAAAGTTTTAAACAAAAGCAAAAACAATTTTAATTGAAGAAAATCGAGGTATATTTTTTAACAGCTTATCGTTTATCGGTCAATATTCCTAGTCTATTTAGAATGGTTTATCTTTTATTTTGATACTGCAATTTGAAAAACAAAATAGTTCAAGATAATATCAATCGCTGGAATTTCGATTACATGAACATGGCAAGTCATTTTTTAAAACAAGTAAAAAATTTATACATGTCACGTGATCAATTCATTCAGTCGCAGTAGGGCGTAATAGTATTATGTAATATGGGAACCATAGTATATTATATAACAAGGGCGCAATTACCCTCGCTTCGATCGTGCGACAAACTTCGCACTTGTCTGAGATCGATATTTCGTTCGTGTTCCATACGATATTTTTTAATACGACGGGCGTGGGGCTCGATAATTTGTGCCCGAATATTTCACTGTAGGGCGCAAAATCGAGTTCTACTCCCGAAGTGTTAAAAAAAGTGTAAAAAAAAAGTACAATTTCGAGTTTTGTTTTCCTAATACAAAATGAGGTTTTTATATGAAAGATATACTATTTTACCTAATTATAATAGGAACGTTATATTTTTCTGACGTTTCAAATTGTTTTTCATTTTCTCGTATTCAGCTTTATTTTCATATCAAATCACGAAAGAACTTTTATATATAATTTGAACTTCTTTTCTATACCAAAGGTCGAGCAAATTTTATTGCGAAAAAATGTACTCTCTAAAATTGGTAAAGTGAAGTGTTCGATATCTCACTGTTTAAAAGATTTATACAGTAAAATTTCACGTTTGTACAACGAGATTTCGGAGATTTCACGTTAAAGATTTTAGAGTGTAATTAATAATTTATATAATACTAAAGTTTTTAATCGTTATAATGAACTTTGTAGTTTGAAAACAAATTGATTATCTTCAATGTCTCTACGGAAAAGAATCTTTTATCGACAATTTCATTGTACGAAATTTTTATATTATTTGCGGTTGAAATTAGTAGAATGGTTTTAGCATGTAGTATAAAACTATAGAACAATAATGCAATTTACACAAATGATACTAGCAAATTCTTAGGATTTTTATCAGAAATAATGTCCAACTTTTGCTGAATTAAATTGTATCCTTAAATTATCATACAAGATAACATTTCAAAAACAATTTTATTCTGAATAAACATTGAATGTTTTTTTTTTGTTCAGCCTTTCAATTATAAAATATATTACAATTTAATTAATAATCATAGTCCACTTATCAAAATGTAGAGTGACTAAAAGAAAAATTAATAAAGAACAAAAGACGATACTATTCATAAACACATTAAATCTTAAATTATGCATAATATGTTCATGTTGGAATAATTCTAAATTATAACATTAACAGTAACGACCCTCAAGAAATTCAATCCAAAGCCGCTAGAAATATTCTACTATCCAAAAAATATTCAGCTTATTCCAGGAAAGTTTTTATCAGGCAATATTTAGTTTAAAAGTACAGTAGAGTCCTGGAATATTTGCGTCTCGTTATATTTACGTCCCAGCATATTTTCCCAGTTCCGTCTCGTTATATTTGTCTGCCGCCGCTCTCTGTTTCCCCCACCTTGCGCGCTGGGGCCTCAGGAAGGGCCTGCTGTGACGTCACGAATGTAACGCGACTCAGGAGAGTGGGGGTAGCGGCGCTCCCCTTCTTTTGACAAATATAAGGAGGCGGGAAGGGAAGGCGAGGAACCGCGAGGGCAAATATACCGTGACTCTACTGTAATGTTGAATACTTGTGCCTGCACAATTGGTGATATAGTTAATAAATAGCACATCAGTTGTAGTAAATTAACTTCATGTGAATATCATTCGGATGATATATGCAAAATAGATTTATAATACGGAATATGAATTCCAAATTATAATATTCTATACTATTGAATGTAAATTATAGATTTATCATGTAACATATGAAATTCAGCGAGCGACTAACGATAAAACATTATTCTTTTTCACAGAAAGGAACCATGATGCGTTTAATACCGGTTGAATAGATGTGTATAATGTCGAAACTATTCGTAATAGGTACCGCAGGATAAAAAACAATCATAGCTGTTAAGAGGAGCCGTTTAGGAGTCTTCTAAAAATGATGCCAGCAATATAGGTTACCTTTTTAGAATTGTATTAAATATAATTGAATAGTTTAGAAAGCACAAATAATAACCGATGAAATTAAGGCAGTAGTTCGCCAATTTGTATATTCTAACGTAGCTCATCCCCTGGTTCGTCGATCCATTCATTTTTTCTAGGAATTCTGAAATAACCAAATGCGTACTCACGAGAAATAAATTAATAATAAATTCATGAAAAAAACGAGGTTAAGAAGCACATTGAGGTTTTATTTTATTTATTTTAAAAGAATGTTTCACTTCAATCAACTCTTTGCGGAGATTCGATATAAATTGTTGAAAATTCAGATTCTTCCATTTAAAAACAAAAACGTGAGAAACCGCGATTTCAACTATCGAACCTACAGATTGATTATTTTTTTAGCAGTTTCGATTTTCGGTCCAACCTCCGTAGGCGGAATGTTGAATTGAAACCCGTTTTTTAAATAAATAAAATATAACTTTATAAACTTTTCAAGCGAGTTTTCGTGTATTTTTAACTTATTTCTTGGGAATATTCATTTTGTTTTTCAGAATTCCCAGAATAGGGGATAGATCGATATGCCAGAAGTTGCGGCAGGTTACAATTTCCAAACTTGTGATCTTCCATATTGATTTGGTCAATCATAATGCAATAATTTCGATGCAGCGTTTTTTCCATTAGTTTGTTTCGTTCTACTATTTATAAAGTATAGAAGTTTTCCTATCTTTCATTCTGAAGTCACCGGGACATCTCCCAATCATCTCGCAGAAATCACTGTAACATCCCATGATCATCTATCGGAAATCACTTAATTATGTCTCAATCAACTTATAAAATCTTGGAAACATCTCTCTTTTATCCTGCGAAATCTTTTGTTCCTCTCTCCGACGTATTTCATTCATCTTTCAAATATGTCAATGCTGGAAGCACCATTCGTCTCTCATATGTCTCGTTCCGTCTCAAAGAAATATTTTTTTTTACTCGGGATCGTTCATTACACTGTTGTTTAAAGTATATAGGTATAATCAATTAGTCACCAACTTTCGACTAATTATTAAACTCTGTGCTACTACTACTACTGTACTCCGAAAATAGATTCCATACTGGCTGATGAAGTGTATACTAGTAATTTTCTAGTATTTAGCAATGTCGTGTCTACGAATCTTGTTAATGATATTGAAATAGATAAGATTATTGTTCTTCATTCATAAATTTTAAATTCTTTTCCCGTTCTCCACAAGATTCATATTTTGGACCTATTTTGTTTTGTATGCCTAAACGATTTCGGTTTAATGCTAAAATCTGGAGTCTTATTTATGAAGATTGAATAAAACGCTGTAATTGTTTTTGATCTGCTATAGATTGCTCGGCATTAACAGGGAATCTAAATTCAATCACCGAAAGGTAATCTAGGCTAACACAATACAACAATCTAGTATTTTTAATTGTCACATTTATACACATCGGTACATTATGCAACTAGGGATCAAAATAGATGTGGTTCGACGAGAGATATTTGTATATATAATATGCGTTAAGCAAACTCTAAATATTGGTTTGCATGAAAAGAATTTGGCTACTTTCGATTTCAGTTCGATTTAAGTCGATTCTGAAATACGAAACCGACTTTTAAAAGAATGAGTGATAGGTCGCCATTTAAACAAAATTGTGTTAACAGCGCGTTTTTAATTGTATTTTATAATATAGTTTTTTCTTCGCTTTGAATAAATTTTAACATCGCATTTATGTCCTTCACTAATTTGACTGAATAATCGACGAGGTCCTGTTGTATTGACTTGGTTATTCACACTTATATGTCGCTACTTGAATTTATATACTTATACGCTACTAGATCATTGAAACTTATTTTCAGTAAGGATTAATTTTGTATAAAATTAACATTTTTTAACACATATTTTTCGGACAAATTGACGTCGGACATTTTGCGTCCATGTTAATATTAAATGGTAAACTACTTAAAAATAAGAAATTTAACAAGTTGGATAAACAAGTACTAGTTTAATTCCAACAAATATAAATTTATCGTAACATAGCAACATGATTTAAATACCACGTTGTTGAAATTATTTACACAACAGTTCAGGTAACTCAAGTATTAGCTTTTTACAATATCACTTATAATATTTTGAAAGCTACTGTTTCGTACATGTTTATGCGACATAAATTTCGTCCATTTTGAATTTTTTAAACGTTTTGTCAATCCAAGCTCGTGCTTTAGCCACACTGGCGTAAACGCCAGGATTTCCAGGTGTTGCACAATCCATTCCCCAAGACACAATTCCAACCTGAACGTATCGTGTTGAATCAAGTTCTAATCTGCAAATCAATGGACTGCCTCCATCTCCCTAGAAATTAAAATAATAATTATCAATATCGAACATCGATTACTTAAAAGTTCTTCATAAACTAATTTGATTGTTTACAATCTTATAAGAAATCGATTTCATTATACAATGGGGAAAATGGCTATGCTACAGTTTAACAATTAAAATTTCGTGCATTTCAGAAGCTATATTTAGGTCTTCTGTCAGTATATGCGATTGCATGTATGTATTTCGTTTTTTTATTAGCAATGGTTTCTTTATTTACTCTATAGAATTCAACTTACTAAACAAGTATCCACTTGTTCCTCTCCTCCTCCTGCACACATCAAACTCTGATCCAATTTGAAATATGGTCCTAAAGTAGTCTTGCGAAGCTTACTCTGGCATGTGCGATTAGGAATCACCGGCAGCTGTAAACTTTTCATAATCGCATGATAGTGCCCTCCTTTGAAACGGAAAAAGTATCAAATGTGATTATATTAATTTCCAGAATATTTTTTAATGTGTGTATATTTGTTACTGTGTCGTGATACAATTACAGTAAATCAATGATAACTTAACGACTGTGAGATTCACAGAACGAGTGACATGCGAGTCATTTAAATTTGATAGCTTATGCGATTTTTTCAAATACTTACGGAAGTCTGTTAATTTTGCATTACCACGTGGATTTCCATGCAGTAATGTTACAGGTTACCGTAAGAAATTTCCGCATGGAATTAGAAAATATTTTTGTACTGTAACATAGTTAAATACCAGTTTTATTCATTCCCCACCCGGTTGTGATGCACATGGAATGGTCGAACCTGTCTTCCGGCTCTGGTAAACAAATTGTATCGATATGAGGCTGGATATCAACAGGTGTGTCGAGAATCAGAAGAGCAAAATCGTTGAAACCGACGGTTTGTGCAAAATCACGGTGCATTACGAGATTTGAGACTTTACGATCTTGATGAGGAAGAGGTTCCGTATCCGAGAACAAATCCCACTCTCCAGCCCTGATGTATAATTTATGTCCACTTATTCTGCGGTAGAAATGAAACATTATTACAACATGAGTATTGTTACCAATTTTTATTTTTAACGATATTTAATTATTGTAACTATTATTTACATTATGCTATAATAATATATATATTTATTTTTAATAAAAACAATTTAAAGTTACCCTCTCACGATGTGGGCTGCAGTTAGAACGACTCTTGGATGAATAAGTGATCCTCCACCTATGTAAACTTTCGTTGGTACTGAATTTATTTCTTGTTCGTGAAACACTGCAACCATCCAAGGAAAATCTGCAAATTCTGTTTGTTGTTGAACGGCTATTCGAGATCCACTTGGAACACCTCTAGACTTACTATAACCGCATCTACTATCCGTAAATTCCTTTTCTGCATTTCCTACCACTTTGCAGCATACATCGGTCGAAACTGTGCAAAATTTCCTATAAAAACAATGAATATATAATAGCAATCCTGATTTCATATCTTATGCTTTATTACTGTGTTCTATCTGTAGATATTCCTGCCATCAATTTCAAGTCTAGTTTGGCGAAGCCGGCCTCATTTATTTTTCCTTTGCCATCAAACGTCGGATAAGTCGCCTCTCTTTTTTTGTATGTGATCAGGCCTTCGCCACCAGTGTTCATAGTGAAGTTTGGATAACATTGATAATAAGGGACACATGTACAATTTCTACTAGGATCAGTTTGTCTCTTTGTGATGTGAAACCCATGAATTGATAAGGCTACGACCAGCAGTAGCAGCGATATACTGCTATTCATCTTCAATTGAAACTAAGCTGCAAAAGAAGCAGCATACGTTAACAATTAAAAACAGCTATTACATTTAAATACATCCACTATTATTATTACTACTATTATTTTTAATTACCACTATTAAGTTTTGAGTATGTTTGGCATACTGCGCATTAATAACATAGGACAACCAAATGAGACCTAACTTCTATACCCAGAAACCGAACTATATGGTTCTATAACACAGAATTGTTCTATCAGATTTTCGGATATCCCAAACTAAATTATGTAAAAAACACATTTTACCCCACCAACGTTGGTATCAAAGTTCATTATTTAATGTTTAATTATTTATTAATTCTAATCATTTATGTTTCGCTCTTTTGACCATATGAAACTGTTTGATCATGCACATTTCTAAAGAAACATTTTTTCTACGTTAACAAAAAATCGGAAACAGAGACAAAATACATAATTAGCCACTAAATGCACCGTTGTCAAACGTCTATCCGACAGTAGTCGGTGACTTTTAAATATCTTAAAATAGCATGAAAATAATTAATTTTTAATATTAATTTTTAATCTTCAATCTTTCTCGATCTTGTTCGATCTTTTTCGATCTACATCTATCTCTTTTGATCTTTTTTGATCACTTTCCATCATTTTTTTTCAATATATGTCCAGCTCACCCGAACATTTTCGACCTTTGGTTTTGTTTTTTCGATTTCTTTCGAACTTTTTCGATCTTTCCCATTCTTTCTGGATTCTTTTAAGCAAGGTCAAAGATCGTTAGAGATCGTAAAACATCTGCATATATAAAAAAGATATACTTATGTATACCCTAGACAATGGTTTCTTATATTTTCATATATGAAAATTTCTCATATTCTCATATCTGATTGTCAAAATTCGCTATGACCTATCCCATCCCATGTTAATGAAGTAGCCAATGGCGATCGAGTGTTTCGGTTAGTCAACCAATCACGCGTCAGTCTGGCCTTACTGCGCGTCAGTCTGGGTGTGTTCCGAAATGCATTCACTTGGGTGTACAATAACATAATCAAGTAAAACTGGTTGACAGTTGTCAAGAAGTTTTTATCAAGTTACTTTTTAATAAAGCTATGCTATCTCCGAGTCATTTTACCTTTTCAATAGGTTTTCTTGTCAGATACGTTGCATGTCTTATTTTAAATTCAGTTTGTTGCCATTTTGTTTTAAACAGTGATGGCAAAAGTAAATGTCCTTGCTGCAACTGTGAACACTACACTGTAAAAAATCCGTAATGGAATAATCCACGTATAATGGTAATTTACAAGGTCGTTGTAATTTCCCTACGCTTAATGTGATAAATTTACCCACTTATAACGGTCAATTTTTCAAGCTTCTTGTAAATTTACTACATTATACGTGGGTTATTTTTTTACAGATTTTTTACAGAGTAGTGTTCACATTTGCAGCAAGGACATATTTTCACCTTCACTGTCTAAAACAAAATGGCAACAAACTGAATTTAAAATAAGACATGCAACGTATCTGACAAGAAAACCGATTGAAAGGGTAAAATAACTCGGAGATAGCATAACTTTATTAAAAACTAACTTGATAAAACTAGTATGTTATTGTACACCCAAATGAATGCATTTCGGAACACACCCGGACTGACGCCTAGTAAGACCAGACTGACGCATGATTGGTTGACTGACCGAAATACTCGATCGCCATTGGCTACTTCATTAACATGGGATACCCTACGACTCGTTAGCCAAGGTCCACCCTGCATATAAAATAAGCAAATAAAAACAAAGGAACCAAATGAAGAACAATTTGCATAAGTGTTCATCATTTGAGTCTTATCATATCATAAAAGTCTAGTGCATGTTGCGTTATGAAAATTCCGTAAATTTTTTTCTTGGAAACAGTGTCATTTAGATAAAAATAGCAAGAGACCCTTTTTCTTAAAAACATAGCATACAATAAGAAGAAATTTTGTTTGTTTGTGTAATTTGAAATTTTTGAAATAATGACCGTCATTTTTAAGCCGGTGTTTTGAATTTTTAAAATCTGACCACAAATTCGTTATCAGCGGCCCAAAAAACAGGCGGCTTTTGAAAATCACAGAAATCGATTAATATTTAATATTATCCAGCCGCCATATTGGGTCCACCATCTTGCATTTAAAAAACCTAATCATGAATTCAGAATCAACAACGCAAAAAACATAAAGATGCTGAAACCCCCAAAAACCGATGAATATTTAATAATTTGGGTCCGCCACATTCCGCCATTTTGAATTAAATAAAACCAACAAACTATTCGTAATCAGCAACCCCAAAAACCCTCGAGTAGTGAGTTTTGTTTAACTAGAATATATAATAGAATATAACTAGAATAACTTTCTTGTACGATGATGGGTAATTTTGAAAAACGTACAAATATTTCATCGCATCGATTGTCATTTTGTTAATAAGACTATAAAAAAATCAAGTAGGATGGACTCCTTTAGTGGACACATTAGATGCACGTTTATAACTTATTTTAAGTCGATACAAATGCGTTTTGACAGAAAATTTTAGGGGGAGCGAAAAAAATGAGTCTGAAAATCACGATTTTCTACATATTTTTGCAAAAAAATATTGGAAATTAGAAATTTTTTAAACATTTCTCATCACCATTCGAAAGAACGATCTTGAAACAATAAAATTCATAAACTTTAGATTTTTTCCTTATATGTTTCATGTGTGAAATAAATGCTAAACTCGAGTTAAAAGTCTAGTGCATTCGACAGATAATGGGAATGATCGAAAAGATTGAGAATGATCAAGAATGATCGAAATATATCGATAAAGATCGAAAATAATTGATAATGCTCGAAAATGATCAAACAATATCAGAGAGATCGAGAAAGGGAGAGATATAGAGTGATGGTGATAAAAAAAGAAAAGGGCAGAAAGACCGCATGATGAAGGAGCCCCCCCCCCCCCCCCCCCCCGCCCTAAGAGGGTAAGAAGTTCGGTATCATTTTGTTAGTTTTTCTCATACATTTAAAAATTTACAAAATGTTTGAAAATTCTAATCATGCCTTGAAAAAACCTTCAATAACTCGATGAAAAATAATGGTGTATATGAATGACTAAAAAAAGCATTTTAAAGCTGATAGGTAGCACTTTAATCAGCTTTTTTCCAAGTTGCGAACAAAACTTTTATTCCGTCACAAAAACTTACTAAAAATCGGACAAAATAACGATGCTATGTTACAAAAAGAACGAATGAAATTCATGTTCCTTTACATAACAAAGAAAAAAATATTCATTAATATTATCATTTATTATGTTGCATAATCAATACTTTCGGCAGAATAATTAATATATGGAAATAAATTAAATGCCACGGGCGTAGAACATTGACGAGCGATTACGGCTTGGCTTCTTTTAGATAATTATTATAGAAATAAATTGTATGTCAAAGATTTCACGCACTTCATAAGTAATATCTATAATTTAAATTAAATATAGTTCGCTTTTAGGCACAATGTTAGTCAAACGGAGTAGATCTCATTATGAACTACAATATCTACTTGATGGATCTCTAATTGACCTTCATTCCACATTGTTTAATTGACAAAAAATATCACTGTCCGACACTGAGTTTGCCTTCGAGAAGCGAAGTATCATTTCTGAAGTAATTTTTCGTGCTGAGAACGATAGCGCTAGCAGAATTTTGCTATCACGTCATATTTAGGTGATTTAGGAGAAAAATGTGTTAAAATTTAACCTCATTTTTTAACAACATTCAACCTCATTTTTCTCCAATGTGTGAGGAGATATCAAAATTCCGCTAGCGTTATCGTTTTCAGCAAGAAAAAATACATCGGGAATGATACTTCGCTTGACAAAGGAAGATAAAAAGGAAAATTTTGTCGGTCAGAGAAATTTTTATAATCTATCAAAATAGGAGAATATGAAATATTACTCACCACAAACGAACAAGGGATAAATATGCTATCAAAGAATTGGGCTATTAGCTTGTGCTACTCAATCTGAGACCATCGATTTTTAAGCCGACTGATTTCTTTATATATCTTACAATTTCTCCCACTTCTGATTCACACAGAATCAATTTCCTATTTTTGCAAAGCTACATGATTGCGATTTCATTTTAAAATGTCGCAAGTCTTATTTCCAAGAAATCAGTAAAACTACTCGGAAAAAAAGTGAATAATAGGATTTACTATCTAAATGGTATAATTTGACACAACTAAGTTTTTTTGTTGGTTTCGCTGTTTAAATAGTAGCCTTGACTAACTAATTTTTTCGAGGTCACTAGGTATATAGTAATATTAACCAAAAATTGGTTGTCTTTATCCCACTATCTAGTTAGTGGGTCCAACTATTTCATTTCTTTCGCGTAATTTTTCCGACGCATTTCGCCGGCTCAAGTAGATTTCATTTAATATCCGAGAATAATTGTAAAATAAAAATTAAGAATAAAGTTGATATCAGTGAAAAACTTCCATATACTCTATTAACCGGTTATCAAAATTGATTCTTCATGAAAAATTCGAAATTATTTCATGCTGGACACATCTATATAAATATGAGTTAGTCGCGGCTATCACAATTAACAATCAAATACAAAACAATACTGTTTTGTATGGAAAACAGAACGTAAATCAAACACGGATAGAAACATTTTAGTCACTTCAAATAGTCAGTTCATTCTATTACGGTATACATGCAACCAATATTTGATTAGTATATAATGTTGAATACCGTCTTAATTATAAATGTATAATCAGCGATATAGCTAATCCCTCCCAGTATTAGCAAATCAGTTTGTTGATGTAGCGAATTATCTTCCGTTTAATATCTTCATGATGATATTGCCAAACATTTATTTCCGTGTATAATACACGAGAAATATCAATTAAAAACATACGATATTGTACATAGTTAAATGTAAATTCTTGTGTTATCATGTACGAAATTCAGTGAATGAACATTGATAAAATGTTATTCATTTTCCCAGTAAGGTACGAAAATGTATTTGATAACGAACGTTCAGGAAAAAAACCATCCACGAAGAACACTAAATTCACTGTGTAAAAATTTAGGATGATCTCACTGAAAAATGGGTTGTTTACCTGTAAAGAATTTCTTTTCATGTTACAAAACAGTGTGGTACAGCAATAAGGTTTTATATCCCTTACAATAATAGATATTTTAATAAACGGTTTTTTATTCAGTGTGACGTGAATCCTTTTCATGTCAAACGGCCATAATTTTTTCATGTCTTTAAAGTCAATATTTATCTGTGTAATGATAAGTAAAAAATATTAAAAACCATATTTTCTGACATATTTTGGTCCGTACTTTTCAAACCTGCTATTAGTTTTGTTCTATGACGTTCGATTTATTCAAAATGACGGCCAATTTACAAAAAACGTGATTTTAACAATTTTTTTATGTTTACCGTACTGGCTAAAAATGTTTCCGGATCGGTACAAGTGTCTGGATCCTGTGAAATAATTACCATAACTAAAATGTAAGCGACGCAGAATGTCAAAATTCAAAACGGTCGATCCAATATGGCGGAATTTACACGCAATTTTAATGTTTTTTTTTCACTTTTTTAATGATTTTAGTCCCTGACGTTTAGTTTTTGAATAGTTTTGTTATATTTATCTCAGTCTGATACCGATTATGCTAGATTACAAAGAACGTCAAAATGCGTGTAAAAGCCGCATACTGAATCGGCCATTTTTAATTTTCACATCCTGCGTCGCTTAAATTTTAGTTGTGGCTATTATTTTACAGAATCCAGACGCTTGTACCGATCCGACAACGGGAACATTATTAGCCACTACGTTAAACAATTAAAAAAATTTTTTAAATTACGTTTTTTCATAGAATAAAACTAATAGCAGATTTGAAAAGTACGTCAGAATATATGAAAATACTGACAGTAAAACATTGACTACCCGTTTGTCGATGTGTCTATTTTTTTATGTGTCGGCTTTTTTGGCAGTCGGTTGTTCCAAGTATCGGTTATGTGACTATCGGTATTATAATTCGGTTTCTCTACTCTCGACATTTAGACTTGTCGGTTTTTTGTCTGTCGCCATTTTGACGTGTCGGTTTTTTGACCTGTCGGCTTTTTGATTTGTCGGTTTTTTGACTCACATCCGCCATACTACCTTCGAAATTGTTCTTTTCGTACGGTATTCGAAATACATATTTATGAATGAGTTGATTGATAGTCTAATTTTGTAGAATAAACTACATCAAAATGAGAAATAAAACAAGTTATATAAAAATGTAATAACAAAAAAATATTAATTTATTATCACACTGAAAGCGCTATATACATAATACCAAATACGATATTTTAAAATTATATCACTCATCATGACACAGAATTTCGAAAATGTTTACGCGATATAAGAACATGCGTTTTGTCCATATCTGTCTAGTGATTCGTCTATCCAAGTACGTGCCTTAGCCACATTGGCGAAAATACCAAGTTTTCCCGCTCCCCCACAACATTCTCTACACGAAACAATTCCACTCTGCACGTATCGGTCTGAATCAGATTTTAATGGACAGATTAATGGAGCACCTTCATCTCCCTAAATATAAAAAATGGCGATTAGTTTTGCCAATCATAAATTACTTCAATATTCTTTTCCTTAAACTAGCTTGACGATTCCTATTTATTATATTTTCCAATTATAATTTCATTATTCAACTACGAAAATGCCCAAAGTTTTACTCGACAAATATCGAAACAATTTAACAATGGGACAATTACCAAGCGATTTACCGATGTTCCCGAAGCAGTGTTTAAATTATTACTTATTTGTTGCTGTTTGGTAATAATAGTATTTGAGTTAATTGGCTCGACTTACCGAACACGTATCTACATTTTCCACTGCTCCTGCACACATGAAACTTGGGTCCAATTTAAAATGAGGTCCTAACAAAGTCTTACGAAGCATATTCTGACATATAGGGTTAGAAAACACTGGAAGATTTATATTTTTCAGAATAGCTTGTTGCAGTCCTTCTAAAATTAAAAATGTAACGGGTGTGATTATTTTTTCTAGAGAAACATTTTGCTATTCATATTATAATGACGTTAAATGCGGTTTTAATGAAAAAATATGTATGTTTTAGACAAATCTTACTACTTATTTACTTCCAGCTGACGGTCTCTTAGAACCAGTTTAGGACAACCTTACGATTACTTACGGGTGGGGCCGAAAAACCGACAGTCAAAATACCGATATTCCAAAAGCCGACAGGCAAACGGCCGACATGTCAAAAGGCCGGGCTTACTGCCGGCATTTTGAAGCGTTGGTTTTTTGCCTTTCGGCTTTTAGAATGTCGGTATTTTTACTGTCGGTTTTTCGACCTATCGGCTTTCTGATTTGTCGGTTTTCCGATCGCTCCCTACTAGAAAAAGTAATGTGCATATTGTGACTGGAAACTTTATTTATATAATCGGGCGATCTATATATTTTGTTTATTAAATATATTATGTAAGGTCCATTTACTTTGTTAAGTTATCTGTTTTAAGAAACGATTATCCCCGGAAGGGTTGTCGTTAAATTCTTGAGGTATTTCTACCGAGCAAACTTGCAAAGTAAACTTCTTGTATTCTGTAAATTGTAAGCCAACAATTTAAGGAACGCACATAAATAAAGTATACCGTAAAAGATTGTAGAACAGATGTATCGCGATGTTCTATTAAAATTGTAAATAGATATTAATGCTTTCAACAAAATAAGGTTCATCAAGTTGGTAATGCATAATTCAAAGTTAACATTTTATTATTTAGAAACGGCAAAAATAATGTATAGAATACAAATTAAAAATTTTAAATTAAAAATGGCGAACACAATATGGTTGGCAGAAATGTTTAAATTTCCTCAATTCAATTCAAATATGAATTTTCACCAAAGGAAGGAAAAGCAGGCACCGGTTTGCTTCTCCGCATCACTCTCAGATAGACCCGGTGAGCTTGGATAAATTATTATCAAAATTCAAAACAAACAAGACTTTCATTCAGGAATGTTTTTTAGGGTAACAATGAAGATATTCTGTGCCAGAATCAAAATCATCCATAGGGCCCTTTTTGTGAAATTTGATTTATAGTTTAAATTTTGAAATTTATGGCTTTAACAAAATGTCATGCAAATAATTACCTTAAAAACCATTCGCTAGTTCATATTTTGCATATATCACGTTGTGATTAATAATTAAAGAAATGAATTACAACATCATGTCCTTTTTAAAGGTATGTTAGTTTTTGTATAAAATAGTTATTAATGTAGGATTTCAATATATTATCATGCAAACAACGATTCATTTCAAACTCATTCAGAGGAAGAACCCGAAACAAGATTTAAATTCTGGCACAGAATATCTTTTTGTGTCGTAGAAAACATGCCTGAAATAAAATCTTATTTTTTTTTTTAAATTTTGATAATAACCGATTTAAACTCATCATATACAATGACGTATTTTCCACCCTTGACACTTAATACGCTGTTGCTAAAGCAAGTAAAATTCAACTGAAATAAAAAAAAAATCAAGAGAGAATTGCATATTATAATGACAGATGTTTTACTGCAATGATGATTTAGCAGGCGAACTAAAATATGATTGCCAAAACTTACGAAATTTATTGTTCCCCCACCCGGTAGTAATGCACATAGATGTATCGAAAATGTCCTCAGACTCAGGTAAGCAAATTGTGTCAATATGAGGCTGGATATCAACCCGTGATTCGAGAAACAAAAGTGCATAATTGTTCAAAGTGGTGTCAACCGCAAAGTCAGGATGTAGCAAGAGAACAGATCCGCGGCGATCTTGATGTGGAAAAGGTTCGGTTGTTACTTGCGTGTCCCATTTTCCAGCCCTGATGTGCAATTTGTTTGCTCGTATTCTGTGGTCGGAAAAAAACATTATTAAGATACTAGAGTATACACTAATTCTTATTTTTAATAATGTAAAAACTAAAAAAACCCTTTCACGAGATGGGCTGCAGTTAAAACGACTCTTCGATTAATAAGTGATCCTCCACCTATGTAAACTTTGGTCCATTCCCGGTTGATGAGTTGTTTTCTGAATATTGCAACCATCCAAGGAAACTCTCCAAATTGGGATTCATCTTGGACTGTTACACGAGATCCACCCGTAAGATTTACAGATTTACGATAACCGCAGGTAGTTCTAGGTTTATTCTCTGTATTCGGTTTATTCTCTATAGTCGGTTTATTCTCTATAGTCGGTTTATTCTCTGTAGGCGGTTTTCGAGTGGTTGCAGTATTAGCAACTAAATTTTCGTCTCTGCAGCATACATCGATTTTATTTTCGCACGGACTCCTATAAAAACAATGAATTCGTAATGCAATCCAAATTATTTAGCATTTACTTGAAATTACCTTGTAACAAATGTAGGTGCATCATCCACGATTTTGTATTCGATTATGCCATCGCCAGCAGTGTTCATGGTTCCGTTCGCATAGCACTGAAAATATGGGACGCAAATGCAGCCTTCAGTAGGCACAATTTGCCAATTTCTATCGATCTTAAATCCATGAACCACTACCGCTGCGAGAAGAAATAGCAGTAGCGATATATTCTTTTGCATTTTTTAAATAAAAATTAAACTGAAAAAACAACAACAAATGTTAAAAATGACAATAAGCTATATCATTATTAAATAAATATCATAAACATGTACAGTGGTTTTTCTAATATTCAGTGCCTCTTATATTATTGATCGATTTGTCATTATGTTTGACGAATACGTACCTATCTATATATATTAGGGTGGTCCAGAAAATGTTAAGGTCAAAAAGGTCATCGAGATGGCGCAGATTTCGACGTAGGAAAAATAATGAACAAGTTTTCTATTTGGCACTTTTCGATTGAATGACATTTAGAGGTGGAGGTTATGAGTTGAAGTTCCCCATTTCAATAACAGGGGGAAACGGCATATTGTCAGTTTTTATTATTTTTCGGGGAAACAACTAAGTGCAAAAAACGCCGAAAATTTTGAAAGAATATACATCTCTAAATATATCTATTTTTTTTTCAGAAATTTCCAGCTAGCCCTTTAAATTGTGAGGGCCACTCAATCTCACAAACTCATCAAATACAGTTTAAAGGTAGGCATCAAAGTAGTTTTATGCTTTGAAAAAAATAAGTAAAACTTAATTTTCTTGAAACTTGTTACGCGGGGGTTTTTGGGATCGCTGATTACGAATCAGATGTGAGATTTACAAAATTCTAAATGGCGGATCCAATATGGTGGAACAAAAGTAAAAAAATTAAATCGAGAATGATTTGTTATTACTCACTCAGAATGTAATGTCAAATTTCAAAAATGGCGGATAAAACGTGGCTCTTAAGAATGTCAAATATATTGATATGCATTAAAAAAGTGACGACGTCGACAGTTTACTTTAACTATGTTTGCCATGAAAAAATGTGTTATAAAATTTCTTATCATAAAAGTTATTTGGTGCCTACCTTTAAACTGTATTTGATGCGAGATTTAGTAGCCTATACAATTTAAAGGGCTAACTGAAAATTTCTAAAAAAGATTAGATATATTCAGAGATGTATATTGTTTCAATATTTTTAGTTGTTTCCTGGAAAAAAATAAAAACTGACAATATGCTGTTTTCCCGTGTTATTTAAATGCAGAACTTCAATTCAAAACTTTCTCCTCTAAATGTCATTCAATGCAAAAGTGTTAAATAGAAAAGTTGTTCATTATTTTTTCCTACATTATTTCTACTATATATATATTTTTTTGTTTTGACAATGAAATCGGCAGTCATTTACGCAATGCGGAAAGAAATATAACAGTTATTATCATTAATCAAATTATATAATCTTTTCATTCGGAAGATTCATTTGTTATTATATCTTTGCTGTTGGTCACGTGAATTAATTTTTATATATAACAAGATTTTCACAAGCTACTCAATGAAAAACCGGAGTTGGTTCATTTACAATGTGTTACTGTAAATAACGTTGGTTATATTGTTAGTTTCACTCAACCGATGTTATAAATTTTCACACACATTAAAATACGTTATAAACCGTACATAGTGGATATTAATATTATTAGTGATACTTTCATAATGCATGGAAATAATAAAATGTCAAACTGCTCACGACAAACGGACAAATGTTTAGTGGGTCAAAGGCGGTATGGCAATTAACGAGTTCGGCTCTTTTTATATATTTTGTAACTTTCTCCCACCTCTGCCTTGAATAAACTAATTTCATATCCCTATGGCGGTTCTACATTTTTAAAACTATATGAATTTCGCTTTGAAAATCTCAATGCAAAATCTTGTTTATATCGTAACATCAGTTTTTTTTAATGCCTTTCATTGGCGTAAGATACTTTTATTTAGCTTCCTTTTTTTAATTATATGATAATTGCGGTATAAAAATTATAATTATTTTTATACTGAGTAGAAAAATTGCAAAATTTATAGTACACTTTTAGAAATCTTTTTGATTTAAAAACGTAATATTACTGACAATAGATACCAAACTATCAGTTGAATTTAATAGATAAATAAATAGGCAGCTTGTTATTTACAATTAATACATTATATAATAAGTATAATAAAATTCTAAGTATTAGATTAACAAACGTTTCTAACGAGAATTACAAGAGCAGTAAAGCTAACATGGTTTAAAATTAAGTAACAAAAGATAATCAATTACACACTTACGAAATCGAAGATATTATGTGTCGATCATTGTTATTTTTATTCATTACTTTTATTATTATCGTGCGTATGGGGAATAGCCGATTTCTAGAAGTCCATCATCATAACCATCATCATCATCTTCTTTATCATTACCATCTTCATCGTCATCAACAGTGTCGTCATCTTTTTCATCATTATCGACATATTTTTTGTAACCATCATCATCGCCGAGCTCATTGTTAGAGGCACTACATATATATATCTTCATAATCATCTTCATCATCATTATCATCATCGTCATCCATTTTCACCAACAGTCGACGTTTAAATTCCTTTTTTATCATCATCATCACGCACACGTAATTCAACGAGAACCTTGAGAGATGAAGCATGTCGCTTTCAAGCGCTGCTTGAACGATTAATGAGAGATCTCAGTGAGATCGGTGGGATAATTCTGTGAGATTTCAGAGAGGGTCAATGTCAGATTATTTCTAGAATTCTAAATGATTCATGGGTGAGTATGAGAGACGAACGAGAGGCTTCAAAGTAATCCAAGAAATTATGTAAATCGTGGGACGATTCTGAAATTTGCCGGATATATTTTCAAGATTTCGCATACTTATTGCACCTCGGGAGATTCATTAAATATCATGGAGTTATCAGTAACGGAGGACCATTCCAATACTTCCGCGTTTTGAATTTCATAAGCACAAATGGTACTAGGTTGTTCCTTTACAAATTATGCCAATCAATGCCAGGAAGTGGCAGCTAGATTTTAAACTTTCATTACTTGGCAAAGTAATAATTTCCTCTTCAACACAATTGTGTGTATCCCAAAGTGGACGTTACATTGCCAGAACTGTGTCATCTAAATTTGTATTCCAATCTGAGTGAGAAGCACATAGAGCCATTAAAAAAACATGCCTAGTAACTGCAAAAACGCGATTTAATTATCGGCATTTGTAGTTTTAAGAACAAGATAGAAGTATTGATTTTTCGAGCATTCAAAGTGTCTTGTCTCCTTAAACACTGTTTCGAAATTCCCACCGCCCGAAAAATCGATTAAATTCTATTGTCGACACTGACCCTTACGCCGAGTAATCTTAGGGATGACTGGAGACTATAGAGTGCAGTCACTTCGTAGACACTTTGAGATAATTGAACATAACGCACTATTCTTTGGTTGCCACAGGATGCTGATATCACATTTGCAAGTTGAATATTACCAAGACAAAGAATGAAGATTATGAATGTCAGTAATAACCATGCTCAAATAAATTTCTGAATGTGTTTACGTTTTAAGTATTAAAATGGTGTAATAATCAATATAACAAGTTGAAAATGGTACAGGTTTAATATCAACAAATAACAATGAATTGTCATGCCGCAAACGCTGGTACATAATCAATGGTTGTACACATTAATAAGACCATAATTCATGTGGAGCACATACTAGCTTTTTACAATTCCATCACTCATAATGTCACATAAATTATTTTTTTAAACATTTTTACGGGACATAAGAACTCTCATCAATTGCGAATCTCTGAAGTGACAAATCAATCCAAGCACGCGCCTTAGCCACATTGGCATAAACACCAGGATTTCCAGCTCCTCCGCACCCTATTCCCCAAGCCACGATTCCGGTCTGGACGTATCTTGTTGGATCGGACTTTAATGGACAAACCAACGGACCACCTCCATCTCCCTAGAATTTGTAAATAGTTATTAGTTTTAATAGTCAATACTGATCTTAAATTACTTTACAATTTCTAATAATCTAGTGACTCTTTCAAATTATATTCGGACACGATTTAATTATCCAACTACGGGAATGTCCATGTTTTCACGGCGAAAAATTGGCAACAGTTTATCAATTAACAATCGTTTGGCAGGCATTCCCGAAAAAGTTAGATGTTTTTTTTTGTTTTAACGGTTCTTGAGTAGACTTCACTCACCGTACAAGTATCAACATTTTCGCCTCCTCCTGCACACATGAAACTCTGGTCCAGTATGAAACGTTGCCCTAACACAGTGTTACGCAGCATATTCTGACATGTAGGGTTAGGTATGACAGGAAGATTTACATTTTTCAGAATTGCTTGATACAATCCGTCTTCTGAAATGAAAAATATTGCTAATTTGAATATTTTAAGTGGAACACTTTTTTTACTGATATTCAGCGAGGTCCGTGGACAGACAAATGTCGAACTACATGTAAAACTTACGGAATTTATCCTTTCCCCATCCGGTACTAATGCACATGGATGTGTCAAAAATGTCATCGGGCTCTGGTAAGCAAATTGTATTTATATGGGGCTGAATATCAAACGGTGTTTGCAGAATCAAAAGTGCATAATCGTTGAACACGGAATCTGGTGTAAAGTCAGGGTGAATTAAGATGGTAAGTCCTTGACGATCTTGATGCGGAAAAGGTTCGGTTATTACCTGTGTATCCCATTCCCCAGCTCGGACGTATACTTCCTTTGCACTTGCTCTGTAATTGGAACGAAACGTTATTACGACACGAGCATTCCTACTAATTTTTATTTTCAATAAAGCATAATCAAGAAATACCTTCCGATGATATGGGCTGCAGTTAGAACGACTCTTGGATGAATAAGTGATCCTCCACCTACATAAACTTTGGATGGTACCGAATTGATAAGTTCTTCTTTGAATACTGCCACCATCCAAGGAAATTCTCCAAATTGTGTTTCCTCCGGGACGGTTATACGAGTGTCAAATGTAACACCTCCAGAATTACGGTAACCACAGCCATCTCTATTTTCATTCACATCTTCATCTTTACAGCATACATAGGTCGAATTTTCGCAAATTTTCCTATAAATGCAATGAAAATCCAGTAACAGACCAAATCATTTAGTATATATTTCATTACCTGTTGCTAAATGGTTCGTTTTCCCCCAATCTTAAGTCAATAATGCCATTGCCACTAGTTTTTATGGTTCCGTTGAAATTACACTGATAATATGGCATACATGTGCAATCTTCAGTGGGTTTAATTTGTCTCTTCACAATATTAAATCCTTGAATTGCTACCACTACGATCAGCAGCAGCAGCAGTGATGCACTACCTTGCATTGTTGAAACTGAACTGTAAAAAGAACAATTGTTACGAATAAAAATATTGAGTTACTATTATTATTGTATTTCACAAAAGCTTTGGTAATATTGCGTGGCTATTATCTCTATGACTCTATATACATTTATCATTATAATGAGACATAGTTGTGCTTAATCAGCTCTTTATTTGGACTCGAAGCTCTTTTACGCAATGCAACAAAAATGATACATTATGATTCAATAGGTTACATAATCTTCCTGTTCCGCAGAATAATTTATTATTACGAATTACTATCTATACCGATGATTATATAAATTAATATTTATTTGCTACATGAGATTGAAGCAATTCTGAATTAACAAATCTTTTCCCATATGGAAACAATGTAGTTTGAATGAATACATTCGTCATGGCGCACAGGAGGGTTAATTTACTTATAATAAGATACAAGTAACAGTATCTATTGGATTGTTGATTGTTCAAAGATGATATTATTACTTATATACGCATACTGTTAAGAGGATCCAGGTTGTGCTTAAGAAGTTAGAAAGGTTACTGGGAATTATTTTATGGCGGTAATTAATAGTACATTACCTAACAAGGGTGTAAAGTATACTTTTATACACGGGCGGGAACTACATGTGTAAAGTTTCCGCACGTTTATACAAAAACATATACTTTACACCCATGTTAGGTATCCTATTTTTTGTAATTGCGTGCGTAAAGAGAGTGTGGAAAGTTTTGATGCCTAAAGTAAACTTTACGCATGACCGATTACTTTACGAAGATCGTCGTCGGGAGTGCGTAAAAGTTTACTTTAGGTGCGAAAGATGGGCATCAAAATTACTTTACAAACGAAGTTTACGCACGCAATTACGAAATAGTAGTTTTTGATACAAGGGCGTAAAAGTTTCTTTTACGAATGGGAGTGGTTGCGGCCCGAGCGGAAGCTAGGGTTGCATTCATATTCGTTCAAAAAACATTTTTGTACATGCGCCGAAATATGTTTTTAGTTGTAAGGGTGCGTAAAGTGTCCCTAAAAATCGAAAAAATCACTTCACGCACTACTTTACGCACACTGTTACAATGAACCTTTTTTAATGCTTACTAATGTTGAAATAGTTAATAAACTCACCTCAAACGATCGGGTGTTTATTGTACCGAAGACCCTCGCACTGATAACTGGTACGACCTGGTGCAGCGGGATTTTTAGCATCATTATCAGTTTATATATATCTTGGAAATTCTCCCACTACTGACTATGATTCACTAATATCACCCACAATTATTGCGATTTAATATTATAATCACTTATTGTATAGCAGAAACCAAATTCTTACAATATTTTTTATTTTCATTCTATTATAAATGAAAAATAAAAATTATGCATAAAGTTAAAAAGTGCAGATTAAGTTCACCGTTCAGTAGAAGGGACATATTTTGTTTAAGACACGATAAAGAATATTAGAATTGTTAATATAATTGTAAATGTTAATTAGTTAATGAAATTGAAATTAAATTTCGTCGCACCCTTAGAACAACACTAATTCCACCGTTATATCTGTGAATCGGAAATACTTTTGGAACTTCGAGGGCGATATTGCGCATGTCCAGTCCGATCTTCAAGTCACAGCTATTGAGCATGAAATGCGAAATTCGCCCAAATATTTGAAACATTTTCTTATTTTGATTGATTAAATATGCTGAGAAATATGCAAAAACCAAAGCAAAATATTATATTTCTTCAATGTTTTTTCCGTTTTTCTTTATAAATAATTTACGGATTACATCTAAAATCTAATTAGATCTAAGTTTGACAAAGAAACGCATAAAAAAAAGAATTAATGACACGCAGACTGACATATAGGATAATTTTATTAAACGGTGGGACCAAATTCAATACTTCGTTCAAACCTGAGGTTTTGAAAAAATGTAAATACTTTTCAATAACCCATACTAATAATTAAATGGTGGCATTAATTCTATTTTATTTTTTAAATTAGAATTAGACATTTACCTGCACCCAAGCAGCAAAGGAAGAATTTTGACCAACGTTCGGTCAGATTGCCTTATTTAGGTTAAAAATAAATAAATTTCGACCTTCAAATATGCCTTATAAGTAAAGGTGTATTTAAAGTCTTTGTCTTTGGATAATATTACCAAATTACGACTTAAAAATTATTTCATAGTAAAATTGTACTTGACGTATTTTTTTAAGTCAAATCTTGTTAAATTTCGACCTCTGATTTGACTTGATAAACAAACGGACTTTAAAAGCGGAAATAGGTTATGGTTTTTGGTCAATTTGACCTCGTGAATTTCCCTAATTTTTACTTAAAAGTCAGAATTACCAAAAACATAGAATGATGCTATATTTTACTTCTGCGCCTAGGATGACATTTTCTGGCATTACTTCAAAGTCGAAATAACCACAAAAATTACCCATAAAGTTAAATATGTAGAATGTTTGGTCAAAAAGGCCAATAAACTAGACCTCATAGTAAATCGAACTACTCATACCTTAAACACACTTCAGCGCACGAGTTCAGCATACATTGATCGAAATTACCTAAGTACGGTATCAATTACTTGACACTCTTTGAGCCTTAGAAGTCGAAATGTCTCTAATAGGTAAATTTGTCTAAGAAGGAAAAATATTTGGGCATTTGGACGTCACTTTGAAGAAATTCGACCTATAAGTTAAAATTTTAAGTATTTCTGACCAATAAGTCGAAAAAACCTGTAAGTCATAAATTATCCATCCGCCATACAAAGTCAATTTATAACTTAAAAATTTGTATATTAAAAACAATTTATTGTGTTGCCTTATGTTGATTTTAATTAACAAAATAAGTAAGATTTCTAAATAATTCGACATCAAATTATTCAAAAATAATTTTTTTAAACAATCCAATGAAAAAATATTTCTTTTACCGAATAATTTATAAATTTACTAATTCTTAAGTGTATATTTCATTGAGCCCGTTAATTTTTAATGATGTGGAATTAAAATCTAGACAGAAAATTTTAATTCGTTGTGAAATTTACATAATGTTTCTCGCAATATTTAACTTTTCAAGAAGAACGTGTAAGATGTAACAATTACATAGTTTTATATGCATGCATATCTATTTTTTTCGTACTTACATACATTTCAGTTCCCATGATGCACATGATACGCATTATATGGATATACCTATATATATTTATATTAGAGTCGCCATCTATGCAAATCTGTCTACGTGGAGTGTTTATATATACTATATCCAAGAACGACTAATAGGGCGTAATTAGGTCGAAATTACCAATATATTACCAATATTCGACTTACTATTTGTTTATTTGACCACATTGGTCTGTGACTTACAGGTCAAAATGCCTTCCGTTACTTAATTTCTACTTAAAAATTAAGTCCATTTTGTCCCCACTTACTTCCAAATAAAGTCGTTCGGAAGTATAAGTCGCGGCCGTTTGGGCATTCGGACCATTCTGAAGTCTAATTTACCTAATTTCGACCTATTTTGCTGCTTGGACATCCGTCTAAAAGCAAATGTTCATACAAATATTGTTGTTGAGATGATTTCAACAACATTTGTTAAATATTTGAAAATTTATCGACGATCCTATTCATAAGATCGTACTTCAGAATTTTATTATTCTACAAAATCGTATTTTAAAGAGAATTGGGCGTAAATACTTTCTTAGCTCAACTAGAATTAAACTATAATTTGTACTTATTTATTCAATGTAGTATGTCCACCGAACTCTTGGGATTTTTAGATATTTGAGGTTATCTACCCAAATAATGCGGTTTTTGACTACCTTGAGGTTTCGTACAGAAAACACAAAATTTTTATCGGGGTTTCCATCGGGTGGATCATATGGTACTCTTTCGTTATAATTTGAGAGTAGCAAAATTAAATTGCGTATTTGTCTGCAGCGAATTACGTAATTTTTAAATTATGTGTTTGCATTAAGTATTTGGAGATGGATATTTTTTTACTAGTTAGTTTCATTTGTCGTTGCCAAATACAAATTTGAAGTTGATACATTAAAATTTTCGAATTTAAGGAGACTAATAAATCAAAATGGCGTTTAAACCGATGTTCATAAAACATTCCCAGTATTGAAACATGTTTTTAGTAATAAATATCCTAATTTTATATAGTTGTTTATAATTATACAAGATGTTGTGGCAGAATTCGACTTTGATCTTTTCTCCAAGAGCATTTCAAGATAGATTTCTTTTTACGTGTAATTCGTCATTTCAATTTGGCGTATTTTGGTGAAGAAAAGTAGTAATTCTACTCCTCTTATACTGAAGAAAGAGTAGCTAGATGATCCAACTACAGGAAATCCCATAAAAATGTTGCCTATACACAACCTCAAAACTAGCTGAAAACAGAATTTTTTTGGTACATAACCTCAAATATCTCAAAATTCTGTCGAGATGAGACAATTCTGACCCCGGATTCAAATTTATATTGGCCTGTGTTATTAACAAGTTTGCTCGTTCTTTTCAAAGACGTTTACAATTTTTATACCATATAATAAATAGATAAGAGACTCTGTATCAAAAAAGTTCTATATTATATTATAATCTATATTGTTAACTTATCTTTTGGTTATGTGTTGTTTACGGAAATCAGCAATGCTCAACTCTGAATTCAAATTATTATATCAAAAAGTTTTAAATACTATCTCAAAATTTTTCGGTATTGTATATAATCAAAGTCAACATGATTACGAACGCCAAAATTCACATCAGACCGCCAACAAAGTTTATAAAATCCACATAGGAATAATTTATTAGCGCATTTAGTTTGTTCCTGGAAAGTATTTATTGTATTCTATAAACATCTAATAATTCACTAGTTCATATATTAATTACCGCTTTTGCTTTTAAAATCGATGATATAGCTAATATTTCGCAGTGTTAGCAAATTGGCGTGAAGATGTAACGAGTTAGTTATCTTCTAGTGAATATGCTTTTTTGTGGAAATAGACAAAATATTTTTTTCTGGGAATAGTGCGAAATATCATTTATAATTCTATTGCATTGCAGACTTTTAATTCACAAGTTACAATTTTGTTATGTACAAAACTCAGAAAATTGACAAATATAAAATATGTTCCTTTTTTAGAGTCAGATACAACACGAACGACCCTGTACTTATAAAAGACACCCCATTGATAAAGTACTAAGTGAAAGAATACAGTCATCCATGACGATTTCCGGGATAATCGTGAAAAAAATATTATTACACTTAATTAAATCATCCGAGAAAAGCACGAAAGGCGTTTTTGCGACGTACAAGAGTTCAATTTAAACTCTAAATGACAAAATTTTAATTTCAATTCAGTTACAATTTGTAGCTTCTAACCGCACGATGCAATACTTGTTTTCACTAAAAAAAAGATTCTTTTGTTTTTATGGTTATTTACAGAAAATGTAAATTATTTTGTATATAAAATAACACAAAATTACGTTGTATGACACAAATTTCATTTCCAAAGTGCACGGTTTATTGATCGAAATAACTATTTATATTGTTATTCATTTCTCATTTTTAAATTTATTGCGAATATGTATAATATATATGTATAATATATATATATATATATAATTGTTATCATTAACCTTTTTTCTAAGAATAAATGAGTTCCTTCAAAGCTTCAAGGTATGGGTTCAAAGTGAGGACTAAAGTTTCCTACGATTTTCGCTGATTACTTTTCAAGTAAAATGCAATCATTTCATACTTTTTACAAGAAGCCAACAAATTTTATTTTACAACAATTTGGGAGTAATTTTTATCGTTGAAGTGGATAGCGTGGAAGTCCAGTTAAAAAAAATCTCTTTTTCGGGGAAGCACACAGCCTTCCGTCTTTATCTGAAATAAAAAATTCAAAAAGATTATTGTTCTGTACGGTCAATTCTACATCCTAAACCTAAAATATGCACGAAAGAAACAACTACAAGACAGCGTGTTTGTAGATTCTAAAACCTGTATTATTCGTCACAAATTGTTCAGAAAAAATGATTTTTATAACACCCTTGTTAGGTAATGTACTATTCGTTTACACTATAGAACATATCATAAGTTTTACATGGACAAAATTAGAAGAAAAGTGAAAAAAAGCATCGATATTTCGTCAACTCACGACTTTGGACGCGTACCTAAATACTGACGTATTTAATAATTGAATTCAGATTTATGTAATGTACTTACACTTATATCATTTGTGGTGTTAATGAAACGTTTCATGACACACCTTTACGGGTCATAATACGTTGAATCAAGTCCATACTTTCGAAGTGTACGGTCAATCCAAGCACGTCCTCTAGCCACATTGGCGTAAACACCAGGATTTCCAGCTTTTCCGCAACCTATTCCCCAAGAGGCGATTCCACTTTGGACGTATCGTGTTGGATCAGATTTTAATGGACAAATCAATGGGCCGCCTCCATCCCCCTAAAGATCAAAATATTAATTAGTACTAATACTAAATGCTGATTCCAAATTGTATCTCACTATCTGGCTAAGAATATACCCATAACTCACCATACATATGTCTACGTTTTCCTCTCCTCCCGCGCACATGAAACTAGGGTTCAGAATGAAGCGTGGCCCTAAAGCAGTTTTACGAAGCATATTTTGACAAGCAAGATTAGGAACTACTGGAAGACGTACACTTTTCAAGATTGCTTGGTACATTCCGGAAGCTAAAATAAAGAACACAGCAAGAGTAATTATTTTGACTTCAGTAACATGCGTCATTGAATTAATAAATATTCCATTATTATTGAGGATTAATCCGGGAATTACAAAGTGTTCAATAAGTTTAAAACTTGCCCTGTTTATCCATCCCCCATCCTGTACTGATACAATTGGAGGAGTCGAACGTATCCGTAGGCTCTGGTAAGCAAATTGTATTTATATGAGGTTGGATATCAATCGGTATCTCGAGAATCATCAGTGCATAATCGTTGAAAGCAACAGATTTTGCAAAATCAGGATTTCTCAAGATAGCAGCTACTCGACGATCTTGATGCGGAAGAGGTTCTGTAGTTGACATCGTATCCCATTCTCCAGCCCTTATATGCACATGTCTTGCGCTATACCTGAAATAGAATCAAAAGAGTATTAGGAGATGGTAATAGTTACCGATTTTGATTCCTAATAAACCAAATGTAAAAATACCCTCCGGTTATATGGGCTGCAGTTAGAACGACTCTTGGGTTAATAAGTGATCCTCCACCTATGTAAACTTTAGTCAGTACCGAGTTTATCAATTCTTCGTGAAACACTGCGACCATCCATGGAAACTCTCCAAATTGTGTTGTGCCATTGACTGGTATGAAAGGCTCAATTCCCCTTCCTCCAAAATTGCGATAACCGCAGCCTAATTTCGTTTCAGTTTCTATTTCCATTTTTCTAATACTTGACTTATTCTCAATCACAGTATCGTTGAAACAGCAGGCGTTATATGTATTTCGACAAAAGTCTGCCCTATAAAGCAATAAAAAGGAAGTATCAAACCAAATTGCCACTTCACCTCAATATCGGAGGTCTGAATGAAGAGTCACTCCGGGAAAAAATGACACAATATTTTTTCATCAAATTTGATGTTTCACGTTTTTGGCTTATGCTGTGGATCTTACACCCGTATAGTTATCACTAAGTTACCGCACTGCGTTCCTTTTTATTTTAATTTTACTGACAGTTTCGTAAAGTTGAATAAATTAGAGTTATTTTTTTCTTACTGGAAAACGAAGCTGATAAGTTTCCCGACAGCAGTTTTTAAGGCACCATCGGAGCAAAAAAAATGCGGCTTGCATGAGCAACCTTCTGGGGGAAACGTGTCGTCCAAATATCCTTCAATTACTACAGCTGCAGAAAATAGCAGCAGCAGCAGCAACCTAATGCCTTGCATTGTTAATTAAATTTGAGCTGAAAAAGGAAAATTGAATGGTTAAATATCAGTACACAATTGTCCGAGTAAAAAAAAATTGATCTAATTTTCATCAAATTTGACCGAAAGCGATTGAAGTGAAAAATGATCAAAAAGATTTCTTTTTTCAATTTATGGGAATTAGGTCACATTTGGAACCACATGAGGTCTATTTCATATATGTGTATATATATATATATATATATATGATTCGATTTTGATCTATTTTATGTACATGCAATTGCGATGGTACTGCATGGACTCAAATTGTCGAAATCCAAGAAAATTCAAGGTAAGTTTTTGAAGACAACAGCATCTAATTAGACATGATTCGGTTTGTAATAAACCAAAATATAGTTATAATCCAGTATAAAATGTTGCAGAATTGGTTTAGATCGGAAAAGTTCCATATTTTGGTCCATTTTGAACAGTACCAAATCCAAATATATTCAGTTCTTTATATTTCCAAACAATTTTATTCAGATATATATCGTTATTCTTGATATTCTGGTATTATGGTATATAAATATTTGATGGTCTGGTGGACATTTTTTCAAAAGTTGTTTGAGTACTATTAAACTCACTTAGTTATCTTGAAAATTGCTTTTTATGTAACGTCCTCTCGTCAATATTGGGGAGGATATGGTACTGACAAAAAATTCTTAGTAGATTTAACTACTGAACGTATTTCAATAGGTCCTCAACGGAATTTTACAGGTTATAATTACAACCAGAAAGGAGTTAAATCAACAAGAAATATAGTTATAGAATCGACATTTTCGCAGTTAATTCTTCTGCATTTAATCTATAAATTTCTTAATGTCTAACTACCTAATACACTAAAAACTATTCAACATGCTGGAGGGATATATATTTTTAATTGAATTTAATAGAGCTACATTTTAGTTGATTTAACTTTTTTAAGGTAGTAACTGCAACTTCGAAAAGTTCCTTGAAGCCTATTAAAGTACTCTGCGTAGTTAAAAAGTAGTCAAATCAACTAAGAAATTTTCTGGCAATTTTTTTTAGTGGAATTATTTTTAATGCCAGCTATTGGCGGTTGCTTTTTTATTATATTCGTTTATGTTTTTTTAAATTTTATGCATAGAATAGCATTTCTTTATCTCCAATCATTCAAAATACTTCTTCGTATATTGGGTAAATAATATTAACTTAAGTTAAAATAATAAAATTAACAAAGTTGTACTAACAAAAAAAGTATTTCCTTTAACAACTCCCGACTCAACTTCTCAATAGTAGTTGAATTTGTCGAGTAAATTTTTTTTCAGTGTATTTGCAAAATTAATCGAATTAGGGGGAACTTAAAACATCTTTACATTGTGCTTAAATTAGTCGAATCATGCAAATATAATTAAATGATGAATTAGAAGTTTACATGATATACAATCAGATCGGATAGTTTCCCAGGTAATAAAAATACTTGGCAACAATTTTTCGACAATATTATACCTTTTAAGGACGGTATTATTGCAACACATGTTCTGGACATAATTTTCATCACATCCCATAGAAATAAGAAATAGATAGTTTGGGTCAAAGTATCTTATTTTAAGGAATTGAGATTCTAAAATGCTTTGATTGCTAATTTAGTATTTTGTACGTATTTATCATTAAGAACCCCAAAAAATTGTCTTTAACCAAAAAGCATATAGAGGTAACGTTTTTTTGCTAACATATTTAATTTCACACTCCGTTTCTCTGCAGGATAATAGATGTATCGATGTAAGTTAATAAAAAATGTTCATTTTTTCCCGAAGTAATTTTATGTCATGGTTTGTTGAAATAGTTATTCAGGTCTTTTCAATTTAAGAGAATTTTTATGGGAGGGTCTTTATCAAAAACAGTGTCCTGCAAAATACTAACAGCAGGGTGTTAAATAAAAAAATATTTTAAAGGCAAATTAACTTTACTTTAAAGTAATTTGTGGTCATGAAATTTTTCGCAAAACTTATATCAGAACACCGCCATTTGGAAATGATGGATGAAAAATGTTTCTTTTTTATGACACATGAATAACGATATAGGTAAACCGAACATGAAAACCATATAAAATATAAAAATGTTTATCTAGTAATATGGCTATTCGATTAAAACTATAATTATCATTTCAGCCACAGAATTTATTGTACGAAGAAACAGTTATTAGCGCCTGAAGGTTCACGGTTTTATTAAATATTCTATGGCCTCCTCCAATTTTCGACGAAACGTATCAAAACACATTTTTTTGGAATTTTAACGAATGGCTTAATATTTTGTCAACAAAATTAGCAAATATCTCCAAAATATGGCAATTTCCTCAATTGTTCAGAGTTCTAGTGCCGTATGGGTTTATTTTCTAGAATTTTTTATTTTTCCTAAAAATATGTCTTGAAAAACTAAAAATTTCTATAATAATTATTTCATTTTTAATATTTATATCTAAATATTGCTACCTTTTTTGCTCTAAATTTTCACGATTTATAGATAATACGTGAAGCTTACCATACAATTTTTATTTCGTACATTTTTTTAAGCAGAAAATAATTAATTTTGAATATTTTTAAAACTTTTAAAAACTGCGGTTTTTATGATTTCTAGGTGTTGCTTGCATATTTTTTCTTACACTTTCTAATACTATTTCTTAAATATAATGGAAAGTACAGGGGGTGATAAGTGACACTAAGACCTAAATGTTTGAAATGAAGAAACAATAATTATGTGGAAAACGGGACACCTTATTTCTCCAAATTTATCCATCTATAATAACTTTGAAAAATATATTTTATAGCAAACTATATTCTTATTTTTTTGTTTGTTTCTTGGATAGATTTTTGTTATTGTATATTATTATTATTTATTATAGACTGTTTGCATTTTTCAACACGTATTTTTAAAAATTGTTGAAAAATGCAACAGTATAAGCCGAGACATGACTGAGTGAGAAGCTGAAAAATGTAGTGGAAAGTTTGAAAAACTCTTGGTATCACGATTTTTTTATGATAATGGATTAGCATGAATAATAGTCCAATCCGAAATTTATTTAACACCTGACCATGTTGGAGTATTTTTAAACACTTTTCTCAGTAGTAAAAAGATTTTGGTTGGTTTTATACACTGTACCTAGGGTCGCATGTTATTGTTTACAACTTTTATTTACTTTATCATAAAATTAACATAATACCGAGAAATTGTTCATTGATTGGAATTCGGTCGATAAATTTTTCTACTCAGCACCATTAATTGATGTTAATTCCTCGTAAAGATTTTGAATTATTTTAATTGTATTATATTTACTTATCTAGAATTCTATATTTCACACAAAAATTATCATATATATAATGCTACTCACCACAAATGACACGTACTTAGCGTATCAAAGACGCTCGGGCAATTAGCCTGCTCGACTTAACTTGAGTCTGTGGATTTTTTTAGCCTACTTATTTCTTTATATATCTTACAACCTTCTCCCACTTCTTACATTAATTCACTGATTTTATTGGGTTTAATTTGTACATGTTTGTTCGGATGAAACGAATGTAGTATTTTGTTTAGATTATTTGGACTAATCTAACCTCCAATTCAGCTTTGATTATTTTGACCTTTGTTGGGTTAATGCTGAAGGGATAACTCATCATCTGTTATTCGCTTAAAGCCCCATTTACCCGAAGGTATCATCTTCTTTTTCTAAGGTCATCGATGAACACATTCGTGTATATGGGCCTTTGAGAAATTCATACTAAAATAAACACTTACATTGGTTCTCTGCTGAACTCAAGATCCTTATCAGGAAGTCCGTCAGCAGAAAATTCAAGATGACTTCGTGTTCTGCACAGAGAAAAAACAATATAGTTAATGGAACCATTTTGCTGTAGTATAACAGGGCATTACAAACAATTATTCAGTTAACTTTTTTGGTAGTATACAGGAGAGTACGAGGTTTATTCATTTAATATGATATTAAATTCAACGAAAATAATTTCTTAACAAAAATAATCATTGTAAAAATATTTATTATTATATGGTATATTTTATATTATTCTGAATTATGAAAGTAACGTAGCATCTATAGCTTTTCACTTTGTTTATTCTCGTATTATTAGATATTATTTTCATTTCTACATTTTTCTATGGTTCCATTAATAATTTTCGTATCTCCCCATGTGCTGCTCGATGGGAATTAAAAAAAATTCTTGTGGAGTGTATGTTACATGATTGCGTATTGAAGGTGACATAATTACATCAAATTGACAGGAATATTCTATATCCACATAAGTTCTATAGAATTAATTTTGATTCGATACGGTTCATATAACTCCCACGGAGTAACTTAATTTTCAAAAGTTACCGATTACGTCTTAATCAACTTTGCCGAGTTGACTTATAACTTTACAAAAGACATTCGAAGATCATCGTCAAACGAATATTATCATCGTCAATTGAATTATCATCAAGAATAAGTGCAGTTCACTTTCCGAAATCCTAAACATTCGATGTGTTTATCTGAAAACGAGATAATGTTAAACTACATAAGAGAATGCTTCGAACTATTACAGTGGTTACTGTGAACTGCTGGGGCATGGGATTACGAGATTATAGCAATAATATATAGCCTGAAACAATTTATTGTAAATTTCTTAAAGTAGTGGAATTGTTAGGTAAGGAATAAATTCATCAATATCATGGCTGTCAATCACTCGCATTCGAACCTACTTTACTGTCAGATCTTACGTTTCTTAAAATAATAGAGTATCTTTTCATTGAATCCATGTTGAGTCGATTCTTCGGAATCAAATCCACGACAACTTTGAATTCGTTCTAATAATTCCGGTATCATAATTAGGGTTTTGATTGGTAGCAAAGGCAAGAATGTAGACCATGATTAAGATTAACTATTTATAATGAAAAATATAACAAATTGTGAGAATAGTTGCTTATTAAATAATTAACAATATTAACTCATTCAAAACCTGACAAGCATGAAGTAAGATAAAGTAAAGCGTAGAAATTATATACGCAATAGTTCAAGTACATTGCACATTTTTCAGAATACGTTTATTTCGGACTTTTTACGGGATATAAGAATTCGTGTTCATTTTGTATTTTTCAAGTGATTTGTCAATCCACTCTCGCACTTTGGCCACATTGGCGTAAACACCGGGATTTCCATCTTTTCCACATTTTATCCCCCATGAGACGATTCCTGCCTGGACGTATCGCAGAGGGTCGGATTTTAATGGACAAACCAATGGACCACCTCCATCTCCCTACAAGTTCAAAATAGTAAATAGAATTAATAATGAACGCTGCGCTGCAATTAGTTATACATTGTTCATGAATTGCTCAGACTAAGCTTTCCCACTATCCATCTAATAATATTTTCAATCTACGCATAACGAAAAATTTTAGTATTATAAGAATCGATTTGAAAGCAGTTTTAAAGGCCACTTTAGAGTATATTTGTTAACAAACGTTTTGTAGTTGACTTCACTCACCATGCAAGCGTCATCATCTTTCACTCCTCCCGCACACACGAAAGAACTGTCCAATTTGAAACGTGGTCCTAAATCAGTCTTACGAAGCATACTCTCACATCTTCCTTTAGGAATCATTGGAAGATCCACACTTTTAAGAATTGCTTGGTACTTTCCTCCTTCTTCATCTAAAACGAAAATTGCAGCAAATTTGATAATTTATTAAAAATAAGACATTTTATTAATGCTACTAAACTAAAACGTTGCAGTACCATGGAAATGCTTATTAAAACAACACGTGCTTTATTACCATTGAGAGATATTGCATGAACTTAAAAATGTTAATTAATTTAAAAAGTATCACGACGTAATATAATATCACATGCGTGAAACGCCTTATTTCACGCCTCATGGGGCATAAAATAAATTTTACGTCCACTGAGATCGGAAAGTAGCATTTTCGACCCGCAAATCGAGACGTAATAGTATATTGTGTATCTAGGGCGCAAGGCATGTATTACTGCTCGGGCGATACTGCAGCTCGAGTCGTAGACAAAGGCGAGGCGAGCCGAAGGCAAGCCGAGTCATGCCGTAGACGAGGGATTGAGCATCGCCCGAGCGTGTTATGTATTTCCGCCCGTGGTACACACGATACTTTTTATCACACCTGTCGACAAAAATGCCACCTTACTGGCCGGCGGTAACGAGCAGCGGGCGGTAATGAGAACAGCGGGCTGTAAAAATTAAAAAACGCCCGTGCGCATGCGCAATTGCGTTGTCGCTGGAATGGCTCACTTTCCGTTCGCTTAACCTACACGGAAAAGTGGCAGTTTTATGCAGGTGTGACAAAAAATATTTTTCATCACACTGGGACGAAAGTTACTTCTTTTCCTCCCTGTCACGAAGAAAAATCGTATACTTCCCTCGGGAAGTAAAAAAAAATGCCTCAGACTACATGTTTTTCTCTCTCGGCTTCACCTCGGGTAAAAATTACACGCAGTCTGAGACATTCTTTATTTTACCTCCCTCGTTGAGTAATATACTATTACTCGTGTTGCATCAAAAAATAATATTTGAATCTCAGGAGTAGAATTTTCACGGTTTAGGTTAGGCATTTTTTTACTCAAATACGTTCCGAATGGGTTGTAACAAATCACCAACTGAACGGACATAAAACTCTATTTTACGCCCTTGTTAAAAAAAATAATGTTGAAAGTTATTTCTGTCCAAAACTATTTCCTATAGTTATTTTAATTGACGTTGTTTTTACAATCTTATTTTTGAAAAATTGTTTAGTCATATGGAGATTTCACAACTTACCAGATTTATCCTTTCCCCACCCAGTACTGATACACCTAGAAGAGTCAAACTTGTCTTCAGGCTCCGGTAAGCAAATTGTATTTATATGGGGCTGGATATCGACTGGTTTATCGAGAATTAAAAGTGCATAATCGTTGAAACCGGTTTCCTCAAAATAGTTAGGGTTTTTTATGAGCGTGGCCACTTGACGATCTTGATGTGGAAGAGGTTCTGTAGATTCAAACGCATCCCATTCTCCAGCCCTAATGTGTAATTTTCTTGCGGTTATCCTGTAGAATGAACGAAACATTATTAAGATGCGGGTAAAGGAACCAATATTTATTTTTAGAAAAGTAGAATTAAGAAATACCCTCTGACGATATGTGCTGCAGTTAGGACGACTCTTGGATGAATAAGTGATCCTCCACCTATGTAAACTTTGTTTGGTTTTGGATTAGTAACTGCTTCTAGCACCATTACCGTCCATGGAAACTCTCCAAATTTTGCTTGATTTTTACTGGTTATGAAAGACGACAGACCTTCGAAATTACGATAACCGCAGCCGTCCTTCTGTTTGGGAGGTTGGAGAGGTTCTTCGGTGGTTGGATCAGGTTTACCTCCTGAAGTGTCGCGGCAGCATATATAATTCAGCTCTGGACAAGTATTCCTATAACATCAATGAAATATAAGCAATAACTCAAAATATTTAACTTTTATTTAATTGCAGAGATTATTTCTTACGTAGATCTATATTCAATAATGTGAGCGCCGCCAGTATTCATAGTCCCGTTCGAATAGCATTGAAAATAAGGGACGCATGTGCAACCTTCTGTATGTGGTCTTTTGCCAATGTGAAATCCTTGAATTGCTACTGCTGCAAGCAATAGCAGCAATAGCGATTTACTACCTTGCATTTTCAATTAAAATCCAGCTGAAAAAGAAATCATAAACATAAGAAACTGAAAATACACGGTTAAAATATATTTTACAACAGTTTCGATTTGTTATTTTTTAAAAATATATATTAAGTGGCTATTTATTTATGTCGCATACGACGAAATGGCCGGTTTTTCGTAACCGAATATAACGGCGCATCGTGAAATGAAAATTATTAACAAAAATTAATTCCGTTTTAAATATAAAAACGTTAATAAAGACTAATAAAATATTACAAGAAAATTAAAATTAAGAACGACAATACAAATATTTTTATTGACAATATTAAAAAGCACTTAAATGGAAATATAACGAAAAATGACATAAATGTGGGTTACAACTAATTAACCCATTAACGGACAGAGGACGGAATTTCGGCATTCACGTTTGAGAATCCGCCATACGATGAGTGCGCAAAAAAAATATTCGGATATCATTCTTTCTTATGTTTTCGAGGCTGCTTTTTCCAATGGCTTTGGTTACAATGTTCCAAAAAATGCGTGATTTTTTACTAATATTTTTGTTTCAAAGTGAGATTTTGTTACTCTGACGTTTGTTTATATGTCCAAAATCTATAACTTAAAATATATACGGTTGTAAAGGTCGAATAATTTTTGTTAAAAAGAAATGGAGGTGAAATGACAGTTTTTTTTTTAACAAATTTTATTTCTCGGAAACAAGAGACTTTAGAGAAAATCTTAGAAAAAATATTACTTAAGATTCGCCAAAGAATACCCTCAAATTTTATCACAGTGTTTTGAAACAATTTCCTATTTTGCAAAAATTTGGAAAATTGAAAATTTGAAAAACGCGATAAAATGGCAGACCAGAATTGAGAGTATTCTCAATTATATTTCTTTAGATAATTATAAGGCATTTTTATTGTAAGGAAATTTTAAATTATATTTTTGTGCAAAATAAAAAGAAAAACGTCTTCAGCTATTTATAGTACATAAATTATGTTCCGTTTTTGTTTTTTGCTTTTTTTTTTTGTATTCCTTGTATTTAATTTAATAATAATTTTTCTTGAAAGCATTTCTAGTACTGGTCCTTTATTAATTTCGAACTGGCAAGCAGTACCGGTTCAGTAGTAATTCAGTACCGATAGCCAGACTGTCGGTCAGTACTGGTCAGGTACTGATCTACTCCGGCAGTCAGTACTGGAGAGCGTTGGCAGCCGGGGGTGGGTCATTACTGATACTGCAAGGACGGCCCCTACTGAACTCCAGCAATCAGTAATAAGTCGGTACTCTTTCGGATATCAATTTCTACCTTGAAGAGGTTCGAGTTCGATCCGCGTCTAAGGGGGGCAACGTTTTTATTTTAAATTTTGTTTTCTGGAAATAAAATAGAATTCTTCTACCGCGATTGTGAAATTATTTTGAAACGGGTGTAGAATTTTTCTGCATTTCTGTCCATACCCCATTTCTGGAACAAATTCTTTAATTCTTCAGAAATAAAATTTGCGGGTGTAAGTTTTAAAGAATGTACAACGATTTATATATAATTAAATAGGAAATACTTTATTCTGAACGTGAACAACTCTGAATGCTCAGTTTAAGTTTCACAATATTGATAATGATTCATTTGTTTTGAATAACATATTTAATCACCAGCTTCTAGAATATAATCGTAGACAATATTACAATATGCTCATGCGTACTTAAATTGTGTATTCATATTCTAACGAAACAGATTATTTACATTTTTTTTTTAAATATTCAAGTTGAAGTTATTAAAACTAAATATAAGATATTGAATTATTTAAATAGACTTATGTGTACTTAGAGCACTTTATTACACTGCGAAAAGGGATCATTTACTATCAGTAAGTTTCTTAACAGTTTAAGAATCTTAAACGTCTGAATCTTGCGAAATGTATCATTTCTTAGATATGATCAAGTCATTCATTATATAGAAAAGTTAATGTTTAACTTCTTTCGTAAGAAATGCCCCTTCAAATATTTCTTAATGTTACAGTAATAAAAGTATTCAAAGAATATTCCTAATAATTAATAAATTTCATTATACGAGACATTTCAAACATGATCATTTACAAAAATATCAGAAAAATTACTGCATCAAAAACAAAAAAACCATCTAAACGTAATAATGAAATAAAATGTCCAGCACCAATTCCTTTATTTTTGGGTTTAATTCGTGCTCCTACATAGCACGTTATGTAACTAGCAGGTAATGAGATATTACCTACTCCCGTATTACAATAGTTTCTTTTAACACTCCGGACGCAAAAATCAATTTCGCGCCTTGCAGTAAAATCTTCGGGTTCAAATTGTCGAGCCCTACCTGTCGTGTTAAAAAATATCGGATGCAGCACGGAGGAAATCTCCGATGAAGTTCGCTCATTAAGTCCTTGTTAAATTATATAATATTTTCGCGGTGGACAAAAACACGAACTTTAGTAAAGAATACTACAACAATTCATTTTAAGCACTCCGGGGAGTGCACGAAATCGACTTTGACGCACCGAATTGCGAAAACATATAAATAAAGACACAGGAATTTAGCGGTGAAATAGAACAGAAATTAATTTCTCCTAATTATTTTAAAAGGTTATTCGGTAATTTTAATTGACACATCTACATTGTTTTGTAAAGATATAAGAAATACGACTCACCACAAACGGACAGATACTTAGCGTATCAAGGACGCTCGGGCAATTAGCGTGTTCAACTCATCTCTTTTTAGCGACTGATCTCTTTATATATCTTATAAAATTCCCCCACTTCTGAACAGAATTCACTAATTCCACCCAGAACATATGACGTTTATACTTTTTTAAGGCTAGATTAGTTTCGTTTTAAGAACATCGCTGCAAATTTTATTTTATGAAAAAATGTAAAAAACTTTTCGTCCACGCCTTTCATCGGCACGATATATTTATAATTTTTCTTAAAAAATAATTTAAATAATAAATTAAGCTTATGTTAAATATTTAATGAAATAAGCAGCTGCGACTACTAGAATATGCATAATCGTAAATTATTATATTATTGCGTTATTGACATCATTTACTTACACCAGCGATGAAATTTCTTCGTTTTCGATAATTTATTATTTCTATGGAATACTCAGAAGGAATTTTACAAAATATTTGAAAAAGATACTAAAACGTAAGAACTAAAGAAATTTAAGATAAGAAAATAAACAAATTTTGTAATAATTTTAGTACATTTAATGTCACGACACAAAAATACCTTTGACAATATCAAGTGTCATTTCTAGTCGCTAACATAGCTAATGCAGAATATAGTATGATAACTGATGTGCATATAACTATAAAAGAAAATACCCAAATGTGGTTAGTCATGGAAATAGATATTTTCGTATCAAGAGTGTAAAAGTTAATTTTAGGGGCTAAAAGTTTACAACCCTGATAGGAACATAAGTTTTCGACATAGTGACTATAAAATTTGAGATCATAACTGAAATTTGCAATTTTCATGGTAGAAAACTACTGTCATATTTTACTGGGGAAATTCGGGTTTAAAATCAAATTTTGCGCTCACTGTGAGGAGACTAAGATCGCCTACTTGTATTGTTATAATTCACAATAATTATTATAAATGTACATGTATGATAAAAGTTAACTCTAAATTAAGTCAGATATAATACAAATATTTCATTCATAAAATTCGAAGCGGTCATGATTGATACGTCGAAATTTCGTATCAAGTTCTTGTTATTAATGCGTAATTTTCATCTACTGAGAATTAATATTTGAAACAGGTCCATACAAAAAATAGAAGATGTGAACTCAATATAATCGAATATTAACATTTTTCTGATAACATATCATTTTTTTTTATTTGCATTATTCTAATCTTATCTGTTAAGATTATAAGCATTACCTTATAATATTCTTTTCAAATCACATACCTCATTTTATGGCATTAAGATTGTTAAAAAATATATGTATATATACATTTATTTTTGTGTGTTTGTTTGTATGTGCGGTAATGACCCATATGGTGAAGAAACGTACATAATTAACTAAAATTCCATTCAAGAAAATGTGTAAGATAAATTCATGGATGACTATTTTTCTTTTAATACAAGACGCGTCGTGTAAATTATCTGTACATTTTTAAGAAAAAAGGGCCACACTGATTATTTACGTTAAAACGGTTAATATAAATATGTTAAATATGATTATTTGCAAGAACTTTCAAATGTTATCAGTTACTTGACTAGAAAAAGTTACTATAAAAACATAATATTATACAAAAAGTTAAAATCAGTAATCACAATTATTATAGAGTCATTCCCCGTACTACATCAAAAGAATAATTTCCTAAAATTTTCAAAATGGCGAATGTGGTTTCGTATTTACTGAATTTCTTAAAATTACAATATCTATTTTTCTAAATATATCGCATTTAATTTCGACAAAGTGCATAATTTTCGTATCGGTGAGTACTTTTATGATAAAATGAAAAAATATATTATTTTTTAAATTCGTTAAAAAATTGGCATAATACATTTTTCAATTTCAATTTTGGTAAAGTTATACCTAAATTTATTTTTTGAAGAATATACCGTCGTATAGGAGAATATCTCACGGTTCATTTTAAATAAAGAAAATTGACGGAATCTTTTTTCCTTCTGAATTTATAGACGGTTTAAATAATACAATGTATTGATACCATGGTATGTTTGCAAATATAAATTAATCAACATTTGGTTTGTTAATTAAGTACATGCACTATAATTTTGGAAAAATTCACACTTATAAACAAACAAAACAAATAGACATATACGTAAAAATTTAATTGTGTATTTCTATCAAATTTTATGATACGTTAGTAAATGTTAGTTCTTGAAGTGTAAAATAAAACGTTCAAAGATCAAAGTGGAAAGTTCAGAGTCTTCATGGTATTTCAATTGGAATATGTGGTTTCTTATCATACAACTATGGTTACATCGATGTTCGTATAAGATTTTGAAGTTCAGATTATTTTTCATTTGGTTATATTAGGTGTACGTGCTTGAAATTTTATTGCATACTGGGGCATCAAAAACCTCTGAATAACATGTTTCATGCGTCATGGTTGTATTTTTAAAATGTTGTCTGCCATATTGGATCTGTCATTCTGAATTTTCGCAACCTATCTTCAGTTTCATACTCGTTGACCCCCAGAACAACCGAATACCACGTTTCAAGCAAAATGGTTTGATTTATTCCAAATGCGTCGGCCATGTTGGATCCGTCATTTTGTATTTTCATAATTTAACTTCAGATTAATAATCAGCGACCTAAAAACTGTTGCATACCATGTTTCAGTAAAAAAAATGTCCCTCCATTTTTTACACTTTTTTTTTTAGAGTAAAGTCGCCATTTTTAAATTCATCTAATATGAGCAATACCTCCCTATTTTTTTGAAAGATTTATTCAATTCGGTTAAGAATTGCACTGTCGAAAATGCCACGCTGTGCCCTTGTCGAATCATTTCAGAGTTGCGCTCTTAAAAAAATCATAACTTCAGAAAGAAAAATACAGCGTCAATTATTTTTTGAAATGAACGTTGGGGTATTCTTCTACATGATGGTATATTCTTTAAAAAGAAATTTAGATATAACTTTACCAAAGTTGAAAAATGTATTATGCCAATTTTTTAACGAATTTAAAAAATAATATATTTTTTTTATTTTATCATAAAAGTACTCACCTATACAAGAAATATGCACTTTGTCGAATTTAATTACGATAGTTAGAAAAATAGATATCGTAATTTTAAGAAATTCAGTAAATACGTCGACGATCGCCATTTTGGAAATTATTCTACCAATACATTTTTCGTGCCTCCATCAAATATTTCATTTTCGTTGAATTTGGTAACATCAACCTCACTTTTTGTTATAGTTGATATGGAATGAATCTATAATCTTATTTAGTATTTTTCCTACTGGCGATATCATTTTTGAAATAAAAAAATGTCTTTAACTTCTTGGTCACAAATTCCAATACACATAATTTTTCCTCAATATTTGAATTCCGTAAAAGAAATATGCATACACATAATATTGATATAAATACATAATAGTCTTTTTCGATACAAAGCCGTAAAACCAGATTTTACGGCCCGAATGCGGTACTGGTCCGAGTCGAACTATATTTTTCGGTACTGAAAGCCGTAAAAATTGGATTTCGCGAACTGCATTTTGTCCGTATAGGTTATAATGTTTCACGTCATCTGTGAAATTTCATTTTACGGACTACTGCGGTACCCAACAATTTTTTGTATAAAACTGGGATCCATAACATAAGTGTCGGCACATGGAAAAATATCAACAGTTGATCAATGCAATTCTATTTAAAGTAGGAATAACTTTTGAAATTAATTACGATAATGAGTACATTTTTCTAAAAACAGAAGTGTACATTTTCGGCACGTCTGTTGTAGCCATGATTGGGATTCGTGATAACAGTTATAAAAAAAAGTACGTCAGCATTGGTAAGACAAAAGTGGAACTTATATAAAGCCATCATTACGTCAGACTAAACCATTTGCACCGGAAGTTTGAAGATTACAAATATTAAAATAATGACGTTCCGTAGGAAATCTACGTGTATTTAAATTTCTTTTTAATATTAAAAAGTAAAAGCATTACCGCATATCGGAGAATCATAAGATTAGCAAAAGGAAGTATCAATGATTACAGTTTTTATGCTCATTTCTCCAAGAAATAATCATAGATATCAGGTTCTTAAAGTCGGATGATATATCGACAATGAAGATGAGGTCGAGTCGATGTTGTCTAAATGTCCAGAAATGGATATTAACTCTATATTCACTATAATTATAAGCAATTTGGCATATTTTTACAAGAAACAAATAATAGGTACATTGAATCTGTGCAAAAATGAGCCAAATTTGTTAATGAATATTAAATTAAATAATAAATTAAAACTGTTCATCGATATCATCATTCTCATCACCGTCCTCATCAAAATAATTATTCATTTATTAAGTAGCAGCTTTAAAAATTCCATATACCATATTATAATTAACTAGATTACTAACTAAACAAATATGAGGCATTTTTTAACAAAATTTGTTACATTATTAATTAATTAACGATAAAATTGTAATACATAATAAAGTATATGTTTTAAATTTCACATCGTTATCATAATCATTGACTTCAGATCGATGTCTTAACACCTTTAAGTAAAACAAACGTGAGTAAAATTTAAAGTCACCGTATTCTGCGTACTTCCAGTGTACTTTAAACAGAAAAAATTAACTGTCAGTTGACGGTTACAGAGCCTGCAGGACACTATTTATAAATAAACTACGAGTTTCAAGTCGCCTAACATAAAGTGCGGTGTGAAAACATAAGGTACATTGTTCGAGAGGTCTTGTTTCAAATCGCGTTGGGGGTGATTTGGATTTCGTACAATATTTACTAATTACTACCGTGTAAATTCCGTTACATCGAAAATTACTTTAAAGAGTCAATTTTCACTCTAATTTAGTGGAAATTGAGTTACAGCTTCTTTAAAGGTTTCCCTCTGAAGAAGTTTCAAATAACACTTTAATTACGATGTGTTGATTAATAGTCTTCAATAAGTTAACGACAAATCTAATAAACGTTCATTTAATTTTTTTTTGAAATGTTTATATTCTGTAAATTTTCTAAAATGATTTAATTTAACCTATTATAGCCAACATACAGTCATATTCACTGTAATAAAATTCAGATTAAATTATGAATTAACGTTTTCAAATTTGTGCCGTGGTCAAAATTCGCAAAAAAAATTATTAATTTATTACTAGATAATATGAAATGATTATAGAATTTCAATACTTTGTTATTGTAATTTTATTTAATTCGTCTAGAACTAAATAAATTATGTGCAGTCTTCCAAATATGACTGAAAAATTACCAAAATTTAAAATAATATTTTATTACTAACACCAAATTTGGTAATTGTTCGATATTTATTGCGAATTTTCACTAAAATATACGAGCTCCTGTTAATGAGTAAGGGTAATAATTCAAAGTCAGCCCAGAGTGTCGCGCCGGAGCAACATTCGCGTAGATTCCTAAAATTTGTGCCTCGCCACATCCGATACTCTGGACGACAATTTCTGCTTGGAAGTAACGGTCTAGAGATTTTAGAATAGAATGTGCAAGATAACTGTCAGTCACCATAAAAAGCATATTACATTAGCTGAGAGTGTCTTTTTCAAATGTTAAAATATCTATTTCAATTTATATTATGTACGTAATAGAAAAATTACATGCATGTGCATATTAAAAGATGTACAATTTGAAATTGTATCGTAAATGCATGCAGATTGCATAAAATGTAGCGCACTACTCCATTTATCAAATTCATACATATTTCTTTTGTGAGGGACGTTGTTCGTATCGTCTCTTTCAATTTTATCGTTACAAAAATATACTTTTATATATAATGGTTTTTTACGAATTTCGATAATTATAACAATATTAAACCTAAGCCAAATATTCTGCTAATATTGAGCATTGAAAAAACGAAAAAACGAGAAGCAAAGGGAGAATTGGATAGATTTCCATCAGATTGCCCTATAGAGAAAATGCGTATTAAAAAATTATTTATATATGCAAGTTGCATATCTCGAAACCCATTTTTTGTACTCATATTTAAAAAATAATAAATTGATAAAAAAAACAGAATTCGTAAATCGATCGATTTACTCATATTAAAACTAATTTGATATCCAAATTACGTCAAGAGATTATGCCTTACTAAATAATGACGTAACGATATTTTTCCCTTCAACTTTTAAAAAGTTCTAAAAAATTATACACTGAACAAAAAAAATTTGTTTTCTCGGCTATTTCAAGGTCGTTCTTCTGAACTGTTGCCTTTTTGAAAGTTGACTTTTTATCTGCACCATATTTTTCATAACAGTTTTCTTTTACTACCATTTACTTAATGATATATTATCTCCTTGCATTTTAATTGATATACTATAATAGTTAATTACTTCGACCTACTTTTTGAGTATCTTGTCAAGTACACAAATCTCACAAAACGCTTCCAACAAAAAAAATAGAATTCTGTACACAAAAGGTTATATGCACTTTCTTGATAAAATCAGCGTTAATGCCAAAAACGATGAATAAATATGAATTACGTTATGTGTTTTCAAGAGAAAAAAAATGTTGTATCGTATATTGTGAAAAGACGTACATTAGTGTGATTTGGAAGAACCAGTGAAGGACTGCCACTTTACATTTAAACTTGATCGAAGCCCACCGTAATACTTCATGCACTGAAAACAGAACCCGGGAAAAAATGGATTATATATAATTATATATAAATTGAGATGCAATTATATATAATAATATATAATTGTATATGTTTATATACGATTATATATAATTATATACAATTTTTGATACAATTAGATCCAATTATATATTATTATATATAATTATATATAATTATATATGGATTTTGGCCGTATATAATTATACATAATCGGATATAAACATATATAATTGTATATTAGCATATATAATTGTATATAATTGACGGCTTTGTATATAATTATATACGGCCAAAATCCATATATAATTATATATAATTATATATAATTAGATCTAATTGTATCAAAAATTGTATATAATTGTATATAATCGTATATAAACATATATAATTATATATTATTATATATAATTGGATCTAATTGTATCAAAAATTGTATATAATTATATATAATCCATTTTTTCCCGGGAAAGACTTTATATTTTATATTTGTGGTAATTTCTAATCATAATGCGGTGATTTTCGAATAATATATTAGAGCTTTCTAAATGGTCCAGACATACATATATACATTTCAATAATTTTACATTTAGTTGTAATATTTATTCAACCCTACTTTTTTACAATTTAGTGAAACAGTATTGACATTTTGCAGTCGTAAATGTCAGTCAGAGAACAATGAAATCGTTTTTTATTTTTTTCATTTTCATATGTAGCGAATAAAACTGATTGCCTTTTATTACTCGTCGCGGGAACTCTTCTGTTTTGAATACATTTCCTACTAGCTTTTAAAATTTTCAATCATAAATCGTCGATTTGACCATTAAAAAAAAAATGAATTTTTTGAAAATTACCTATATGTATTTTATTGGTAAATATGTACGAACGCTAACAGACTGATTAGACGTCAATACAAACCACGAGCAATTTGCGATTGGCAATGTGTTTTATAACCCGTTGCGCATGGCCATGCTGTATACTCAACGCTGTAAAACCCGCACTGATGCCGGGCGCTGGTATTGGACTTGCTCGCTTCGCAAAGCTTCCAATATTTGACTAGTGACGCTTTTGATTCATACCTCCGTCCAATAAACTACGGGATTTGCCAGTAATACTTCGATACTGCCTATTACCTCAGTTATGTCATTCTATAGAGAATTTCCATCCCCGCCATCCTGTAAACGAAAATCCACACTTGCGCGATCGCAAATGGCGCACTTTTGCTTTTTTGTTTTCGGCTTTTCGAATAAATTGGCCATAGATTCCTGCCGTATGCATATGCGCGCACCTGGGTCGCGTTATCTTGTGTACGTGATAAGTACCGTTCGCTCGAATAAGCGAGAGAGCTCTGGAATCGAGGAGTGGATTGTCTACGTAAGAGATCGAAACAATATGTATCCCTTATCGCCTTGATGTTTGCCATGGGGTTCACAGAACGCCAGCGGAGGATATTCCTGTTTATGCTTCCAATAAAAAATAACCGTTGTCATCGATAGCGCATATACCTTCCCGATTCCTATTCTACCACTTTATTGAACTATCGCTTGCAATTGCACCGAAAGGCGTACTTCTTCCAACTATGTGCATATGCTGGGTAGTTTTTGAAAATACCCGTTTAATAATATAAAATTATGGTAACTGAATGCACTGAAAAAAATAAACAACACACGGAGAAAAATGGATTGCAAAGAAACGTTGGTTAAATTTTTGTTGTTATTGATAATAAATATAGTAATCAGCACATTTTTCGATGCATTTAGTGCATTGAGAGTTTGTACCATCTACAAGTTTTTTAATATTGTGAACCAAAATGTTGTATTGGATAACATCTGGTTTGTTGTAATACAGAAATCCTTTTATAGTTAAATTACAAGATTGGTTAAAGGAAATGAATTATCCCCCGCTTTAATGATATTTCTAGCCTATTCGCTCTCGAATAGATAGACATTCGAAGACATTACATGACAATAAATAGACAATACTCTGCATCACATTTCCACGGGGTTCGGGAGTACAATGCAAAACCCAGACAGATACAGACGACGAACTACTTTATCATCAGTAGCGGGCGCAAAGCTCGTTTTTGTTTATCAACAGTCACGCTTCCAAGTAAATCAGGATACTTTACTTGAAAGAGCGATCACAGGGCAATTACTGTCGGTCAATAAATTACAAGATTGTTATGATTACGAAATTAAATTGTATTTAAAAAATTCAAAAATAAGTCTTAGAGATTAACGGTCCTTTGACTTAAAAACCAGGATGAAATGGTATTTAAAATAGGCTTGTTTACGTTTTACCCACTAATATGGGCCCTCTTCAGAAAAAAATGTATTCTAAAAAATTATCATACAAACATTAATGAACAGTATTATATAAACGAACAAAGTACATAATGAAATTCTCACCATTATTAGAAAATTGGAAAATGGTAATTCCATTAGTTTCAATTTCAAAACTACTAATGAAATTAATTGTCCAAACGCATAGAAGAAGTAACGTAGTCACCAGGAAATAAAAATATATTTATAATACATGGAATTAAATATTCTAGTTGAAGGTTAGTAAAAGTGTCACTTTATAGGTTAGAATTTAAGTTTATGTAAAATTGCTTAATAAAGAAGGAGAATTAAAGTCTTATATTACAACTTAAGGTGATTCGAAAATATTTTAATAAAGAAAGATTTCATAAAGTAATGTTATCATAGTTCAATTAAGAAAAATAGGAAAAATAGTTTTTTTTACATTTTTACTGTAATATATATGTACCGCAAAAATTAAATATTAGAAATACCTTTTGCACAGCTTATAAAACAAATGTAATAAATATTGAACAAATAACAACATTTTCAGTATAATAATATTCTACACGTGCAAGTACCGGCAAAAATTGACGTAATCACTATATATTATTAATATTTTATTTTTAATTGCTTGCTATAAGTATTATTTTGAAGCACAAATATTAAAAAGCATCTTCTTTTCATTTATTTATTTATTTATTTATTTACTTTTTATTCACGAACGTGTCCCAGTACTTGTCAGGTCCATATCGGAGCATTTTTGTTTTTTCATTGTAACATCCAAAATATGTAGGTGCCTCTTATATATACAATTTTGTAATAAAAATTGAGAGCAAACATCTTTTATTTAAAAAATGTCACTTATTTGGAAATTACCAATCTATAATAATAATATTATATTGATGTTAGCACCGTTGGATTGCAACGACAATTTTTTTTCAATACTTGGTATATATAAACCTTATTAATGACGAAATAATATTTTTAACACCAATGAGGGGACCTAAGGGGGGGGGGGGGTATTAAAAAATGCGGAACAATAATTCCGTATTCTATTTCATGCATCGTTTTTGATACTTAAAAGGAGAATACTGTAATGTTTTCAAAACTTTTTATTGACAGGAAAGTGACGTTGGAGGAAGAAAAAGACGAAAGTGTCACATAAATTTTCATAGAAGTTACATTTACGCGTAGGTAATTTAAAAAACTTTTTAATAATTATTAATGATGACAAGATGTAACCTTTATATTTCAAAAAGGTACTGTTGGAGGGGATAAAATATGAAAAAAATACATAAATATAACTGACATAAAAGTTGTAATTATGGGAACGTCATTGTTTTATTGTTCTAATAGTAAACAGTGCCTTTTTCATGTTCAACCCCCTCCATAGGTCCCGTCTGGTCACTAAAAAGTTTAGAAGAAATTTGTTTATTTCTTACCCTCATTACGGACAAATGATATTGACATTGAAATTTTAATTTTATTTTATTACTTTATTATACAGAAAACCTAAATTCACTCCAAACCGTCAATTTGACTTCCTGTAAACAGCCAAAAAGTCAATTTTTTAATAAACAAACTTAACCAATTTTTTTATTTTTCTAGGAAAATACTCGGGAAGATCACCAGTATCAGAATCAACGAGAAAATCCAATTTCGGAAGAGTTCTTGTTTATGTTTGTCTATGACAGATATCAATAATTATAATTCATGCAATTCCAGCCTCACGAAGAGGTTCTATTACAACAGCCCATGTTAAACTGTACTCGATTATAATTACGAATTTTGTTGGTGGATAATAATTTATCCCTAAATTTCATAATTTCTTCAGACTTTTAATGTACTCTCGCTTCGCTACCAAAAACAAAACTTTATTGTAAATGTTGTGACATTTTCCGGTTTTCTCTATTGCAGTCTCACCAAAAGTGAAAAATAAATAATACTTAAAATCATATCAAGTATGGAAAACCGTTTAATCACACGGGAGTAAAAGTGTGTATTCTATACAAACTAGGTTTGTGTTTAACATAAACCTCGAAGTTTGTGCTTTGCACCGCTCTAGTTTGTTCTCAACAAAAGTTAAGTTAGTGTATCTATGCCCAACCATTTTTTCTTAGATAAACATTCATTTTGGGCTGAGCAAAAGCCTGGAATGTGTGGCGCTCAACTATTATTTCCATGCACCTTTTAAATTGTGCACAGAGAGAAAAAAATTGTTAATGGAACCACGAAAAAATAGTAAAATCGATTTTAACTTGTTAAGTAGTAGAATGAACTATATGTAAGGTTAGAGTCGATATTTGAGGTTATGTACGAACCATTTAACCATCTGAAAATAGTAAATGGAACAATTTTATTGTACCATTTACCCTGGAAATAGTTAATGCAACAACTTTTCTTATTTACGCGTTTTACTATTACAAAAAGGTTCCGTTAACTATTTCTTTTCTCTCTGTGTGTGCATGTGAGTGTCAATGAAGAGAAAACTTGTAGACATTTGTATTTCCTCTATGCAAAAAATAAATTACTTCAAAGACCCTATCCCTCTCAGCTGTATCTGTAACTAAAATTGAATATTTTTCTATTTTAACTAAATTATTGTCCTATCCACTTCGGCTCATCGACTTCTATATAGAAGTTTTATTGATTGAATACTGTATTGATCTTTTTCACTAATTTTTTGTTAAGTGCAGATTAATTTGGTTAAATTTTCTGATAAGATTGAAACAATACATTATTTTTACTAGTATTATAAAACAGTAACCATACAAGCAAAAAATACTCGGGTTAGTAGATGGCCGTTTCGGAAGCCTGAATTTCCGGTGCTGGATTTTCCCTGTTCTGGGAGATGCTTGACTTCGTTGGATAGAGCCGATTGATTTCCGGTCTTAGGTAGGCACGTGAGTCACATGTGTATCGACTTTCGGAAATGTTTCTATCTCATACTATGGTATACTATAGCGTATCTGCAGGCTTATCATGTTGACGGTTAACGAGCGTCTCGTACGCGCCGGTCTTACCAAGGCATTCGCGAGTTACGATCCCAGACGATCCTAATTAAATTTCACGATGTTGAATGTTAAAACTTCTTGTTAGAAACAAGAAATGACTAATTCACTGTTTATTATTAGCCCTACAAAAATTTTCAAAAATATTTTTCCCATTTTATTTTCATACGATAGCTCATGACAGAATAAAGTGTTGAGCTTTGCAACACTATATAGGGATACTCACTTAAAGATACTCAATTTTGAAATATTTTTCAAGCATTACAAATTCAAAGTATTATTAGGGGTATTATCTGGGTATTTTAACGATTTTGTTCGATTGTTCCAAAACTGTATTTCCGTCTACAATACCTAAATTGTGTTACATAATAAAACGACAATTTTCTACAAAAATCCTTTTTTTCTAATTAGGATAATTTTTTCGACATTTACTGTACTTAATTATTTGAATGTGGCATTCTACTATTTGCTTAATACGTACAGTGATTTATGTTTACTTACGCGATTGGAGCTTTTATACCTACTGCTAGTAGCCATGCACTTGTCCCTTAAACATGAATTAGTATTTGTCATTTTTTACAGATGTTTACGTTCAGGATCATAAATGCAACAGATTATTTAATACGTACTTAAGAAGTCAATCAAAGTCTATTGGTAGTCCAAAATGCTTACAATCGTCGCTAAATGATAGAGCCGTTTCTTTAATCGTAAACCACATATAAATCGGGGAAACGAAAGTAAAAACAACACCTTAACTGTATCATCTTCATCCGTCTTTAAATTTTTCAATTTTTCGCGTTCCATATCGTTTAGTATCTCTAAAAGTATAATAAATTAGTTTTGCTTGCCCTAATTCGTGGTGAACGGTAAAGACAAGTAGTTTCAGAGAGCTGGTCTAAGAAACAAAAAGGGAGCTGGAAAATGTTAAATTAAAGGGCTATTTCGAAGACAAGAAACTTTATGAAAAGTTATTACGAAAAGTTTTTATTAAGCGCTTTGGGACGCAGTACCCTCAAGTGGAACTAACTTTACGCACGTAAAGACTCAAGCATCAAAACTGAGGAAAGGACTACGCCATGAAATAGTATTATGTGTTGAGGTAATTAAGGAACCAATTTAAGTTGTATTCCGGCGTAAGTTGCCACGGGCGGAGTTCCAGGTATTATTTACAATTTGTTTTTAATTTAAAATTATGTTTTTCAGCTTATGGAGCGGGTTGCGCATTCGCCTTTCTCGTGTCGGGAACCAAATTTTGGTTAGAAAGAGTTATTTTCTTATAATTCACTTTATTACCTTATGAAACTAGTTTATATATATTTATAACACATTCTTTGTAGTTTAACTAAAATTCCCTGATCAAAATTGGTTGGTGTGATGTAAACTTTGTTTCAAGTTTGACGAACTAACATTCCTGCACATTTGAGTGTCAAATTTAATTTAAATTCAAGTAAGTTGGGATGACAAGCGGAGTAAGTTTTATGGAGAAATTTGGTAATGAAGATTTGGTGCAGGACTTTCGCATATATACTTGTTTTTATATATTTAGTCATAGCAGCACATTGGTATTAAACTATCGAAGTATTGTATTAAAGTTCATCCGTAGCAGAAATAAACATGTATTTTATATGAACGCATTAGATAGTAATATGTACAGATAGTATTTTATTGCGGATTACGATATTCCCAAGTATCTAGAACGTCATATTAAATCGAAAATCATCACGATTTCAAAGTTATGTCGCCTGTGTTCTATACGATATTTTTTAATATGACAGGCGTGGCGCTCCATAATTTGCGCCTGAACTTCAACTAATCCTATTGATTTTGTTAATATCCCTAACTAAATTATCCCCCAGGCAAAATAAGATGAATATGGTCCCAGTTTGAAACATAATACATAAGTTGATGACAACTTCCTTAAAATACCATAAAAGCCATTGAAAAATGTCTAGTACTTGTGTTTCTTTTTTAAAAAGCTCATATTATTTTACGATGTTTCGAAAGTTCTAATGAAATTAGATTAATCCAACTTTTGACAAATTGTGTCTTGGAATCTCTCGGTAATACTGCACAGAAATTTATATATAATTTTTAGGATATATTTGTGTAACATTCGACTGATATTTTGGAAATGGAAATGTATTTGATGCACAAGATAAAAGAGGCAAAGTACAAATTGTACTTTATGACGACAAACTATTCTACTTGTTCAATATAAAATAGCCGGTTATTAAAAGAACCATGTAGTCTTTATTCATCGTGAACGAATTTCACAATTGCATATTTATGGTTTGAGCTTCTGAAGATTTCTTCTAAGATGCCATAAGCAAACATTTTTATATGGCACAAAAAAGATCTTTTAAATTAACATGAACCTACGACAGATTCTTCATTTCCAATTGCAACGGGAATTGAGCGTCTCCGCCTTGCTCAGAGCTTCATTTTTGCCGTTGGTCTATTAACATATTCAATACATTTGCAATTCCTAGTTCTTGACGTCTTTTTCCTTCTATATCGTCAGTCACTTTCGTCTCGGTAAGAATGGAAGAAATTATAGATATCGAGAATCTTGGCATGCGTAATTACTGCAGTGAAAAAAATCTGAATATAGAACGAATATAAAACGTTACTGCATCATGATGAGTTAAATGATTGGGCGACCGCGAGTTGTAGAAACATCTCTTGATAAAAAGAAGAAGAGAAACGCTTAGCCTGAATGGGAGAGAGAAACAACTGTCGGTTAGCTCTGAAATATAAATATAGCACCCAAGGGATATTTTCTGGTATCCCCTTTTACGTCTCCACCTAGTCATATTAGCTGATATCCAGTTCAATAACGTTCCATTCGCCTCTCTTTGTCTTTTCTCTCATTTTATTACGCAAATACTGGCTCTTTTAGTATTTTCTATTTGATGTAAAATAAAAGAGAGCGAATCTAAACAGACCAGTAGGCCCAGTATTTTACTTTCTGACGTCGACTCGTCGTTTTCTAAACACTTCCACACGAATTTTATCTCGATTATCTTGCATTCCATTCCGCGGATATATATACTATCTTTACTTGTTATCAGTTTAGTCAAAGTCATTGAATTAATTTTATTCAGAAAGGATAGGTAGAATATCCCCCCCCCACTCCCCCGAATATTAGCGGATTACGGGGTTGAAATCATTCCTCCAGTCCGCACATCTTATCCGCATGCGCATCCATCGACTGGAGGTACGTAGCTGTCAGCTGACGTCCAAGCATGCCTGATACAGGATCCTTGTACTAATATTTGGAGAAGGGTGTTTAGTATTGGAATGACTATTATAATTTTATGCAATCTTTAAAGTCCTGCATGTATGGAACTCGATTTTCAAAAATATTGTTGGCCAATTAGAGCTGGCCTTTTTAACTTTTTGGATAATGGCTTCATTAATTTAAAAAATCAGTCTTCCGGAGATATTTACATCTGAGATCTTGAAATTTTGAAAAGTAGTTTTTGCTAAGTTGAGGAGCAACATGTAAAGGTTAATATTTTTTGGAGTTTACACCATACCTAAATAAACATTATAACCAAGACAGAAAGCGAAATGACGACAGAATGTAACGTACAAGATACGCATGCAAACACCCGTTCATCTTAATAAAATCAATTAGATGGTGATGTTTAAAGCTATCTTAGAATTAGGTTTACTTTAAGTCCTAGTTCACGTTTATGCGTCAGTTCACACGTACGAGGAAAGATGTAACTCGTATTTGGAATTCGAATCTGTCGTGAAAAGGAGGAGAGGCATCTGTAGATGCAGAAATTCATTTTGAATAGACGTTTAACATATTTCTACGGTAAACGGGTTTCAGGCAGTAACTGCTGAGTGAAATTAGCGAAACAATGGTTGCACATCACTATTAAGGAAGTCCATCCAAACTTCCCTCGTGCTCCCTCTTGAGAATGTCTTGGGTCGTGATGCGTGCTCATAAAGACTTCATTAGAGAGACCGTTTGCCTAATGGAACAGTTCTCCAGACAGAGGAATGCTATAACGAATTTCATAGGAGTCTTTAAAGAGTACCTTGAAATTTCAACTGACATTCCCTGCTTACCAGAGAAAAATGACATTCGCGATTTACTTTTTTATTGTTCCCTTTTTTTTCGTGTGTAAGCAATGAGGACATTTTTATTACTTGGGATGAAAACTTTGCCAAACGTGCACGAATATTCACTAAATTGAAATAAGTAAATTCTTATTCATAATGTGGCATATTTTAATAGTTTTTAGCACATTTAAACATTCTTGTTTCTTAGTTTTGTAGTGTATCGTATGTTCTTTCATTGTAGATTTGACGTTTTACGCAAATTTTAAAAACTAACGATATAGCGGCTATTTTTTGAATGATCATGACACTTTTTTCATGAACACCATTTAACCCTTTACAGTATACATTTTTCCTTACACGGAACACAGCTAAACATTATTGCTCACGTGTTTTTGGATTCGCTCATTACGAATCGGAAGTCAGTTTTTGAAAATTCAAAATGGCGAATACATGATGGTCAAACGAAATGAGAAAAATTATCCAAACTTGTGGAAACTTGGTTTTCGGGGGTTTCGGGGTCGTTCAATCTATATCTGACAATATAAAAAGGAAACTATTCTTTTTTTTCTGGGTATTTATATTTTCTCAAGTGCTTGTATAAAATAGCATTTTACGCACTAAGCAAGAGCGCAATTGGCAGTTTCCTGCAATAATAAATTTGTTTATTATGTAATTATGTCATTGTGAAGGTCTTATTTCGAGAAAATAAAATAAAAAACACTTTTCTGGAACAAAATCTATTTATTTACTACGTGTCGACCTCTTTTGGGTCTTCTTCAGGATTGATTACTTCTTTTGGAGATGTTCATCCAGTTGGACTGGTTCTTCTTTGTAGTCCATCCGAATTGTTTGGCAATAAATGACAGGAAACTCATGATGTTGAATCTCGTTCTTGAAAATATATAATGTGTGGGTTCTTCGACCATAAATTAAATCATAAATTTGCGCGTGCAAATGAGTGTCCAAATTGTACTGGGATTTACTTTACGTACTCATTTGTGTGTGCCCAAAATCTAAGGTGTGTTTGCGCATGGGCGTTAAGAAAGATTATAGAAACATTATATAAGTGTTAGAAATAGATGGCTCCGAAGCTCGTCTCGTAACCTGGGCTAGTGAGGATTTATCTATTTCTCCCAATAGTGGCGTAACGTACTATAATCAACATTAATGTAAAGCAATATTTAATTTACTATTCCAAACGTTTTATTATATTGTAGAAATGATTGACATTCGAAACCTGGATTCAAATACTCTAAAATTGAATCAACTAAATTGAACATAAGATGCGCATTTATTTCTTTATATCCGACAAGCTGGATGATTGACATTCGAAACCTCGAACATCAAACAAGGATAAAATAACTTTGATCGATCATATACACATTAATAAACTTTATTATTAATGAAGGTTTGCATAAATGTCTGATGTACATAATTAGAACTTATAATGATTGAATACCCTGCGGAAATGTAGATGCACAGATCTTTGTTGTATTTTTCGATGATAATTGCTGAAACTGTTCGGAGCATTGCTTATACATATACACCAGCGCACTCAGCGTATTACTTCATATGAAGTAGACATATTCCTCATTATTCTTATTACCCGAGGCACTTGTTACTTTCGTCATTTTCGTTCTGCCATCCCGTAACAGGCAAAGAGAAGGCGTATTTCTCTCCGAAGCCTGGGGCTACACAACTTCGTGGGTAGGTAGAGTCCTTGTTACCGAACGCGTAGTAGACCTCAATGTCTGCAGCAGGAGCACGCGTGTTCCTTTCACGTGACTGAGCTTCTGTTCTTCTCATCCTATCTACATTTTACAAGTATTGGCCAGCTTCGGTCTTTATTACCAAATTCTTTATTATATAATTTGCTTTGACATCATTACCCAATCCGCATCAAACGAACACCGACGAATGTTGTTACCTAGTTAGATGAATGTTGTACTGCTTGTGATTTGATCTCGGTAAGTCAATACTCAAGACATCATAATTTAAATTTTAACTAATCTTATGCAGCGTTGCCAGTTTCAAGATTTTTCGACGTCTTCCGTTTCGACGTCCACTTCGAGTTACGAAATCAGCGGTATAAAAAAAGAACCACGAGTACCCCCACCTTATTTCAATCAAGTAACTTTTGACATGTTGGTCGGCTATTTTATGTCCACTGTTTGGAGTTTTCTAAATATGGGTAGATTTGTATTCAGCGACCTGCCGAACCCATATGTGTAATTTTCCCGGAATATGGTTTGTCCAAAAATATGTGCCAGAAAGGGCAGCAGAAATCCATCATTTTACATTGAATATCGACTCTCTAGTTCACTATACTTTGAAATATAAATTTTCGAGTCAAGGTGAATCTGGAACACTAGTTTTTGTACTTAGTGCATACAAAAATGAAGTTATTCCAAAATAACCAATTTATTCCAATTATTGGCCATAACGTTTATGGCAGAGATGTATTAACCCCTTCGTCGGCACAGAAAATTCTACAAAAAGTGCCCAGAATGGCAGGAATTTTTTTTATCGCCATTTCGTCTCCAACCCGTACTGAAGCGTTTTCGAGGTCGCTGATTACAAATTTTAACTAAAAATTTGCAAATTCAAAATGGTGAAATATAGTGGCCGAAAATGAAAAAATTACTTGATTGTGATGAAACATGTTACTCGGGGGTTTTCGAGGTTGCTGATTGCGAATGTGAATCCGCCATCTTAAATTTTGAAATTTCAAGCTTGAATTCGTAATTAGTAACCCCGAAACCTCTGAGTAACACATTTCGTTACTATCGAGTAACTTTTTTCATTTTTTTTTCATTTTCGGCCGCCATGCATCCGCCATTTTGAATTTTTAAATTTTGACTTCAGATTCGTATTCAGCGACCCCAAAAACCCCCAAGTTAGACTTGGATTCCAAATCGGAGCAAGTTAAATGGAAAAAAACCTTCCAATTCCGCGCACTATTGCGTCAATGCCAACGAAAGGGTTAAACACTTATCGAGTTCAACACTTAACATAATTAGTTCGGTTAAAGTTTATGATAATTTGGTAAAAATCGACACTCGATTTGAGCCCTCTAAAGATTAAGATTCGTCTGGAGTGCCTACCGATCCCCTCGCGTTATGCAAACATAGTACATTACGATACAAGTGTGCCAAGCAGGTTTTGTACAAAACAAATAACTAATTAGTACTCGAGCGTAGCCAAAGAAACACTTAGTGCCCAGAGTTAGCAAAAGACTTTTCTAATATTTCGATTGTCATAGTGATTTTTCCTGCTTGACCAAATGAATTCTGGATCAATCTACCGAACAATTCTATAGCAGTTTAGAGTTTAGCAAACCGAAATTCGAAATTATCCACATTACAATGAAGTACCAGTACTCCAGAATGTGATTTTTGAAGCACGCCTTAAGAGTTAATGTCATGTTATTATACAATACTTCAGAGTTATGTTATGATTTACCACTGGCGTTGAATTTATTTATACGCAAATACCTGCCTAAAAAGGATAAAGATTTAGGTTAAATGCAATAAAGAGATAGGATAATCCAGAATTTTAGTACAAAATTTGTAAATGAGGAGATGAAATAAGCAAATGATAGTTGTTATTAGAGACGAGGATTTTTACAGAGAAATTGTTATTTTAGATCTATCTATTATGACCAGGTCATTATTAACAATATGAAGTTATTTAACTTGAATTTGAAAAGGGTCGATTTCTTCGAGAACAATATAATCCTAGCTTATCCCGACACGATTCCTCCTGATTGTAAGGGGATAACCATATTCATTGTAGAACCATAAATAAAACTAGTGTTGGCGTGGTGCCTCGCTCGCTTCGCTCGCTCAGAAACTTCGACCCAGTGGAGAGTCGGCTATTCCTTAAGACTCGTTTGTTTACTAATAGCTTTCAATTATATTATAAAATTATATTGATATTTGGGGGTCCAATCATATTTAGGTCCAAGTGGCTTCGATAGATATGTTACAACAATATAGTGTTTCTTATATGTATGAAAATTGAAAATGAGCATTTTCAAAACTTCGACCCCGACAACAGGCCAGCCGAAGTATTAATAAATAAAAGTTGCAAAACACTTACTTCATGCACTTGTATTCTAATAGACTATTCGATGCATATTTTACATGTTTACTGTGTTTTACTAATTACTGTATGTATTATTATGATATTATATATACAATATATATACATATAATTCGTCAAAGATATCTTGAAAGTGTCGAAAAGATCTCTGACGGATATCTTTTAGATACTATAAGACATCTTTTAGATATATCGAAATAGTTATTTTCGTATCAAGGGCGTAAAAGAACTTTGCACTCGTAGGTGATCACCGCGCCCGAGGGGCTGGCAAAGACTACCCCTGGGGGATAGGGGGTCGAAACGTCAAAATTTGATAAAAAACAATAGGGTAATTTTTTTGCCGCGATGACCAAATTCAATACTTTTTCAGACAATGGTCATAAACATTTTAAACCAGTTTTTATGGCATTATCGTTGACTTTAGGAAGAAAATGCATACAACGTTTTTTGTAGAGAATGTCATGCTCTATCTTTTTTGTTGGAAATATTTTTTAATAAAATTTGTATTTTTCAAAATAAATGCAAAAAACTACAAAGAAACTTAATTGGGGCTAATTTTTTTTAGTAATGGACGGGTGGATCTGCCCCAAAATCTAATCAGATCTAAGTTATGCCAAGACGCGTATTTTTAAAAAAATTTATGTCAATACGCTTATCCGATCGCGAGTTATCGCGAGACAAAAAAACGGGACGTACGGACGTACGTACGTACAAGATCACGGACACAAATTTTGTTATTGTTGATTTGGGTTCCTTAGGGTCTGAAACGTCGACATTTGATGAAAAACTATATGGTAATTTTTTTGCCCGAAGTGACCAAATTCAATACTTCGTCCAGACTTAGTCTGGGTCGAAGTAAAATAGATTCTGCTGTTTAATTCCTCTATAAATTTGAAGACTTTCAACGCTTTAAAATATTTTGTAGACTTCTGCATAAGATAATATTTTATGGATAGTTTCATAGTGTTAAAAAGATTTGTTCTCTAATGTCTGACGTTGGAGCAATCAAACTATTCAGAGAATATCCCAAGGTTTTCTGAAAACAGTTTGTTAGTGTGTTAATTATTTTGCATTCGTAGTTAGCCAGACGATTTGTAACATATCTTTTGTAATGCCACTTAAGCATAAAATAAAATAGTATCCATCTCCACTATATCAATGACTATTTGCTATCCCGCCTGCAAGCTTCGGAAGTTCCGTGTATATTTATTTCAAATTTTCAGACTACATCGTTAGGAGTTTTCATACTCACGTTATTTCTAGATGATTATAAATGTCCTATCCTAATTATCAGGAATTTTAACAGTGTTATGAGAATACTTGAGCATGAAATAAGCAAGTGTATGCCCTGAAGATGTAGTACAGTTTCAAGACCCCTGGAGCACGCCCGGAATAGTCTAATTTATTGATCACTATAAACTCCAGCTATTTCAGAGGAATCCATCTTATTGTATAAACCGTAATGTTTGGAGTCGTTCAGACTTGGAAATGATCTAATAATTGTTAGGACCATAAAGGCATAAATTCTCTCGGACTCATTAGATATGGAGTAATTTTCCATTTGTTCAATAATAAAATTGTTGTCATTTCTTAATAAGCAGAACTTTAGTATCACACACAAATAGAGTAAAAGTACTTATGGAATGTAGAGGAATACAAAGGAACACGAGCACGTCGGTTTTCCAGAATCAGAACAAAGTCGCCAGTTGCGAGACTTCAGTTCGCGGCGCGGTGCATAACGACGGGTCTTTTCCTACCAAGCAAAGAGAATGCACGAGGAACGAGCAAGAGAAAGAGAATACAAGAAAATTTCCTTGAATACGCGAAAAGGAACAAATGTACAAGAGCATGTAAGATAGAGAGAGAAAGAGAAGAACTTCGCGAGAAACTGAGATTAAAATGAAACATCTCGAAAACTCCTACGCCTCTGTTTGCTTCGCCGGATGTTTAATCGTTCCACGACTTCGTTGATATCGTCTTGTTAAAGGACGCAGCTCGTATATACGTATATTTTATATGCATATATCGCTAGGTGTACATATTCTCCGACTGCACCTCGTACAACGTGGTGCATTAACCGTGATTTACGAGCTCCGAGGCGCTGTACCGTGATCACGGATATAATCAAGATCAGAAATATAATCAGAATAATATCTCGGCCTTATTATTATCATGCTGGAGCTCGGTCTCAGGCACGAAATCGCAAATGGCATCTTGAACAATACGGCAGACTGTGAATCGCGGGGGATAGTTCGTTCTTTATCGCGATCGGTAATTCTCATGCGTTTCGGATAGAGAGAGAGAGAGAGAGAGAGAGAGAGAGAGAGAGTATCTGGAAATTGGTCAACAGTCTTCTGGCATGGACGACGGAAATACTGATTACTTCGATGTACAAGTTCTAAATGCTCCATTTTTTCTGCACCAGAATAACATGAATGTGTGCCATTTAAGAAGACCGGTTGGAACGGTGCCACTTGAATATCAGACTCGTAAACTGTTCCATTTCAACAGTTACTTCGCACAAGCAATTATTTTTCCGTGTAACACAAAGATGTTAATTACATAAATGAAGAACATAATTCTGAAGAATGCAAGAAAAATTCCCACCAGTCATTTTTAATAGGGCAACCTACTTCAGAAAAAGTATGAATAAGTTTCCATGAGTTTGACGTTGTTATATGAAGCAATTAAATATAATGGAATAGAATGAAGTAAAAAGAGTGGAAATAGGAGATAGGGTTGAATCAGATCATCAACGAGTAATAGTGAGTTTAGCAGGAAGATGCGAAAATGAACAATTTTCAAGAAGGAAAAGGGGAGGAAAACGCATACAAAATTGGACGAAGGACGTAGAAGTATAGTATGGGAAAATAATACCGAAAGAAAATAGGAGAAAATACGAGAAAAACGCAGTACAGGAGGAGTAGGAGAAATTGGACGCGGAGATAAAGAAGACAATAGTAGACAAGAAAATAGAAAGAAAGTGTTTGGATGGATATCTTTGTAGAATAATGAAAGTAAAGCCAAAAATGGAGAGGCACTTCAAGGTCGAACAGAATACAGAAAAATGCAGAATGAGGAATGTTATACAAAGTATGTTAAAATGACAAGGGAATATACAGAATTTTAAAAATAACGAGAAAAAGGAGAGAAGGAATTGGTAAAAGTATAAATCTCTAGTAGAGGAATATTTTATGAACGGATTTGGAGGGAGGAAAAATTATTTAGAGAAAGAACAAAGGGAAGTTAAAATTACGAAATGAAGTAAAATAAGAGGAAATATTGAGAGAAATAAAGAAGCTAAAAAAGAAAAAACAGCAGGAGTGGATGAATCGAACAATGAGGTACCTATAGGGGGTACTCAGGTTCTAGGAAAAAAAATCCCAAGAAAAAAAGACCCGGAAAAAAGCCCCGGATAAAACAGCCCATGGAAAAAAAGACCGGAAAAAAGAGCCCTGGAAAAAGGAACCCTGATAAAACAGCTCACGATATGAAGTGACAGTACAATTCAGTACTTCATTTAAAATATCTTAACCTAACCTAACCTAAACTAACTTAACCTAACTAAGCTAACCTAATTAAACTAACCTAACCTAACTAAAATAACCTAATCTAACTATACTAACCTAACCTAAACCCTAACTATTTTACCAAGGGAATAGAGTCCGAGAACCCTTTTTTCCTTTTAACCTACCCTAACTAAGATTAACGTTTGTACGCCGTACGATGTTTATTTATTTTTTTTACATCATTTAAAATAACTGAACATAACCTAATCTAAATTAAACGAATCTAACCTAACCTAACCTAACCTAACCTAACCTAACCGCAAGAGGGGAAATCCATGTAAACGGTTGTTTTTTAGGATTATTTTTTAAAGAAATAAAGCATTTTATTCAAATTCTATTTACTCCGCCTTTAAGTATGAAATACTCCGCCATAAAATTGGAGTACTTCATACGGGGGGGCATGCTGGGGAAGGAAAATTGAGAAAAGTAATTGTTTTTTTCCGGGGAGTTTTTCCCCTGGTTTTTTTCCGTGTGATGTTTTTCCAAGGCTGTTTTATCCGGTTTTTTTTTCCGGGTTTTTTTTTCAGCGGCTTTTTTTACCGCCAACCGGAGACAAGTTGACGAAAAAGCCCGGCGAGCTATTTTAAACAGTACGATGAGGAGAAGGGTTTCCAGAAAGTCGTAGGATAGGAATAGTACTGCCAATTTGGAAAAGAGGAGAAAGAAACAGTCAGACTGGGGGAGGGGGTGCTAATAGTAGCAAAATCTAAAGTGGTTATATAAAAAAATTATGGAGGAAGAGACAAAAAAGGATGTGGTGGAGGAGAGACGAGAGTATCCAAGAAGTGAAGATCAAATACTTACGGAAGGTAATGAAAAGAAAAAATAGAAAGGATGAATATATGAGAGAAAAGGTCAGAAAAATGAAAATTGCGATAGGATGTGCATGGAATTATGGAGAAAAGATATTATAAGATGGAAGCTTAAACTATTTGATAGTGCCATAAAGGGTGCGTTATTGTACGGAATAGAAATTTGGTGGTACACAAGATGGAAAGAGGTGGAAGGGATGCAAAAGACGTATCTAAGGTGGGTTTTGGGTTTAAATAGGGTGAAGCCAGCATACATAAAAAAGAAAAACTAAAAAAAGAAAAGAATTGAAGCAGGAAATAGGGTAGATGGCTTCGAAAATAAAAAGGAAAATGGAGGGATAGGAAAAGTTAGGGAAGTTTGTACAGCGAAGAAGAGAAAGGATGAAATAAAGAGGGAGAGAAGGTATATTTTTGAAGAAAGATTTTATGAGGGTGCGGAAGAAGTGAAGAATCTTTAAGATTGGAGGGCGAAGAAAAATGGAAACAGTTAAAGAGGTAGATGAACAGAAGAGAATAAAGTAAGTGGGAAAGTGAAAGTCATGCGAAGAATATAGGAGTATATACCGATTACATTAAATAAACATTAAAATAAAGTATAGTAAAAAAAACTTCATTCTGTACATCGGTACCGATTCTTACCATGCCTGCAACGTTATTTGCACTAGATACGTCATGTCATGAAGGAAAGGAATTTATGCCAGATACTAACAAGATAATAAATTGGCAAAAGCAGTTAAAATGTTATTTGGAAAATAAAAAATGATCCGTGTAGATTACATATCTTTTAGGGAAAAAAGAAAGAATTACTATGTTATTCTTGAAACTCTGACAGCCTCTAATTTGTCGGCCGTCATGATGGCGTCTTACACGGTCTTAGAAGGTTCAGTATTACTGTAAGCTATTCCGACGTTGATACATTGCACGAAAATTGCGCGAAAACTTCTCGAGTCTGCACCTGTACATTTTGGGGATGCCATTCACTTCTTATCTTCTCGAACTCTATTCGTCATATTTCTTGCACATGCCTGGGGCGAAAAGCCTAGGAACTTACACCCCTACCAATATTTCGAAATTTTATTAGCTTTACCTTATCGTAATTAAACTTCTCATTAACAAGTTTCAAGCAATCGCTTTTAGAACAAAGAATAGTCGTGTACGGGAGGACAAAAATGGCAATCCTATTTCCAACGAAAACTAAGAAATGATTAAATTGCACTACCACAATTCAGTAATTTCATTTTAACCGCGGTTCGACCCCTTAATCTCGACAATTAAACCCGAAGAAGTTTATTTCTTCGTTTTTTCGTAATTACAGAATCCATTTCCAAATTGATCGTTAGTCTTCGGCGGCATCCCTCGGTCGTCTTCTCTTGCCTTTATATTCCGACGCCGCGTGCAAAGGCCACAAAAACGCCACTACAGAGCATACAGGAATAAGACGATTTTTATTCCTCCTCGTACGTTATTCCATTTAGTTTTCATGCATTTCACGCTTTTGCGTAACCTGTCACTTAATTCAATGTGCTTACGTCAAGTCATTCTTATTGTTGCTATTCGGCTCGCGCGTGCATTCAGGGTTCAAGCATATTGCGGCTGTTACTCTGCACATTTGAACCCCGTGACATTACCAAGTATGAGAATTTTCTCAAAGACGAGTCTCGTCTTTTTCATATATTTTTTTAAAATCATGAATATTACTGTCAGATCTATCTTCTAGTCTCGTATAGCATAAAATAAAAGTAAGACAGAGGTTATAGTTTTATATTCAAGTGTCAACACGTATGTCTGACGAATTCTTCGTTGTGAAATAATTAGGACATTATTGATCTTCTTGTGAAATAGTGGCAGGTACGTTTAGTACGTGTGATAATCGAACCACTGTCAAATTTTTTGTTATTTCGATTATCATATGGAATTATTGGTATATTAAATATACTCTATATATTTGAGCACGCGAAAGAAACTGTGAATAAGTGTATAACTGATAAGTCAGCATTTGTCAAGTCGAAATTTCAGAATACATTACATACATTATCCCCCAACAGCTTCTCCGGACGAGCAAATTTTGCGTTTTGTCATCCTGTCAACTTCCTCAAGGTGTCCTACGTACTAAAATTCGTAATAGAACGATAATAGTGGACTTGGTGCAATCTTCATTTTTGAGGGAGAGCAATTATTTTTGAAATTGGTATTGCAATATTCGGCCAATAAAAATGTGTCACCTAAGATATCATTTTGCAATTAATTATAGTATGGAAACGTTCGCCACCAAGCAATAGCGACTGGCGGAGGGTTGAGGATTGCGAAAGCTCGAGCGCAATGGCGTAACATCGCGATCGAATAAATTTTCCTTAGCGTCTCGGCTAAGTCTACTTTGAGCTACTTTACTCTGCTCCTCGCAAACTTAGCGATGTTCGCCGGAGTCTGCGAAACACGAGCTTCTTATATTGTTTATAGACAATTTGCAGAACAATCGTGGGATTCGCTGAATGTTCCGAATTTAGATACCATACTCGCGGGAGACATTTGAATCCAGCTTATTTCATAGTCATTTTCGTAGTCAAGCAAACCAATTTAAACTTGTGAATTTAGTAGGTATCTTTTGTAGGTAACGCTTAAACAAATAGTTCCGTATTATAGCCTCGATTGCCCTCGATGAACTATTACTATTATGCATTATTTCGCGCTCTGGCAAAATGAAGTAACTGGAAGAACGTGCTCTAAGTTTTGAATGTTATTACTAACTGTAATTTATCGCCGCACGAGCTCTATTTATATTTCATCAGTCCGGGAGATGGTGGCACCTTCAATTAATTTAATCGTTATTTTACTTACGCCATCCGCCCATTATTACGATCCTTAGCGTCTACCAAGAAGAGGTTCATTTAATAATTACAAAGTGCTAAAACAGTATCCATGTTCATTATTTGTTCTGGAAGAGAAATTAATATAGTAGAATGTTTACGTTCAACAAGTATAAAAACTTCGTTTCGAAATATACCTTCGATAGATCGTAATAATAAATCGATCCTACAATAAAAATATAATTCAGTACTTAAGCCAACCGGCACGAAATCCAGAATGTTGCAGAAACGTTTTTAAAACGTTTCAAAACGTCCCAGAAACGTTTTTAAAACGTTAAATGCCTCCAACATTTACAGAACGTTTTTAAAAATTTTCATTCATGTTCTAGACATTTAACGTTTTAAAAACGTTGCTGAAACGTTCTGGAACGTTTTAAAAACGTTTCTGAAACATTCTGGATTTCGTGCCGGTTGGGAACATATCGCTCAACATGTCATGCAGGTTCTTGTACAATTACTGTAGAGTACACTCATTTTTCGAAATGTGTATAAGTTTTCACTGTGGTTCATTCATTGCAAATAATTATAAATGACAGTTATCCGATAAAAATTGATTACATTTTTTCTTGCTAGTGCAGGAACTTGACTTCCTAAATCCAGAAAAGTTTTTATTTACTTCGCATCATAACTTATACAGCTTAAAGCTTAAACCTGGCTATGATTCAACTTGAAGAGGCCCAGCTTTGATATTGACCATAAAGCAAAGAGACAAACCAGGAGAGAATAAAACATTGGCCTCCATGACATCCGGTGACAAAGGACTTTTTATAACGTTTGATACACAACTCCCATTGCAGTGACTCTAAAATCGCGCGTGCTTCACTTCACTTTCAGTCTTCTCCCCTGCCTCTACATCGTCTCACTCTCAGATTTGTATACATTCAACCTTCTCGAATTTCCCATAATGCTCTTTCCCTCTTAACGCGTCTCTTTTTTTTCGATAAAATCCAGCGGAGAGTTCGGAAATGATGTTCTTTTCTTTTTATTTATTCAAACCTGACAAGTTGTGGGAATGGAAAGTGACACAATTTATTCTTCTGAAAGACAGATTTAACGTACCATCATAAGGGATCTATATTTAGCAAATGGTACGATATAATTATTTGAAAATGAATGATCAATATATAGGCATATCCCGGAAACTTGTCTTTTTTTTGACGCTGTTTAGTTTAAGACTACCCAGGTAGAATTTCTGCAGAAATATTGGTCAATTATTTAGATATCTTATCTAGATAAATTGTAGATAGTTTCCGTTCTGTTTCGGCGTAGAATTACAAAAACTATTTGATAAGAATAAACTAATGAGTTTTTTTAAAGTTTCTAGAATGTAATTTAGGCAATAATATCTAATTTCTTGTTATAGATAACCAAAAGGTATCTGGGCACTTTTTCTGCAGTTTCTGTCTAGTTTTTTCCGTGTTTTAGTAGAAATTGTTAAGCATACATATTACTAGCAAAAAGGAGTTTTCGATATAAGTGGGAAGAAGTGTTTTCGAACGAGTGTGAGGGTTGTTGCACGAGCCGAAGGTGAGATGTATTTTTTGTTACAAGCCGAAATCTTTTTGTTATAACTGTGGGTAAAATGCGAAAGATAAATGTCAGAAGTGTGAAAAATAGAATTTTGCCCACGCTATAACAAAAAAGGACGGAAAGTGCCGCCAGCGGGAGTAATGGATGAGGTCGGGAGTAAAATAGCGTATGCCACACGGGAGGCAAGCGCGCGCACCTCGCAGGAGTGCTGCAACCTCCCTGTCAGGAATCGCGCGCTTTCCTCCCTTGAAGCATAATATACTATTAAGATGCACTAGGCATGAAATGCCTATTTCATGCCTCCTGGGGCATAAAATAAATGTTACGCTCACGGAGACGTGAAATTGGCATTTTAGGTCCGCAAACCGAGGCGTGAAATATTTCACGCCTACGGCATCAAAAAACAATGTTTGAATCTCAGGCGTAGAATTTTCACCCTCATGAACCTCGAGCTGGCTTAGCCGTCTCTCGGGTTCTATTGTCGAGGAGAAAAACTCCATTTTACGCCCTTGATACAAAAATAACTATGCCATTCGATGCGTAAAATGCTATTTTACACACTTTTGACATTTTGCGGTCGCATCTTACGCACTCAAGTGACATAAAATATCGTATGAAACATGTGCGTAAATGTTTATTCTGCGAATGTGATTACGACCCTCGCGTTTGGCTCGGGCCGCAACCCTTCACAATCGTAGAATGAACTTTTACGCACTAGTTTCATAATATACTATTACACAATTTTTATATTCAATACGAGTTAATGTGAGAATAAGCACCATCATCATGTTCAATGTTATTTTTATTAGTCCACATTACAAGAATATAAAAATTATTCCCGAATTTGATTTTTAAAGGACCACTACACGTATGGTTCTTTAATAAACAATGGAATATTTCCAGAAGTTTTGTAAAAATATCTGAACTTTGATGTAGTGACTTTGTAAAAATGTCCCAACAGCCTAGTCAATTAAAAAAGGAAATCTGAAAACTGTAATATTAACATTGTCATGATTTGATTCTAAACCTCGAATTTCTTTTACAATATTTTATTTATTTGTTTTGTTATCTTATTAATCGCAATTTCTAATAATAAATATTTATAAACGTTTAAAATAAAATTATCTTGATGTATTTTATAGACACGAATCACCTGTTTGCCAATTTTGAAAACAGTTTCCTTCTCATTTTATCAGATTATTTTAGTATAAACCATTATAACTATTTAACATTATTAGTAAAACAAAGTCTTGCAATGTTGGTCTGCTTTTATTAATGCCTTTCTTTTTTTGTGCTTTATAGTAAAGTGCTGTTTTTACTTGAAAAGAACTTTCTATTCGGCTTCAATCTTTTACGCAATGTTATGATGAAGCGGAGGTACATTTTATATGAAGCATAGAGTCCCATGGTACTTCTTTACGTGTGCACTCTTAGGGCTCATAAAATTTGTATCCTCAAAGCTTCGCAACGCGGTGAAAAAAGATCCTGGATAAAAACAAGAGAAAACTTATTTTGAAGGAAAAGCACGCTACTTCAATGAAGTGATGGTACCGCAACAATCACTGATTTTTGTTCACGACCAAAGGAAAACTGATTTTCCGACGTTGATTTCCCTCCTTTTTTTTAGATTTCATGCTATCTTGCAAAAGTTCATTCTCAATGAACTCTTACTATATAAGAAATTGCATAGAATAAGAATTTATATAATCGAAAGGAAATTGTAATACATTGGTGAAACTATATTGTATAATTTCTGCGTATTTTCCATTATGCAGGGGACTACGAACTGAATCTTGTATAGCTAAAATATAAGAAATTAAAGTTTACTATCCATTCAAGTTATTTAACCTTAAAAATAAGAATAGAAATTAGAAACGTTTCACCGGAATAATCAGTATTTTTTATTTCAGTTGTCACCGTCTGCATATATCGATTTGACGCCTTCGTCTGAAATATAAATCAATAAACTTTGCTTTATTTGCATTTTCAAGTGGTTAGAAGGTACCATTCCCTTTCTACGGAATGGTGAATGATGAATCCTAACTATTTTACCGAATTAATTAAGAAAAAAATTAAGTTATTAGGTACTAACACGTTTATTACGAACTGGGGTATGAGATGTTCCAGGATTTATAAACATGACGCTCTACGATCGACGTTTTGAAAATATTTTTACGCCCCGCCGGGCGCAAAATCAAGTTTTAACTAAAACGTAAAACTAGATTTTACGCCTTTAACATGAAAAATACAATTTCATTTTAAAGTAGAAAATTATGGAGTAGTGTAATATAATTGGTGAGGGATAGATTTGATTTTGGTGAGTCGTTCCATCACAAAGAAGAATAGTGCCTTGTCTCCTATAAGAAAATAATTTCGAAATTTTTACGAATCTTCGACAAAAAATATGGAAGGGGGATATGAAATATTATGAGTAAGGGTTTATGTTCGGCACACTCTAAATTTCTTAAGGTGAAAGTTGAGCCACTCACTGCTGAAGGTGACTTTTTCACTATTTCTAAAGTGAAAATTTCACTTTATTAGAATGACATATTTCCATCCAGTATTAGTAAAGTGAAATTTCCACTTTAAAAATAGTAAAAAAGTCACTTTCATCTGAAAGTGGCTCTACTTTCACTTAAAGAAATTTAGAGTGTATATACCTAAACAAGCTGCATGTATGCTCATCCCTGGTATTTATTCACTAATCGGGCACATAAATAGGTTTCATTACTCAAAAGAAAACAGAATTAGACACCTACAATGAAAATCTTATTTACTATCGTTATTAACAAAATCCTTATAATTTGTTTCTTTTTGAGTTTTGTAAGTTACGTATTAAATTAGGAGCGGTAAAATGTTATTCGCAAACCCTATAGAAGTAACGGTGGTACACAAAGAGAAGCCGAAGGCAACTGCATAAGACCAAGCCACGTTTTAATTGGCATATCTCCTCGACAAGGTAAATATGCTTCAAATCAGTTTTGACTAAACAGCTCCAGACGTAAAAATATAACTTTCGTGAATTCATGGCTGAACAGAACAGGCTACCTGTCCACGTCCATTACATCAATAGAAATGAATATGTGCACTATTAAAGTACGGTGTTTAAGCGTGATGTTCAATATATTTATCACTGATGGAGATTCACCCTCAAATTTTGTACTTTTTAGAATTAATTTATAAATTTAACATACCTTCAAATTTATGAACATATTTTGTTAGTTTCCAGGTTTCTAAAAGGTGATAAATACTTATTCCATGTTAACCTTTCTTCTCGACAATATTGGAAATGATTGTTAACCTCTCGATGGTCGTCTCCGGCAGATAATTGACCATTTGT